>CM018048.1:8167440-8579940 GCA_008638375.1 Nyssa sinensis | reverse complement strand
ATCCAATACTCAAAGTATAAATTAAACAATAAAAATAAATTAGATCTCACAGTTTAATTGATTCCGAGACTTCCGTTTCCTTCGACCAACTATAAAAATTTAGCCACGCACGGCCATGAAAACTTGAAGAAGAAAATTAGAGAAGAAGGGAGAGAGAGGTGTGCGTCTATGTGTGACGGCTGCTCTTCCAAAACCTACTTAAAAGTAAAATAATGTCCTAATATAACTAGGAAAGTAGTGTTTCAGTTGAAATTTTCGCGCACCAAGGAACTTTCCAAAAATAAATCGCGTTGGACCCACGTATTAAAATTTCGCACGCACAAAAACGCCAGCAGTGCAGGTGCAGAAACTTCAAGCCCGATTTTGACCTTGATGGAGCTTGAATCTCATAAAACGTAAAACATAAAAGTTGTAGATATGTTTCTTGGATTTCCACAGCATCTTGAATCATCTCAATCGGAGCTCGGAGGAGAGAGTTATGCCCAGATTACGAAGCAATGTCGAAGCTGTTCAAAAATTGCCCAATTAGCCTTTTTTTGCACTTAACGCCTCCTTTTGCATCCTAAATCAAAATATAAAAATAATAAGTACATTTAGGCACCAAATAAATAAAAAAGACTAAATATTAAGAGAGAAAAATATGACATTTTGCATTCTCATCAAGGACCAAGGAAATCCAACCAAGAAACGCCCTCAAGCCAATGTGACTGAAGTGGACGGCTTTTCAGACGATGTCTCAGACATGAACCTCTCAGCCGTAATCTCTCCAAGGTGAACTTCATTGGCAGCAATACCAAGGAATGGTGGGTGGACACAGGGGCCACTCGTCACGTTTGCTCAGACAAGAAGATGTTCTCATCATATCATGGCATAGATAATGGAGAACAACTCTTTATGGGCAACTCCTCTTCTTCCAAGGTTGAAGGCCAAGGGAAGGTGGTATTAAAGATGACATCGGGTAAGGAACTTACTCTCAATGATGTGCTGCATGTGCCAAAGATTCGAAAGAATCTAGTGTTTGGATCATTGTTGAGTAAGAAGGGTTTCAAATTGGTGTTTGTTGCAGACAAGTTTATCCTCACCAAAAATGGGATGTATGTGGGGAAGGGGTATATGAGCAATGGGCTCTTCAAGATGAATGTAATGACCATTGTACCTCCGACTAAAATTATTAATAATAACACATCTTCTGTTTATATGCTTGAGTCTTCAAATGTGTGGCATGGTAGACTAGGACATGTTAATTATGATACATTGCGTAAATTAATTCATATGAAATGTTTGCCTAAATTTGAAATAGATCCAAATCATAAATGTGAGATTTGTGTGGAATCTAAACTTACAAGAACTTCTTTTCAATCAATTAAAAGAAGTAGTGAACCTCTAGAATTAATACATTCAGATATTTGTGATCTAAAATTTATTCAAACTAGAGGTGGTAAGAAATATTTTCTTACATTTATTGATGATTGCACAAGATACTGTTATGTTTACTTATTGAGAAGTAAAGATGAGGCATTGAAAATGTTTCTTCATTTAAAAAATGAGATTGAGAATTAACTTGATAAGAAGATCAAGATATTGAGAAGTGATAGAGGTGGAGAATATGAAACACATTTTGGTGAATTTTGTTCTCAACATGGTATTACACACCAAACAACTGCACCCTATTCATCTCAACAAAATGGGGTTGCTGAACGTAAGAACTGAACTTTAAAAGAAATGATGAATGCATTACTATTAAGTTCTGGACTACCTCAGAAATTGTGGGGGGAAGCAATCATCTCCGCAAATTATATTCTCAACCGAATACCTTAAAAGAAAACCAATAAATCCCCTTACGAATTGTGAAAAGGTTGAAGACCTTCTTACAAATACTTAAAAGTGTAGGGGTGTTTGGCTAAAGTGACGGTACCTATACCTAAAAAGGTTAAAATAGGACCAAAAATAGTTGATTGTGTTTTCATTGGGTATGCTCATAATAGTAGTGCATATCGCTTTCTAATTCATAAATCAGAAATTCCTGATATGCATGTTAATACTATTATCGAGTCAAGGAATGCATCTTTCTTTGAAAATGTATTTCTTTACAAATCCATATAGGAATTGAACTCAAGTAAAAGAACTCATGATACTACAATAAGCAGTAGTCAAGGCCAACAAGATGATGATAAACCTAGACGCAGCAAAAGAGTTAGAACATCAAAATCTTTTGGTCCAGATTTTCTAACATATTTGTTATAAGATGAGCCTCAAAACTTTAAAGAAGCAATATCAAGCCTTGAAGCTCCATATTGGAAAGAGGCTATAAATGATGAAGTAGAATCCATTCTGCAAAATCATACGTGGGAACTAGTGGATCTTCCACCTGGTTCAAAACCTCTTGGATATAAATGGATATTCAAGAAGAAAATGGAAGCAGATGGATCTATTGATAAATATAAGGCCAGACTGGTTATCAAAGGTTACAAACAAAAGGAAGGCTTGGATTATTTTGATACATATTCACCAGTTACAAGAATATCATCCATTCGATTGTTAATAGCTATTGCAGCTATACACAATCTTGAGATACATCATATGGATGTAAAGAAAACTTTCTTAAATGGTGACTTGGATGAAGAAATATACATGGAACAACCCGAGGGGTTTATTGTTCTAGGTCAAGAAAAGAAAATATGTCGGCTTGTTAAATCTCTTTATGAATTAAAACAAGCACCTAAGCAATGGCATGAGAAATTTGACAGTGTAATGATGTCAAATGGGTTCAAAATCAACGAGTGTGACAAATGTGTATATGTCAAGAACACCGAACATGGGTTTGTCATTATTTGTCTCTATGTTGATAATATGCTCATTATGGATAGTAATAATGAAGTCATTAAAACTACTAAGAAAATGTTAAACAATAAGTTTGATATGAAGGACTCAGGTGTTGCCGATGTTATATTTGAGATAAAGATCTCTAGAACATCAGATGAACTGGTATTATCTCAATCACATTACATTGAGAAAATTCTTAAGAAATTTAAACAAGATGATAACAATCCAACGAGAACACCTGTAGATGTAAATCTACATTTATCCAAGAATAATGGTAAAAGCATATCACAACTAGAATATGTACAAATAATTGGCAGCCTAATGTATGTCATGAATTGTACCCATCTAGACATAGCTTACGCTGTAAGCAAATTGAGTAGATACACAAGTAATCCAGGTCCAGATCATTGGAAGGCGATAGTTAGGGTTTTAAGGTATTTGAAATACATTCATAAGGTATTTGAAATACACTCAAAACTTTGGATTACACTACTCGAAATATCTAGCAGTACTTGAAGAATACTGTGATGCAAATTGGATATCCGACACCAAAGACTCGAAGTTCACAAGTGGCTTTCTATTTACACATAGTGGTGGAGCAGTGTCTTGGAAATCTTCTAAGCAAACGTGCATTGCTAGTTTATTGCACTAGATAAAGTTGGGGAAGAAGCCGAGTGGCTTCGTCACTTCCTAGAAGATATTCCAACATGGCCAAAACTTGTGCCCGCTATCTGTATTCATTGAGATAGTCAATCAGCGATTGGTAGGGCACAGAGTCATATGTATAACGGTAAGTCTCGACATATTCGTCGAAGACATAATACCGTGAAACAACTTCTCTCTAATGGTATCGTGACCATTGAATACATAAGGTCAAAAGATAACATTGCGGATCCGTTAACTAAAGGTTTGACCAAAGAGCAAGTAAGTAAAGCATCGAGGAGAATGGGTTTAAAGCGTATACACTAAAGAGTCGCCATAATGGCAACCCAACCTAGTTGACTAGAGATCCCAAGATCTAGGTTCAAAGGGACAACCGAATTGTGTGTGACTCATTGAGATCACTATAGAGATCAAATCTCCTACTCATTTTTATGATCAAAATAGTGATGCCTGCAACGTTGAAAAGGGTAAGCTAATCTTTTAATGATTCTTATATCTTGTTGAAAACAAGTGGGGTATAGCAGAATACTCTTAATAAGAAATCACCTACGTGAGTGTGAACTGGGCCGGTTCTATGAGAATGACAAAGGCTAAATTCTCTAGGAGCACTCATGAAACCAGGAATTGTTTAGGGCCAAAATGAACACAATCGTGAGAACCAACTGTGTCAGGAAAGATTCTGTGTGAATGATGTTGTCTTAGTTTACACAAACGATTGAACAGTTCAAGACATCATGTTCGCTAATCAATCAGTAACCCCGATAGCATTTCACAAGGGAAGGTTCAAGGCCATAAGCTACCTTCCTCTATGCAGGAAATTTCCAACTGAACTCTCTCTTAGTGTCTGCATGTCATTTGCATTACTTTCAGTCAATTTCATTCATGTGAGGGATTGTTGGAAAAATGGGTTTGAGCATATTAAATTAGCTATCTTTTAGCTAAAATTAAAGTGGGTCCCACAAATTAATTTTGGTGGGTTCACATGGGAATGTCTTCTCCTCCATGAGGAGATGAAGATTATATATTGGGTTGCTCAAAACCATTAAGGAGTGAATGAGAAATTGCCTCCAAACATCACCACTTGAAAATGGTAACAAAAGCTTTATGCTTGAGAAAAAGTTTGTGTCCCACATAGGATGGGAACAAGACTTTTAAAAAGTATATATATACCTACCTTGGAGTGGGGTTTGGGCCCCAAAGGGCACCCCAGTTTTGTGGAAGGGGGAGGACCGAGCACATGCTTGGTTCACCACACGCGCACGGGCGCCTCTGCCGTCGCCCCACCCCGCACCGAATCGAACCGGGCCGGGCTCGGGTTCGGGTTCTGGGCTTGGGCTTGGGCTTGCTGTGTATATATCTTTTTAGAGAAAATTTATTTAAAATTTTTCAAACCTAAAATGTAGTCATTTTGAACATACGTTTAAGATTCCTGAAACATTGTCGTTTTGCAACGTGCGTATGGTTACCGTTGTGAGTTGGTTCTGGAAGCGCTGTTTGACTGAATGGGCGTCTTCTCCACAGACGCGACTATGTCTGTTCGCCATAAACAGACACGACCCAAGCTTCATGTCTGTACCAAACAGGCATGAGTGAGTCTATAAATAGGACACGATCACAAGCATTCTTCATTCAATCAATTCATTTTGCATTCATTCGCATATCATCTTTGAGAGAGAGTTCTACATAAGTTTTGGTTCGACAGACAACCATTGGTAGTATTTTCCTTTGTGTTGGTGAGATTATTTTATCCTGGGAGACATATTGCCAAGAACTTGAAGCACCACTACGAGGGCAATAAATTATTGTAAGGAAATTGTGTCCAACACAAGACTTGATCAGTTTTGTATATTTGAAAAAGTTCCATTTATGCGATTTTGTATTCTGCAAATAGGTTCTGTTTTAATTGCTTTTATTTCTGTTCTGTTGAAATAATCAAGTGTAACTATTTTTGTTCTTCAATTTAATTATTGTTTCTGTACTGATATATATATATATATATATATATATTACTAACACCGACAAGGAGACTTCGAGGATTGATCTTTAAAGAAAAGAAGAGGGTGTTAATGAAGTTCAAACTTTATGCTAGGTGCGCTTCAGCAAAACATGTTCAGTGTGGATAATAAATTTGCACCGCATACGACGGTAGGCAACAGAGCAATGTAAAATGTTCATACATGCGGTGCATTTTTTATTTGTATTATCTAAATGACCTAGGACAAGAAGAGGGTGTTGTGGGTGAAAGGGCTGTTTGATCTCACATGGTAATTTAGCACATGACTTGTCTATGCAGAATGAAGCGACACTCAACGCAAACAAAGATTGTGCCATCAATCCTTGGTTTCCTGCACCCAAAACATAAAACATCAATTTTTTTTTCTTACTTACACAGGGAAAAAGGGGATGCAGGTGGCCGGGAAGCCGAACAATCTGGTTCTCAGTAGCCGGTGTCGATGAAGAACATCTGAAGTCCATATAAAATTCACAAGTGGAACAATTATAAGTAGGAAACCCTAACGTAAAAATTTGAATCCTTACCGACATTGTAAGCGATTTCCTTAGAACCACGACGAGCAAGTGGCCAAGGGTAGACGATGAGAGGGTGTTGCGGGTGAAGGTGGTGTGTGATCTCTTCTGGCAGTTCTGTACATGATTTGTGTAGCATCAAGCGGCATTGGATGCAAACGTAGACAGTACCTTCAGTGCTCTCCCCCACACCGGCCAACAACATTTCTAATTACGTAGTAGCGTCTTAATTTAATATTCCTTAATTTATTTTGAAGTTAATTGTCTCCTATTCCTTATTAGTAATTTTGTTATTACTTTAGTCACATTAGTTTCTTTTTATAAATGATTTTCTTTTCTTTTTCTTATTGTAAAGTAACTTACAATGAATTTCATATTATTTTTTATATATTTTTTAATAATTAATTTATCCCTTTTATTTATTATCCTTTTATGTTATTAGATTGACTTTTTTTTAGTTGTTTCTTCATTGATATTATTTTTTATTAGTTTTTGATTTTTTATTTAAATTTGAATGCATTCCTTATTTATTTTTGGTATCATTGATCGTAAATTTACTTATCTATTTGGATCTTATCACCATTTTTTCCTTATCTTATTCTTTCTTCTTTATTGGTATCTCAGCTTTGATTTATGTTAAAATTTGTTTATTGAATTTTCATTTACAATCAGAATCATTTTGAGTTCTATTCATAATCAGGTGTGTAATTATATATATTTTTTTTCATATTAGTTTTTTGTTCATTATACGTATTATATTTATGATTTTTTTCATACGATCTTAGTATTATTTACATAGTATTTTATTTATTTATTTTTAGTTCATATAAATTATTCGTTAGTCATTATTCAAATTTATTTTATATTATATATTTTTTTTTATCTGTTTTTAGAATAAATATACACTATTTGTTAATGGGGGACAATAACTAAATGACCTTTTATTTTGCCACTAAATGTTTGTACTCTATCTAATTGTATGAACACTTATTGACTCGTGAATGAATATTTAGAATTATCAATCTTATACGCAATGAGGGCAGATGACATATATAGAGGTTTTTTTTTGTCTATTTGGTACAACCGCAGAGCAAAAGTCATTTTTATTCTTAGCGAATAGACATAAAGCATTAGTTCGTATTGATAGTTTGGTGAAGACGATATTGCTAAGAGTCAAGTTTAATGTGGTAGTATTTTGAGAATGTTAAAACATAACGCTTTCTAGAAAAAAAAATTAAATAATTTTTCTTCAAAAAAAAATTGTATATTGGGACCCAAGCCCAATTGAGTTTGGTATGGGACAAGACAAGGTACTTTTCTTTTTACAAAAGTGGGACGTCCTTGTGGTCCAAATTATTTTTCAAAGTAATTTTTATATATATTTATTTAAAGCATTGTGCCAAAATACTTACTTCAAAATCCATTTTCTCCGGACATAAGATGAAAATTATTGTCAAAATGAAATTGCAACAAGATTGTACTTTAAGTCGTGTACGGAAAACTATCCTAATTTTTTTAAATAATGTGCGATTGAGAATTCTGCAAACTTGTACTAAAGATAAATGAAGCCCACGTAAATTAGATGTGTATTGAACTTATGAATATAAAACCTGATTACCCAACAGGCTAACTTACCTATTTTATGTTCTCATACCTGAATGTATTGAAGAACAGGCTAATGCTCTCCAATGTACATTACCCTGTTCTTCAAGCTCCAAGTTATAATGGATGGCAACTTCAATAATAGGATGATTCTACCCTTTAAGTCTTTAGAAAATGTGGTTAGGAGAACAAAAGTATAAGCATTAGAATTTTTAGAAGCTGTCTAAATTATAAAAATTCAAAAATTCGGGAGGATCAGTTCCTCAATTTTACTTTTTTTTTTTTTATATAGTAAAATAACAATAAAAAGTTAGATTTTTCAAATCTTTTGGGAAACTATGACCCCCCTGGCCACCCCTTGAATATCCCAATAATGTATTATGTACTACCTAACTCCTACTATTAGAGTTGCTCAAAACCTTCATTCCCAAAGAGAAAAGAAGCCAAAATGACAAAAGCTACTAGCAACAAAAATCCAAGTAATCAAAGAGAGACACAAAAGAGTTGTCCATTAAAAGCAAAAACAAAACTCAGAAGCTTTATTGAAATGAAAGCACGCTTTCTAGTGCTGGCACAGTCGACTTCTCATTACTTCATCTTGACATCCAAAACAAAGGCATAAATCTTTTGCCGGTCAGGGAGATTTTTAAATTATTCTTTCTAACTTCATCTAAATACAACATTAGTTTTAACAGCAATATTATAACTTGCATAATCAACAGAAGAGACAAGTTCAGAAGGACACATTAGGTGATGGTAAATATAGCCTTTCAACCATAAATTTTTGACAAGGAACCACCTGAACATACAAAGCAACAGTATTCACTTACCGCAACACCGCCGCTAACACTGTATGCTCCACCGTGATGTTAAAGCCTCATTCAAGCACTCTTCATGATTTGAGCTTGAGACGCAAGAAGTGAACGTTTCTGCTTGAGTGCCTCTAATTTTGTTTTTTGTGCCTCAAATCTCTTCATCTAGCTGGGCAAGGGTGGAGACTAATGTTCCATCACTCTCTTGATCCTCTTCCTCTTCCTCCACTTCTACATGACCGGCCTGCTCATCAGAGTCTTCTCCAACTGTCTTGCCAGAGTAGTCAAAATTCTCAAAATTCACATCCCCTAGTGAAGGTATATCTTCCTGTGTTACCATCAGAATAATCAAGACAACAAATCATGTGTAAGAGATACAATTGATCTTAGAAAGCCACAATTCTGGTTTATAATTATTAATGTTGTTAATTTTTAAAATTGATTATTTATGCAGAACAACTAGTCAAAGTAATTCACTACATGATTTGTTCTTGTTTTTGAGATAGAAAATGAAATGTTATAATATAAGCTTTTGCGGACAGATTATTTCAGTACTTTGCTGCCATATAAATGGTAAAAATTGCAATCATGTGGATCAAGATGCATGCACCCAATTTCCAAACCAAAAAGAAAAAATTAGTATTTCTTTTTCTTTAAGGGTACAAGAGAAATTAACCAAAACCAGCTACCTGGCCTCTTGTAGGCCAAATCAGCCAAGAGAAGACACTAGTATTTCAAGACAGAATATGCCTCCTTTTCTCACTTAGTTCTTTTAGATCATTATTTGTGTTTGGATCTGCAGCTTTAACCGCAAACTCATCAATTGTTATTTAAAGCTTTTCAGTAATACTACGATCAGCTGAAAGGGATCTTTTATGCTCACAAGTGTCGCAGTAATGCTTTGGTGATTTCATAGTCATCTGAAAACTGCTTAATAAAAGATTTGGTGAGTGTGAGGAAATGCTCATGAGTCATGAAATTTATCCTTGCCAGTAAGCGGTAATGTAGGAACGCAATGGAGATGGAGAGTGATATAAAATTGTACACAACGGAAGAAAGGGGTATAGCAGTTACAATTACAATTGATGCACCGACAAGGAGATTCAGAGAACTGAAATTTAAAGAAAACAAGAGGGTGCTGGTGAAGTTCAAACTTTATGCTGGCCTTCAGCAAAGCATAGAAAGAACCCAAGCATGCGTTGCATATTTTATACATACCACGTGCGCCACCAAGGACAAGAGGGTGCAGTAGGTGAAAGGGTTGTTTGATCTCAAATGGTAATTCAGCACATGACTTATCCACAATGAAGCGGCATTCAAGGCAAACATAGACTGTACCATCAAGCTTTTTCTTTGAGAGGATTCGTGAGTGGCGAATTGGGCTAGCCTCACTTTGTTGGGTAGGAGATGCAATGTTAGAAGGCCATAATTTTGAGATATAAAATGCCACGTTATATTAATTGTTTACGGACAAATTAATACACTTTGGTGCCACAGATGGAAAAATTGAAAACATGAGACAGGGGAAGTGCAAGAAATTAAGCCTCATGTTACGGTCACACATAGCCCAGGGAGAGCCTTTTTAAAAGCTGCGGACCACACTTCTGCATACCAATTGAGCTTAGTCATGGACCAAAGCAGTTGGAAAATCACATAAAGATGAGAGAGAGTTGACTATTATATCTAATCTTCACTGTGTAAACTGCGGTCTCACAAGGAATCAAGGGATGCGGGTGGCTAAGAAGATGTTGATCATCAGTAATCTCATTCGTATCATTAGATTCAGAGATTTGAATGGGCGTCAGCGAAGCGAAATCAGGGTCTAGGTAAAATTTGCAAACATGAGACAGGGTAGTGCAAGGACGGAAGATGGGTTCAAACCTCTCGATTTCCAATTCGCGTGAAACTTTTAAAATCCGGGAGGTATTTAGGTCATTTCATATTGTAATTAAGACAACATTGGTTTAAACTTCTTGACCTGCCATAAACTTTATCATATTTCAACTTTTTTATTCTAAACTCGTCTCAAATTTATTTATATGTTTTTAGACCGGTTCTATTAAGAACAGAGCGATAGATTATCCAAAAACTCTTGTTAAAATTTATTCTAAACTCGTTTTGAATCTATTTATATATTTTCTAGGCTGATTTTATTAAAAACGGAACAAAACAGATGAATTACCCACATATCGTTATTAAAATTTATAACTTGAGGAGACGTTCACGTATTCTTCAAATTAGATCAAAATTATCTTATTTAGTTATTTGATTTTAAAACAATTTTTTTTTAGTCTAATTTTATTCAAATTTTAAATATATTTTAAGATAATATATAAATTAATATATTATTAAAAGATATTTTTTAAATAAAAAAATTTTAGAATCAATTTATCTTATTTTATTCTAACATCTCACAATAAACCTGAATTCTCAAAACTATTTACAATTGGAATTAGTAAACTTTGTGCGGCATCAGCCAAAGTAATCTGCCATCTAAGTCTATTTTCAAAACTATTTACAATTAGTAAACTTTGTACGGCATCAGTGAAAGTAATCTGCCATCTAAGTCTAAATTAACACGGATCATTGATTACTACTCATTGACTTAATCCTCTGAATTTGCTAGGTCAAAGTCAAATTTCCATTGCTTTCTAGTCTGTGATAGCGGGAAGCGCTGATCTAGTAGTCGAGTCGTTCAATCTAAGCACAAATGAAGGATTGATACGGGCATATAAAGTTTGCCTACAACCTGTTTGTGAAAATCATCATCCCTACAATTTTTGTTTCCGAATGGAGCATTCAAACAACAGCTTTAGGCTAACAAGTTTTACTGTCTTTCTTACTCGCATCCTCATTTCCATTATCTCTATTGGATCAGTCATGGGCACTGCTGTTAGCTTCACAAATGGGACTGACCAACAAGCCTTGCTGGCCATTAGGGATCACATTCAGGAAGATCCTTTCAAGGTCTTGAGCTCATGGAACTATTCTATCCATTTCTGTAATTGGTATGGAGTTACATGCGGTCTCCGGCACCAGAGAGTGACTGTCTTAAACCTTTCATCATTAGAACTGGTGGGTTCTATGTCTCCTTCCATTGGCGACCTAACCTTCCTCAGGGAAATCATCCTGGAGAACAACCGCTTCCACAGCTCTATTCCCCAAGAAGTTGGCCGATTGTTTCGCCTACAATTTCTTTCCCTCTACAATAACTCTTTCCAAGGCGAATTTCCTTCCAATCTGACTCATTGCTCAGATATCAGAGTCATTGACGTGCACAAAAACAATCTAGAAGGAAAAATTCCTACCGAGCTGGGCTCTTTGTCTAATCTCTTAGAATTGCATCTTTCTGGTAATCATTTCACAGGTAAGATCCCACCTTCATTGGGAAATCTCTCCACTTTGCATTCGCTTTCTCTGTCAGAAAACAATCTGGAAGGAAGCATTCCTCTCGAATTTGGACAATTTTCCGACTTAGAGTTTCTTGAGCTGTCTATCAACCGATTGTCTGGTACCATTCCGCCTGCCCTTTACAATATCTCATCCATCCAATATTTTAGGGTGGCTTTCAACCTTTTGAGTGGAACATTCCCACCTGATTTAGGCTTTATCCTCTCAAAACTCCAAATGTTTTTAGTTGGAGGTAACCAATTCTCTGGGTCTATTCCAGCATCAATAACCAATGCTTCAGGGCTTGTACAATTTGATATTGGTATGAATGCTTTTACTGGCTCCATACCCATGAATTTGGGAAACCTTCAAAATCTGCAGAGTTTAAAGTTTGCCGGTAACATGCTAGGAGGAAGTAATGAAACTGTTGGCTTCAGTTTTTTCACCTCATTAGCCAATTGTACCAATTTGAGAATACTGCATTTGAATAATAATAGTTTCAAGGGTGTTCTACCTGATTCCATTGGAAATCTCTCCACCAAGCTCATATCGCTGAGACTGGATGAGAACTACATATCGGGACGCATACCAGAAGGGATTGGGAATCTTGTCAAATTACAAAATCTAGCAATCAACAAGAACATGCTCACAGGTAGTATTCCTGATTCCATTGGAAGACTTGTGAAGCTGCAAGGACTTGACATTTCCAGAAATAAATTTTCAGGGAAAATTCCATCCTCAATTGGCAATATCAGTTTACTAAGTATTCTTGCTATGCAAGGAAATATGATAGAGGGAAGCATACCTATTTCTTTGGGTAATTGCAGAAACTTGCAGGAATTGGATCTTTCATGTAATCAGCTTACTGGACTTATACCTCGTGAAGTTTTCAGTCTTTCTTTTCTCTCACTTGGTCTCAACTTAGCTCAAAACCGTTTGACTGGACCATTACCACCGGAAGTGGGTAAATTGTTCAATCTTGGGAGAATGGACATTTCAAACAACAAATTGTCTGGAGAACTTCCAGCCTCTCTTGTTGGTTGTCAAGTTTTGGAGTTTCTCAATTTGCAGGGTAACCTTTTCGAAGGCACAATAGTACCCTTGGGAACCTTAAAAAGTATTGTAGTCCTAGATCTTTCTTGCAATAATTTATCTGGGACGATTCCGGAGTCTCTTGGCCAGTTCCGTTTCATTCAATATCTGAATCTTTCCTTTAATAGGTTTGAGGGTGAAGTGCCATATTCACTAGGCCGTGAGAACATAAGTGCATTTTCAATTTCAGGAAATAAAGACCTATGTGGAGGTATGAAGCCATTAAATTTGCCTGCATGTCCCAAGAAAATACCGATGAAACCGGAAAGGGAAAGATTAGAAAGAAAGCCTTCTTTTGTTCTAATTCTTGTAGCTGGTATCACTTTTATTCTTTTTATGTTATTGGCACAAATTCTTGGTGTTCTTTATTGGACCAGAAGTTTCAAATCAAAATCCACTTTGGAGTCTCCACTGGGAAATCAATATCCCAGACTCTCTTATGCTGAACTTCTTCAAGCTACCAATGGGTTTTCTCCAGTCAATCTTATTGCTGAGGGAAGATATAGTTCTGTTTACAAGGGGATTCTCAATAATGGTGAACAAGAAGTTGCCGTGAAGGTACTCAAGCTTCAACAACATGGAGCCAAAAAGTGTTTCATGGCTGAATGTGAAGCATTGAGAAACATTCGTCATCGGAATATCGTCAAGGTCATCACATCCTGTTCAGGCATAGATTTTAAAGGCAATGATTTTAAAGCTTTGGTCTTTGAACTCATGCCAAATGGGAGTTTAGAAAGCTGGCTACATCCAAGTCCATCCGTGTTGCTGGAGTCAAAGAACTTGAACCTAATTCAAAGGCTTAATATTGCCATCGATGTGGCTTCTGCATTGGATTATCTTCACCGTCGTTGTGAAATACCAGTCGTTCATCGTGATCTAAAGCCATCCAACATTCTTCTTGATGATGAACTCTGTGGCCATGTAGGTGATTTTGGTTTGGCAAGGTTTCTTTTAGCCACCACAAATAAAGGTGATTCTGGTTTGCCAAGGTTTCTTTTAGCCAGACCAAACAAAAGCAACCGTCCACAAACCCGTTCAATTGGGGCAATAGGAACAATTGGATACATTGCTCTAGGTAATTTATTATCCCTTCATTTCTTATAACACTTAAATGTCTCAAGGAACATTATTTAGTTTTGAAATTAAATCCATGTGAGGTAGTGGCTTCTTGGCCAAATGGTTACTTGGGAGCTACTATGTAGCCAACGCTAGAGTTCAAACCCATCGCCTATCAAAAAATAAAAAAAATAAAAAAAATTTGAATTCAGGATCTAACTAGATGAACTTAGAGAAATTATCTTGAGCCTCGTCTTCATGATGTTGGAGATGAGCTCATTTTGCATCACCAGATTAAGCATTCAAGTACAATGAAGTTAAGGTCTAACATTTGGCTTCCATGTAGCTTCTGAATTTTCCATACAATCCATACATATATATATATATATATATATAGAAGCTTGAAAATGTTAAATAAATTTGTGCCTGATAGATATATTTATTTTTATTTTTTTCAAATGGCAGAATATGGCATGGGTAGGGCTGCGTCAACACAAGGTGATCTGTACAGCTTTGGAATCCTCTTACTGGAGATGTTCACGCGGAAAAAGCCCACCAACAGCATGTTCAGGGACAATTTTAACCTTCATAGCTATGTGGAGATGGCTTTTCCAGATCGAGTGCTGGAGATTGTTGATCCCCTGATATTGGAACAGAGGAACAATGAGTCAAATAGGACGGGACGGAGCAGTAGTGGCAATAGTGGTAGATTGGGGGAGTGCTTGGCGTCTATCCTTCGAATTGGAGTCACATGTTCTGCTCAATTGCCAAGAGAACGAATGGATATTGAAGCTGTCCTCATGGAACTGCATTTGATCAGAAATGTATTTCTTGGTGTAGGTTTGTAATATATATATATATATATATATATATATATATATATGTTTGTGTGTGTGTGGAGAGAGAGAGAGATGACAAAGAATAATTCACTGTTGAAAATGCATCTTTAGCTCCTATATAAGTAAAAAAAAAATAGAAGAAATTTTGAAGGATCACAATATTAGTCTTATTCACAAGCATTTAGCTCCTATGTAACTTTTAGTTCTGGTACAATGGCGTGAGCTGGTTAACCTTCTATTTATCCATAAGTCTCCAAAATCTCATTATCTTACAGTGTTTTCTCCAAAATTGTTTTACACTTTTTGTTTACAAAATACCCTTTTCAACAATTTTTCCTCTATTTCTTATTTGTTTTACTATTATGCTGCAACTCGCAGATGACTCTTGCTCTCCACAAACAGACTAGCTTTTTCTCTTTGTTCTCTACAAAGGCCGTGAGGCGATCATAAAAGAAGAGAACACTAAACCGTGGTTCGTCAATTTCATCTCCGCTTTCTCTTTTCATGACCATGGTTCATCGATCCAAGACCATGCATCAGAGATTTGCATTAGAGATTTGTAATTTGATCTTCGCTTTCTCTTTTCTGGGCCAGGGTTCGTCAATACAAGACTATGCATCCGAGATTTCTAGAGTTTCTAATTTGATCTTTGTTGGAGATCTCTAGAGTTTCCAATTTGATATTCACTTTCTCTTCTTGTGACTATGGTTCGTCAAGCTCCGATAATGTTCATATTTGGTTTAACATCTTTACAATCTGCACCAATTTTGTCTCATATAAAAGGTTATTTCTTTTCCCCTAATTTTCTTTTAGTTATTTGATCAAGAACTTCAGGAAAATACCAATATCATGTTGCATTAGGTTTACTATTATTTTCAAAGTTTTTTATTACAATATTTGTGCATTTTGGATGTTTGATAAGGATGGAATTACCCCTTACAATTGAGTTAGGAACCAATACCATGCAGTATCATGCTTCGTTCAATTAGGTTCACAAACAATTGAGTTAGGTGTGATAAGGTTTTAAATAGATCAGTGCTAATATTCAAAAAGAAGATCCTTTGTGATTTCCTTTTTTATTTAGGAGCTAGATTTTAATTTCTTTTTTTTTTTCTTCTCTAAGCCACTATAACAGAATGGCTTCTCATTGCTTCTTGATTGGTTTGTAATTGTCCCATTCTGAAATCTGAAGACTGAGGTATATCAACTGCTATGTGTTTGGCGGATAGAACTCCTCATAGTTGGTCCCTTGTCCAAGTTTGGTTCGCATCCACATGCAAAGGAAAACCTTCTATAGCCTTGTCCTTAAATGGACTCTTGATGCTGTTGTTTACCATCTTTGGTGAAACAGAAATGCTAGAATTTTCAAGCACAAGCAGAGACTTCCTCAATCTGTGCTCCAGGAAATTGCATTGACTGTTAAATCCAAGATGGGCATCTATCCTAACATGCAGCCCACTTATCTTAACCTTCACGGCTTCATCTATGTAGAGCTTGGAATGCGTAGACTTGGTGTTTTTCCTGTTTCTGGAGCTCTCGCCTTACCGTTTTGGCCCTCTGGGGGTTTTTATCAATTGGTGTTATTTGCTCTTCTGTTAGTTGCTTGAAAGGTGATTTTTGATTACTAGATTAAATATATAGTCACTAAAAATAAGCAAATGCCCGTCTTTCCTCTGTCTATGAAAAAAAATATCAATGAAGCAATGAAAGAACATACTATACTGACCTTTCTCCCAACTATTGCAAACAAAGAGGATTCCATAACCCATACAACTTTTAATTGATTTTAGAAGTCAAAATCATTTTGGTTTGGCTTTGGTTGATTTAGAATAAATAAAAGCACTGCTTTTCTTAATTATTTTTTATTAATTTCAATTAAAATCGAAGTAGTGTATGACATAAAATTACATAGTAGTAGTATATAGGCATGATATGTTTACTATTGCCTTCTTTTTTATCTCATGCATGCTTTGGTTAGAGTGAGAATTATTGAGAGTGAAGATATAATGCTTTCTAAGATTCTAAGATTTTCTGTTAAATTTGCACATCATAATTTGGGTTAAGATGCAGGAGAAGGGTCTTGATTGTATTGCACTAAGGGCAAAGTGAAATTCTGGTGCTATTTAAATGCAGAGAAGCTTTGTGAAGTTCTTATATCCTACCCAAAATAGGGAAATGCCACATCACAACAAAGGTGCTAATTTATTTCAGCTTCCACATTCCCATCCTAACCAAATGCAGCATTAGGCTCCATCTATATTGTAGAAAGCATAAATGATAATAATCATGCAATATTAGGCTTCTTCTATGTTTTAGAAAGAAATATAAACGATAATAATTAGAAACTACTCCTTAGAACCATGGAACTATAGGAGGAAACAACAGGAAGCTCTATACATAGATATAATAGTAAATATAGATGCCCATTTTCTAATCTTTTGTTGGACTAAAACATTGGAATTGGAATTATCTCCAACCCATTTTGTTTTGTTTCTTTGAAACAAAATAATTGCATAAACATGATGGATAACGAGATATAATTATAAAAAAAAAAAGTACCACCGAAATGAATCAAGGGAGTAGAAAAGCAGGGGAGGAAGTATCAAAAAGGTTATGATTATCATTTATTGCCATGGAATTTTGGCAGAAAGATAAAGCATTAAAGGATATGGGGGTATAGAAAAGCTGGAGATTGCAGTTGGGAAGAAAAATTACTTTTAGAAAACAATCATTAAAGTGCAACTGAAACAACGATGCAACTATCCTTGTGTCATTCTTAAAAGCTGCCCGAACACCAAATTTCATAATCATAGACAAGTTAGGGCATGATTTTTTATAAAATTATAGTTAAGCTTGTCATAATTGAGGAGACAAAAGCAATATTAGATATAAGAAGGGGATGGATCTAAAGCAGGGGAGGCGTTTGAACACCATAGCTTTTAGATGTGAATGAGTTGTTTATGCAATGTTAAATCTGATGACTTGCAATGGGGACTTTGTGGGCTAAAATTGATGACTTATTGTGGGGATTTTGTGGTGATTTATATGCAAAATAAAGAAATACTGGAGTGAGTTTATTGGCTAGTCTTAAAGAGTGGGAGTGCCACTATAGTTGATACTACCTAAAGGCCATGTTCATAACCATAACATTATTTTCCACTATTATGAAGGAGATAAGCACTGCAAAACATCATCCATTTGTCTTTAATTGATCACTTTTCTGCTATGAAATTCAAGCTGGATTTGGTTTGATTCTAAAATGTATTCTCTCTTTCGCTTTGACTCACTCTGTTTCTAGATCTTTATCAGTTTCTATTCAGGTGTCTGATCCACATGAATTTTGGGTTCTTAGGGATGTTGGTTTGAGATTTTATTGATAAATGAAGGATCCAATGGTGCTAGATTGAATTCGACAATACCTACCTCATATTTGATTAGAGTTTTTATTGAGTTTTGGCTAATTTTCTTGATAAGGCATTATTTTCCTTGTTTTATTGTTTCTTTTGCTGCATTTGGGTCTTTTGGATTGTCTTTTGATAATAGTTTATTGATTTGTTTTGAATATGTATCGTACAAACGTCAAGTACTTCTATAGTTCAGATTGTCTTTTGACCTTATTGAATAGATTTTAGATGTCCAGTATATAATTCAAAGATAGTATTTTTGGAGTCATATTTGGATTGAATTGAGATATTCTTTTTATTGCTATTATTTGAAAGATTAGGAGATTGAGTATTGATTAATGTGGTAATTCAACCAGAATTGTAGAGAAGTAGATGCACATCCAGTGTTAGCCTACACTTGTACGGTCTATCACGATCCAATTTACTTATTTAAGGACCATTTAATTTAGTTTATATTTATTTACTCTTGACTATTCATGTTTTTCTACAAATGTTTTTATCTGATTCATTAGCTCTCAAATCCTCATAAAAATCTCCCCTTTTTTCCCGTTAAATTTCTTGTGATTTGGCCGTATTGAAACCCAATGAATGAAGAAATTCATTCAATTTTCTTTACAGGTTTGATTTCATTATTTAGAAGAAAAAAGATGTTATTGGAACTTTATTTTTCATCAATTACTTAATTACTTTCAGGTTAATATGGTTAGAGATATTATCAGAAGCTAGCCCAATTTGATACTTAGACATGCTAAAACGCAATAGAACAAAAACAATTTTATTGTGCTATTAACAACTTATTAACTCTAATTTTATGAATTATTATTTCATTTCATTTACTTGATGTTGTGAAAGGCTCAAGGTTCTGTTTATAAAATGACTTAAGTAATTTTTTAAGCTAGTTATTAATTGTTATTGTTCTAAAAGTTAAATTCAATTTTATATATTGAATCATGACTTCCAAAACAAAGGGTATATATGTTATTTTGTATTACTTCCATTTTTCTTTCTTTTGTTTCCTTTTCAAACTTATAAAATGTTATATGTTAATTTCTTTATAATGATAATTATTTCACATACAACCCACCTGCATTGCGACTAGTCTATATATAAAGATAGGAAAAGCTTATGTGTTTTTCTCAAATTGTTTTCTAATTTCATTGATAAAAATGCCGCTTATCATTAATTTATTATCCTAAATATATTTCACAATTCCACCGTTTCAGAATTCACTGGAGTTTCTTCTATGTTCTTCGAAACTAGATAAGCTAGGACGTTCCCTTTCTCTGCAACCCCCTGCATTGACTGTGACATCTCTCTTGTCATGCTCCAAATTTTCAAAACTCGGAGAAAGATTGAAAATGACCTAAAAAGAATTAATAAAATACAATTGAATGTATTTAATTGATCACATATTAATTTTTTTCATGTTTTTAAAAATTAAGAATAAAAAATGCTAACTAGACTCACCCAAGATAAGTTCTAAATACTAGTCAAATACCTTCCCAACAAACGGTGCAAAGCGACAAAAACGCAATGCAACACACGGTGCAAAACGACAAAAACATTCAATTGCTTTTATTTGTTTTTAAATATATAATAATCTTCCTTTATAGCTACCTTCTCTTGTGTGTGTTGATGAAAGGAAACAATATAGTTTATTTTAAAGAGTAATGTTAGTCTTATTTTTATATTTTATTAAAAATATTTATTTTCATGAGTTGATAGTATTATATTGACTGAATATCACATCATCATATGACATGATGTGATATTCAACTAATACAATACTGACAACTCATGAAAATAAATACTTTTGATAAAATTTTTAAGTAAGTCTAGCATTATTGTATTTTAAAAGCATTGCACATGCAACTTTGGGGCCCTAATTCATGCTTTATATGTGTGTGTGTGGAAGTGTGTGTGTATATATATATATATATTTGCTGGTTTAACAATTTAAAACAAGACGTCATGACCAAACTTATAGGATAAACCCATGTCAACAACCATAATCAAAGTGAAGACAACAAAAAGGTGGAGCAAAGAAGAATAAAATATGGGATATTATTTTTGTGTTTAATACATTACGTATTACGTGATAATATATTATTTAATAATATTTTGTTTTATATATTATATTTTATTAAAAATAAATAAATTATATATTACATATTACATAATATCATTAAAAATAAATTATTACATCACTTATTCAAGACTTTTTCAAAAAATATGAGCAGCCACTTCCGTGGGCATTAGGTATAGAGTTTGATTCAAGCCATCCCCAGGGAATGAATGATCACCTTTACAACAACCATACGCGCTTTAGACCAAACACACTTATTCCAACGCCCTTTTTACACACCGTTACATAAGTAGGACCCCTTCCCTACTTCTTATCCCAAACAAACAACTCTCTCTCTCACACACACACAATGGCAAGCAGTGTTGCTGGAATTGTGTGTCTGATCTTATTATTGTGCTCTGCCATCCCAAGTTTACAATTTGGAGAAATTATTATGTGAGATTGTCACATCACGTTATTGCATGACGTTCTTTTGTGAAAAAAATAATTTTTTCTTGTTCTATGAATAAATTTTCTTTTCAATTTTAATTTTAATTATTTTTTTGTAAGACGTCGTACAGTAACATAATGTAACGATCTAATGTAATTTTTTCTTGTTCTATGAATAAAAATTTTTTTCTTTAATTTTAATTTTGATTATTTTTTTGTGAGACGATGTATAGTAACATAATGTAATGATCTAATGACATAATTTGTCGATAATTTGGAACAGCAAAAACAAGAATGCTTGTTGGTCAAATGTGGGAGCTGTCAGACGACTAAAGGGTCCATGTCATTAGGTTCTGACAGATTACTGAAAGAAGGATTTTGCTAAGTCGTCAGTGTAGATGGAGTGGTTAAATAATGGACCGCTTGCTTGAATGAATGATGAGCAAGATTTTTAAGGGTCTGTTTGGAACAAGAAAAAAAATCTTAAATGCACTGTAATTCACAAGTAGTCCGCAACTTACATTTGATGCCAAAGTTAAAAGAGAGGATCTTTCCATGTCACCTTTACACCAAGAATGTTATGAAATCACCCACACACACTTCCAAGCTTGGACCACTTGTTAGGATTTCAAAACATTATTAAATAAAAAGAATGAAAAGTGGAGCTGGGCAATGTGTGGGTTTCTAAAAATAAATTGATCCAATTTTTAATTTTTTTTTTAGGATATTTTAGTTTTTAATTTTGCGCTAACTAGTTTGAGTAATTTTTTTGGTAAGGAATTGGTAGTTTCATAATTGAATTAGTGAAAAAATTACTAGTTTTATTAAGATTAGTATTCTTTAATTTTATAAATATAATGTATTAAATTATTATTAATAAAATACAATTTTAAGTTTAATAAATTTTCTTTTGTTTGAATTAGTAAATACTGTGTTTAATTCATTGCTGATAAACATCCCGCAGGCGGAAAACTAAAAGAAGTGATTGATTTTGTTGAACAAGTGGCCGAAGGAACAGCTAAGGCGGTTCATTTAGTTATGGATTCATCGAAAAAGGTTTTTTGTTTAGTATATTACAGCATTGAGCTCGTCCGATCAATGCTTTTTCTTTAAAGTCTTTTGTCTAGGTTACGGTCAATATAAGTAATCTCAACTTGCTTTACAAAAATACAAAAACATTGGAAAAGTACAGACACCAAATGCCAGCTTGTTCATGTGACACTTCTATGCAAATCATAAACTATATATATATATATATATATATAGGGAGTAAATAATGTGAAATTTTGAAATGAAAATGCAGGTTCAGGAAGTGGAAGAAGAGGCGGAATCAATAACGGAACCAGTAAAAGATGAAGCCAATGAGGTAGGTAAAGAAGCAACCGAAGAGAAGCAGACAAGTAATATGAATTAATTAGGATCGATGTAAGAGTATGACCTGTAATTTCTAATTTTTTTTTTAAGGATGACATGTGCACGCCGATGTCGCCTGAATCGTAGGTTTTAGTAAATTCCAACGTTCACGCTATTAAGCGGATTCCACTTACAGTAATAAAAAAAAATGGAGCTGAATCGGAGCTAAGATGCGCATTGGATCTTACAGCGAAACATCATTTTTTCTTTCGCCCTTTTCTGCCCCTTTTCCTTCTCTATCACACACCATGAATATGTTCTCTCCTACTGATCTGGCCACCCAACCTATCAAACAAGCTTGTGGTCCACGTCCACCTTCATTTTTTTTTTCTTGGGTTATGTCTTTTAAATATGTAATTAATTGTTATACTGGTGCATAGATGTAACAAATGTAATCTAAATTCATCCTAATCTGCCCATTAATTAATGAATATGGATAACTCATTTAGTTAGCGAATCATAAACGAATTGAATAATAAGAAACTCGTCAATTTAGCGGGTTAATACGAGTTGAATATAGATATTTAACGGGTTGACAATAAAAAAATAACAAAATAGTATAAGAATATATATATATATATCTCCATTTATATATATATATAAGAATACATATATATATATATATATAAAAAGAATATATATATATATATATATATAGTCATGACAACTAATAAGTAATTCATAGCCTATATATAAAGCCTTGTACTGATTTCATCAATATATATTTCTCTTTGCTGTTCAATAAATATAAATATAGAATTTGATGTTAATTATAAGTCTCAGCCTATATATCTGTTCAATATATATAAATATATAATTTGTTGTTAATTATAAGTCTCAGTCTATATATATATATATATATATATATATTCTGCAACAGCCTTAAGTTCTACACACAACAAGCTCCTACTTTCTTCCAATTTCTGATCTTTGCTTCTTCTACTTTCTACTACTTTGTTTTCTTCTTTAGTTTATATATCATCTCCTGTTGCCAGTATATTTTTTTTTAAGTTCGGACTTGTTCACCCCATTTCAGTATGCATATGTACAATATAATACTCACATATATATATATATATATACATATTAATTTAAAAAAAAAAATAGTGAGAGTTCGGTTCTTGGGTTGGTTCGGTTTACTCAAATTTTAAACTGAAACTGAACCAACCCGCTAATTTTCTAATTGTATTTTTGACTTTCTTTTAGCAATGATGTTTTGTTGGATTTTCAAGAGATACAAAGAAAAATAGTTATTGTGATTATTTAAAAATAATGTTTCTTCTATTAAAGTGAAAAAAAAATAACGGATTAGATTCCGGTTGACCTGACCCTATTTGACCCATTTAATTACAGGTCAAATATGAATTCAACCCGTTTTGACCCGGCTCATTTTCAATCTGCCCAACCCGCCCATTTTGCCAAGCATACTAGTGCACTCCACTTTTAGAGTTTACGACACTTAGTTATTTTGTATTTTGTATTTTGTATTCTATATTCAAATTTATTTTTGATGTGTTATTATCTAAAAAAAATGATAAAAATATCCTTAAATTTGATTTATCACTTTATTTAATCTATAATTACTTTTTCAAACTCCCCGCACTTCTTATCTGCACCTCGCCCAAACCTTGACATCCACATAACCACCAAACTTGATTCCACTACCACTATTTTGGAAGGTCCTCGTTGCCACCCCTCCCCCTTCCCGGGCTGCCACAATCAAACGGCCAACACCATCATCAACAACCCTTGCTGCTGCAACCCCCAACTGTTGCAGCTTCTATTTTGTCGTATGAACCGAGTCAATGAGAATGGCTTTGTTGAAGTTGAACTCGCAATCAATGCCTTAAAGAGATCAGACATTTATTACCGCCCATAAATTTTTCTTGGTGCACCAATACTTTCAGTAGGAGTGCAACTCAGGCGCAGCGGGATTGTGTTGAGTTATGCCTAAGTTCAATCCAAGCTTTAAAATAGTTAATCTAAATCCGACCTTAAACTCGCACAATCTAACTCGAATCCGACCCGAATTAAAATTCATTAGTATCAAGTTCAACCCAAACCTAATTTAAATCGAGCTTGAGTTCTTTTGTCCAAGTCCAACCCAAAATATAAAAAATTAAAGTTCAGGCCCTAGAAAATTTGGGCCAAACTCAGGTTGGGTTCGAGTTAGCCTGTCACGACCCGCAACCCACCCATTACAGATTAACGGACTGTAACTATCCGACCCAACCCTTTCGTCGAACCGGACCTGGCTATCCTGCTATACTATCATTAGTGTCACTAATCATGTAACCATATCATCATCATCATATATGAATATAGCAGAAGACAATAAAATAAAATGGTTACATGTATATATATCAGTCTGCTATTACAAAAGCATAGACTGTAACAACATTTAAGTCATCATCTCGACCCCAGGACGTGAATACATGGGAGGGCTATAAAACTGTACTACTATTACCGTTACACGCCAAAAATGTCCAAACTCTAGCCATAGACTCCTAACGTCTGTCCTTTGTATCCGTCCTTGAAAAAAAATATGTAAATAAGAGCGAGCTACATTAAGTTCAGTAAGTAAGTCCCCCACTCTGCTATGTGTACAAGATCTAGAAAGAACTGAATAACACGGATATGATAGTCAGTTAATATCAGCTATCAATCACAGCTCAGCAATGTATATCAAATGATCAGGAATACATATGATAATCAAGTAACAATCATGGCTCATCAAGGAATATCAATGATCAGGAATAATAACAATCAGAGCTCATCAATGAATCTCAAATAATCATAATAAGTACTTAATAAACATTGAGCAACTACCAGATCATTCATATAAAAACATGATTAGACACTGAATCTCAATAAAAAGATAGTGAGGTCAAAACTGGTGGATGCAATAAACTACGGGGCCTTGCAACCCCCTGTGTGCAAAAGTACTGAGCTCAATAATGTAAAACTGGTCCCTATACTCGGGACAAGACCCCTTACTCGGGTAGTAAGTAGGATCTAATGATCTAAGTGGCACACACAGTAATGAAGTAGGGATTCATTCATCACTCCCACTATCGGTTGATACAACACATATAGTATAAAATGTATCATATGACGTCATCCCACAAATGGGCATGTCACTGAACAAATAAGCAAAGAACCCCATACAAATCTGGGTCTAGTCACTAACAAACGCCTAACTTAAGTTTCAGCCTAGTCACTGTCTAAGCGCTTGCTTGAAATCTCACATTTGGCTATAACAATCTTCATTGAGTTTGTGGAAATACTCAATGATTGACCTATATGTGAAGGTCTCATCTTAGCTTTAACTATGGCGACATATAACATTAAGTGCTTGTGAATATATCTTGATCGCCTTCTAGGTGCCACAGATGTAAATGTCTCAGCTCATTACGTAAGCGCCATAGACATCAATGTCTCATCTTGCTCGCCATTTTAACGCCAAGGTGAATCACCCGTGTGAGTGGGTCGACTCTTAATCTGGTGACATATAACAAAGATGTACACAATAATAACAATCACTCCATTAAACAACATATGTAAAAAGAATGTATATCATAATAATGTCAAATAACAAAATAAAGTGCCGATACATATCAAATCCTACGGAGTCCCATACTCTTAACATAAGATAAAAACAAATCTCTAGCAATGGGCTTGGTCAATGGATCAGCCACCATATTGCCTGTGGAGATATATCTTAGGACCACTTCCCGTTGCGCAACCATGTCTCGAATGTAATGGAAACGAATGTCTATGTGTTTGGATTTCCCATGACACTTGGGATCCTTTGTATAGGCTAGGGCTGATGTGCTATCATAATAGCAAGCACAACCTCATCTCCATGGGTCGAAAAACCCAGCCTCTACAAAAACCTTCTCAACCAAACAACCTCCTGAACAGCCGCTGAACAAGCTATGTACTCTGACTCCATCGTGGATAATGTTGTGCATGTCTTCTTCTTGCTACACAAAGAAACAGCTCCTCCTCCGAGTATAAAAGCATAGCCTGGAGTGGACTTTCGTCCATCTCTATCTGCAGCCCAATCTGCATCGCTGTATCTTATCAGTCTCGGGTCTCCACCATGGTAGCATGAGGCGAGATCAACGGTCCCACGATTTACTGCCTTCTAGTGATCTGGACCAGGGGTACTCTGGTAACGACTGACTATACCAACTGCATAATAGATGTCTGGACGTGTGCACAACATAGCATACATCAAACTCCCTAGTGCAGTTGCATAAGGCATTGTAAACATCCGGTTCTTTTTTTCATCATTCTTAGGACACTAGTCTAGGCTTAAGGCGTATCCATTTTTCCATCGGAGTGTCAATGGGTTTGGAGTGATGCATATGAAATCGCTCAAAAATATTTTTTATGTAAGTCTCCTAGGACAAACTAAGAAGTCTATTTGAACAGTCTCTCGTAATCTTAACTCCCAACATATAATTTGCTTCACCCATGTCCTTCATCTCAAAAATAGAGGACAACCACTCTTTAGTGGTGACAATGGAATCCATATCATTCCCAGCCAAGAGAATGTCGTCGACATACAACGAGAGGATAAGAACATTTTTCTTGGATCGTTTCAAATACACACAATGATCTTCCTCAATCATCTCAAAACCAATGGAGGTAATGGCATGATGAAATCAGAAATACCACTGCCTAGACGATTGTTTAAGGCCATAAATGGAACGAGTGAGACGACAAACTTTGCGCTTTTGTCCCTTGACCTCAAAACCTATTGGCTGATCCATATTAATCTCTTCGTCTAGTTCTTCATTGAGAAATGCAATCTTAATATCTATTTGAAAAAGCTCTAAGTCCAAATGCACTACAATAGCAAGAATGAGGCGAATAGAGGCAAACCTTACCACTAGAAAAAATGTCTTTTCATAGTCTATACCCTCTTTTTGGGTATAACCCTTCGCTACAAGACGTGCCTCGTAGTTGTCAATTAAACCATCTCTTTAAATTATTGGCTTTAAGTTAACAATTACAATAGCAGCTACTCTTAAATATGTATGGTAATATGACCATGTTAGCCTGCTTTCATAGTCATATGGTCTGTTATATCTTTCCACTCAACTAAAAGGGTTTGGTAATGCAGTAACATGTCGCATAGTACGTCAAACGACTCAGATTCAGAGGATGTTGACATGATGCTAGATGCGTTTATGTTAACACAAATTCATAATCACATGAGTAGTAATATTGGAAAACAACCTTGTAGAACATCTGCCTTAACAGGTATTCAGTATATCCAGGAATTATTAACTAGTAATCCGACGCGCATGTTTGACATGCTTCGTATGGATGCGCCGACTTATATGGCCTTGTGTAATACATTATGCAACGGTTTCCTTGATGAAACCCCACACCGACATGTACAATCGAAGAATCTGTAGTTATTTTCCTACTAACAGTAGGGCATAGTACTAGACAACGAGTGGTGGCAGAACGATTTCAACATTCAACTAAAACAATCGACCGCCATATTAAGGATGTGATGTGAGCTTTGGCTAAATTAGGCGTTCTACTAATTCGCCCAAAGCTACCGTATCAAACTGCTCCAGAGATAATGACAAATCCTAAATTTAACCCATACTTTTTGGTACATATGATATGGAATTGGTGTACTTTGAATTTTATTGTCCAATTAATTGACTTTTTTTAATTTATAAAATTTGATGGAATCAATCCCATAGGACTGTATCGGTGCAATTGATGGGACACACGTGTCTGCATGGGCACCTACTTCAAAACAAATAGCATTTCGTGGTCGAAAAACCACTGTGACACAAAATGTTCTTGCTGCTTGTTCATTTGACATGTTGTTTACATTCGTTTACATGGGCTGGAAGGGAAGTGCTAATGACTCTCGTGTATTTCTAAATGCAATAACAAAACCGGAGGCCAAATTTCCTATGCCACCCATTGGTAAGATTCATATTACGTTTACAGACCCCAATAGTTAACAAATTTTATATTGTCTACGTTTTATAGACTTATATTTGGGTTTGTTTTCTTCTAATGCTTCAATGGTTAGGTAAATATTATTTGGTTGATGCTGGTTTTACGAATGTTGGTGGCTTCTTATCCCCTTATCGTGGTGAGAATTACCACCTGCGGGATTTTCGAGGAAGGAGTCAAAGCTTTAGCGGGTATAGGGAACTATTTAATCATAAGCATTCATGTTTGCGGAATGTAATAGAGAGATGTTTTGGGGTACTAAAGTCACGATTTCCGCTTCTCAAGAGTATGCCGAACTATAAACTATCTCGTCAAGGACCGTTAGTCACTGCTTGTTGTGTAATTCATAATTTTATTTGTCTATATTCTATGTCGGATAATATATTCAATGAATTTCAATCAGATGACGTAGAGTTATATGAAACAAGTCATCCGATTGGGCCCCAAATTGAAGTTGACATGTCAGAAGAGCAAGTTAACCACATGACGCATTTACGCGACCAAATTGCATTGCAAATGTGGAATGATTATGTGCAATAAAACTACTAGATGACTTGTAATATTTGTATTTGTTTTTGTAATGTAATTATCGTTGAGTCTTTATTTACATATTGTGGTATATTTGCGTGTTTGTTAATTATCTCTTTATTCATGTGCTCTATTTATTATGTCTTAGCTTCCTTAGTTTGTTCGGATCTATATAATAATAGGATATTTAATGGAGGCACCGTACTGTACATACGGAGGTGGACAAATGCGCACGTGGACATCACATACAAGAAAAAACAATGGCCGATTATTTTACAGATGCCCAGTAGGGGGCAATCACCATGGCTCATTTTATTGGGTTGATGAATATCATGGGCAATTTATACAGAACGGATCTTCTCACAACAATAGGGGCATGGGAACATGGGCTTGTTGTATCGTTTCGCATATCTTAATGTGTTGTATTATATTGGTATTACTCATTTTGCTAAGCATAAGCTAGATTCAAATAGTAGTGCGTTGGCGATTACTAACTTCATATTGTACTAAGTTGTTTATTATGATGTTTTTAGTTTGACATGTGCTTCAACAAATTGTATAAGATTTATATGTGGATCAGGTTTTTATATACTTATGCATAATAACCTACCACTAAATCGCGTATCCCACGTTTTAAAATTAACAATCTGTTTTTTTAAATCTAAACAAATAAAGGGGGGGCAATTTTTATTTTTAAAAAATATTATAATAAAATAATAAAAAATATAAATTTCATATATTTAAAAAATAAATACTCACCCCAAGCGAATAGGACATTGAAATTAAATCTGTCAACGGTCTTATTCGTTGGGAAAGCAGTTGATCTTCCTAAATAAAGATCATGTAAGCCATGCCTTTTATTGGATGACCGTTTCCTATAAAAAAAAAATAATAATGATCAAGGCTTACCAGTATATAATAATAATTTTGAAAAAAAAAAAAAAGAATTTGAATGGACTAAGCACGCGGCAGGAAATGACAAATATATCCGTTAGCTTGGCTTGTCAATGGATCAATGTTGGATGTTTAACTGCTCTTTGATAGTAATTTAAATAAAATTTTTTGAAAAATATTTTTAAAAATTTTGTAATTAATTTTTTAAAAATTATAAAAATATATTTCGATATGATAATCTAAATTTTAAAAAACAATAAAAAAAAATTAATTTCAAAACACATACCCTGTAATTTGAAATTAAAAATCTTATTTTAAAAACATAACCAAACATAATCTACTTTTTTATCTTTTTCCAAATTAATCAAATCAAATAATGGTTCAAATTCCAAGAAATTACTTAAAAACACATCTCAAAAAATTTCTTAAAATTCTAACTCTCAAGAACTATCCAAACAACCTTTTTTTTTTTTTTTTTGTTTTTTTTTGGTTCAGATTTCACGCTAAGCCAAAGTGAAGAGAAAGAGAAAGAGAACATATTCATAGTGTCATTTTCAACCACCGTTAAAAGTTGACTTCCTTGCATCAAATGGCTGGATATTAGCTGTCAAATGTAGGTATATAAATTTGTTTATATATTTGTTTGGCTGAAAGATTTGAAGAGAAAAAGAATATTGTAGTGAAAAATTTGTAGAGAAAAATTAAGCATTTTTTTTATTTTTTTCAAAAGTGTAGTGATTTGAAAAGGAAATAAATTTTTTAAAATACTAATATACTTTTAAATATTTGAATTAAAAATTAAAAATTTTATAATAAAATAGATTTAATTGTCAAAATCATGTAATAAATAAGAGTAATCTTTTTTATTACATGATTTTGTCTTTCATGCATTAATTATTTATTAGATTGTCATTTATTTAATGAACGTCAGTGTTTTTGTTAATGGAACTTATAATTACTTAAATGCATTATTCTAACTTAATTATTTTTGTTAGTGGAACTTGTGGTAATGCGACACGCTGGTCACCAAATTTTAAACATAATATGTTATATAATATCTCAATTAGAGTTTATTCAAAACTAAATCCAGAAAGAAAAAATATAAAAACGAAAATGAAAACAAAACCATAAAATGAAAAAAAAAAAAAATAGAAAACTAAAATTGAACGAATGATAAAACAAAAAAAAAATCTAAAAAAAATACCTATTATTGAAAATTAATGATTTATTCTCTATATCGAGTTTGAAAAGACTTACGTGTTAGAATTAATGTTAAAGGGTTTTTTCTATCATAAAATAGCAAAAGTATGATTAAAATTGATAAAATCAAACTACTATTTATATTTATTATTGATGAAATAAGAATAAAAAATCATACTTCAAATATAATAAAAAATAGAGCACCATTTTGATCAATCACAAAAGTGAAATTTTCGAACCTCACTTAATACAATAGTAAAATTATTTCACTATGACCTAAAAAATTATATGCTCGAGTTGTAAAAACAACATTTCATTTAATCTTTTTCAAATCATAAAGTAACAAAAGTATTGTATTATGTATTAACCCTTTACTTAAATAAGTAAAAATACAAAAAATGCATATATATGTTAAAAAAATACACTTTTACTTTCATATATTTGGAACGGAAGGAGTACATGTATTAAAATATGATAATTTATATATATATATATATAATATACATATATATAGGGTCAAGTTCGATTTGATCTAATAATAAACAAATTTATAAAAAGTCGTTCAACCACCATGACAAATGAAAGTATAAAATTATCTTCTAGTCTAAATATTTTAATATTATAAAACCAAATCCATGTTTTATTCTTTAGATAAAAAAGTATTTATAGAAATTACAAAAATGTTGTACTCGTAAATATCAGAACATTCCTTTGAAAGATGTAATATAATTGTCATACCCCGAATTTCAACGAACCCAAGGCGCGTGTAACGAAAACTAAAATAAAAAAAAAAAAGAAATAATAATTAAAGTACAATCTTATGCATTTCAAACATTAATTCAATCCACTATTCTGTTACAATCCATAAGGTACTATCTATCATTTCATGACATACAAATGACATAGAATAGTCTAGGGCTTATGCCCTTGTACAACATCAAAATACGTCCCACGGGTCAAATACAGTTCTCAGTTCTTTCCTTCATTAAGGCATCACTAAATCTCACGTAGCTGGAGTGTCATTTGAAATGGTATCCCACGAATGGGTCAACTCAACTGCTGGTATAATATAGTGCTAATGCAAGAAACAAAATTAAGGCATGACATGTGCAAGTGTACATTTATCTCTACATGTCATCCAATGTCTTCAATGCAATACATGATCAATATGCATGACGCACCCATGCAAACTCTATGCCACACCTATGTCTCATCTTACGGTTCTTCCCCGATAGCCTGAGTACTATGTTTCACTTTACGGTCCGTCCCCGCTGGTATGAGTTACCATGGCCAATTTTGGGTTTTTCACCACAGGATCTACACCCTCATAATGCATTGCACCAAGTGCTCAACTCACACTATGCTTTCAAGGAATCACAATATGCCAATACGCCCTGATTCCACCATGCAATGCGTAATCTCAACAGAACAATTTATCAACACATGAAGCATGTTTTGAGTTATGCATATTCTAATTAAAGAAAATATGACATTAAATCACACAGCTCGGTTCACAAATCCACATATCATGAACAATCCACTTAATCACATGTTTGGTTTTCACATTCATCATCTTAACAATTCCATAAATCACACACAATGACAACTCATGGAATATGCATATAGTCATGGCCCACATCTATCATTCAACCAAACATTTAGAAAGATAACAAGAAAAACATAGGCATAGAACCAATCAAACAACATAGCAATTACTCCTAACTCAATTCTATTTCTTACTTAGCAAAATATCATACCTGATGGGTTGGTCTCAACCCTAAGAAATCGTATTCGCGGTGTAGCCGAACTAACAGTGATAATGTAGAAGGTCAGACCACCTTCTCCTTACCTTTCGGTGTCCCTAAAATCATAAAATGTAGCTCAGTCTATTGCTACTTGAATTATGCTATTCATCAAATTTTATGTCTTTATTTTATGAGTTCCTATTTTTTCAAATTAAACTCTACTGTTGAGTTTGGAACGTCGAAGAAAGTCGGTTTAGGCTTTCGCAAAATTCAATTTGGACTTCTGCACTAAAAGGGCAAAACGGTCATTTTGCACTTTTACGGGTCCTTACATTCTGAGACATCTTTTTGCAAATCGGACTCCATGGTTGAGTCTGAAATGCTTGAAATAATAAAGTCTCACCATTCTTTTATTTTAATCGGAGTCCGTTTGACTAGTTTTTGACTCAGGGGCATTTTGGTAATTTTGAATGTTCCTACGGGTCTTTTATTTTTTTGGGACTCCGTCTCGTGAAACAGATCTCACCATTAGATCCAGAAGGTCCAAAACAGTAAATTTTCATTATTCATTCGACTAATTTACGCGTCGGGATTTTATTTGAAATTTATTAATTTAAACTACTTATTTAAATTAATTAGTGTAGTTAATACCTATAGTATTTGAGCCCAAACAGACCACATGTGCTGATTACGCCCAAAGAATAACGCGGTAGTTGTAGTGTAGCTTTGGGGTGTCGATTCCACAGGGAGACTAAATTAAAAGAATAATAAACAGAATTTCTGAACTACAGAAATATTAAACGGTTAACGAAAAAATAAAAATATAGAAAATGATTTTGAATGCAACTAAAAATTAAACAAATTAATTAATGGAAGAAAATATTCAAATTTAACGAACAGTGGAGTGTCGAGAATCCCTTGCACATATATGGTATTTCAATTATTTTTAATTCACAGATAACTCAATTGAGAAATTAAATTCTAAAAATCTCAATCAGAAGATTTAAAATTATGCATTAAAATTAGACTAAAAATAACCCTTCGAAACATCATTCAACACTTTTAAACCTCTCAAATTAATATTCACATTGAAAAAATCCAACGACGACAATATACCGAACGAGCAATATTGCAGCAAACAATTGAATCAATATAAATATTTAATTGTTCCAAAAATAATCAAAACATTAATCCATTCGATAGAAAAAGCATGACTGAATCTATAAACGGACTAAAACCTTTAATTATTCAGTCAATAAAATCTAACAATAAATTTAGAATGATCAACGAAGAATTTAACAAATTAAAACCATGTACAGGAATCAAAATAAATTAAAATAACCATATAGTGCAAGTTCATCCCTAACCCCACTTAGAAATTTAGTTACCCATGTACAGGATGGATAACATAAACCTCACGGAGAAATAATCTGTCATGGCGTCACTGCGCTGTCTTTTTCCGCACTGTTCAGTGTCTCTGTAATTTTTCCTGTGTTCTTCTCCTTTGCGCCGCAGCTCTGTCAACAGCCGTCCTCCCCTCTCTTTCTATTATTTTTTTTCTCCCTTTTAAATACTCCACCGCCGCGCCCTACAGCCCCATGCCCAAGCCTCACAACTGCACGCAGCTTTGACCGAATGCACCTCACGCCCAGGCCCGTTTCTTAGCTTCAATCAGCGCTTGGTTTCTTTATTTCAGCCAGGCCCCACATTAATAAATCTCTATTTTTCTTCAAAGCAGCCCATGAAACCAGCGCACACCAAGCCCCCAACGCAGCAGACAGCCGCTTGGGCCCACGCGCATGGACCAAAACCAGCGCCCATTCATGCCTTGCGCCTGCCTCAGCCCAAGACCAGCTTCTTTGTTTTTTTTTTTTTTTAATTTCTGCTCCAGTGCACTTCAGCCCCTGTTCTCTATATTCAGCCGCATAACTTCAAGACCACGCGCCCTGTAGCATTTTTCTTCTTCAGCCGTGTGAATTGCAATCCAATAAATAATCACTTTTTACAACTGTTTAAAAGTAAAATTTTCAAGAACTATTTAGTGCATTTATTTGAGATTTAAAATATTAAATAATGCTCAAATACATCTCACTATAAATAGAAATTAATTCAATTAAAATCAAATATAACCCCACATTTCTATTCACTTTCTAGCAATTCAATCCAATAATAGGGTATTTAGAGTGCACTTTTGCGCACTCGTCATGTGCCTTGGTGGCACAGTGGATTAAGCTTCTCACCTTTTTTCCCTTGGTCACAGGTTCAATTCACTGCCTTTTTTATTTTTTCATTTCTTTATACATTTTCAAGCCAATCATTGGATAGCTTCTCCTTTTCAACCAAACACCACCCAAACTCAAATTAAAAATTTTACCCATAAAGTAATAGTGTTGGGCAGCCATCTGAATAGGTGGGTCAAGTCGGACTCGACCCGGTTTGGCCCAAAATAAAAACATAATACTCAGTCGCTAAGCCATGTTTCCTTCCTTCTAGTTTCTAGATTATTTTTCTTGATTGCAATTTGCAATTCTAAAACAATTTCTATGCTTAATAAAATCTCACAATCAATCTAATTATTCATGCTTCTAATAATCCAAGACTAAAATTTAGTGTCTTACCCTGTTGCTATTGAGGCCTTGGCCAGTAAAACACCCATCACAGGGTTTCCACCCCTTTCAATCCCTCTGTCTAACTTCCCAGGTCTGTTGCCCACAACTGCGGCATTTGGTCTCGCGGCAACAGCTCCAATTGCTGCACCAGTTTTTTTTCCTTTTTCTCCTCACCTGCTGCAACGCCACTACAGTTGTTGCTACCTCTATTTTCTCCACAAATTCCAGCAACTAAGGCCTGCAGCTGCTGCTTCTTTAATCCATCCAGTGCCAGTCGTGCTACTGCCCATATCAGCCTCACTCAACAGCAGCTCCTACTGTTCCAACGGCTGCACTTATTTTTTTCAAGTTCTCTCCAATTTGCACACCTATCAACCCAACATCCAAAATTCCAAAACACCATCTCCATAACACAGTTGGATTAACCAACCCGACCTGCACGCCATATATCAACAAGGCACCGAACTCCCTGTTCATACTTAAATCCACATCCACCAAAAATAGGACATACACTGATCGCAACGTGGTCCACCATTTTCTGTTGAATCAACCCAATCAAGCTTCCATTTATGCCGGAACAGCCCAGATGAATCAAGGCTCCCATTTCTTCAATCAGCAACATTATCCAACATAAATAATTTCCAATATATATGATGCTACACTTTTCGGCTCGCAATAAATCTGGGCTCCAAGACCTGTAGAACACTCAAAAGGGGATCAGAGGGCCACTGGATTGGCTCCGACAGTAGCCGCTCCAATGCTTAAGTAAGTAAACTGAATTGAAAAGACTGTATTGAAAGCCAAAGAATGAGCATGAAAATAAAGTGTACTTGTAGGGTTTAATTTATAGACTGTGGCCTTCCTAAGTTGATTAGGATTCGGAGCCGTGAATATAGGGATTTGATCATCGGAGATTGCAGTTACCTTGTGTGAATATTACACCGTAGATAGAGATAATCATAGATAGCAGTTTCCTTGTTGAAGACTATTTCCTTGTTGAAGTCTGTTTCCTTATTCCCTGCTTGGCAATTGTTAAGGAAACCATAAGGTCGGAACCATACGGAATACTGAGTGAATATTGCCCAGAGCATAAGGTCTAGATGATATGCGTATGAGAATTCCCTGAAGGCTGCGCCTGCTATGTATGACCGAGTTTATCAGTTCCGTAGGATATGTATATGAGGATTCCCTAGATGCTGCGCCTGCTCGGTATGATCGAGTTTATCGGTTCTGTAAGCACACGTGTCTCAAGGTGATTGGTGTGTCTGTTTGTGGTGTATCAGCTACTTCCCCCCCGAGCCCTAGTTAGGAACTAGTGCGTAACTAGGGCTATGGGTTTTATGAAGAGTCACACGTTTTGTTTCTCTATTTTTTGAGACGTCGGTTTAATGGGTCATTTATTACGCAACCGATACTTGAGAGGCCATCATTACCTTCAATTGTCGTGTCGAATCAGCTTGGGGGGCTCATATTTTGAATGTGTATATAAAGAGGGGGAAAGGACTTTTATGCCTTTCTTCTGCACTTGCTTCTACAGTATCAGAGACTACCACCGCCAGTTGATGTATTTTGAAGGTCGAAGGATATCCGGTGTTCATAACCTTTCTTGATTTCAGGTTTGATTTTAGCCCCTTTTACATTCCCTTTCATTTGTTTTGTTACTTTCTTTTGTCCGTCATGTTTGGCCCTAGGTCACCTTCTGGTTCAAGCAGTTCTTCTAGGACTATTTCTCAACTTCAACTCGCGAATCTTCCTTCCATTAATGATGCTGAGAATAGATTGGTAGAGCCCCCATCCAGTCCGGAGGTTAGGATAGTTGACGCATTCGAGGAGCCCCCAAATAGGGCCGGTAAGACCTCTAGTCGATCTGGCCATAGAGAGGAGGGTGAGAGTGCAATTACTTAGAGTATATTAGTAGAGTTGTGGGAGAAATTCAATCTCCCCTCAAACGTTACTTTTAGGGTCCCGGATCCTCTGGACCGCCCACGCGATGTTAGAGCGGGGGAAATTTGTGTCTATTTGGCTTGGTTTGAAATGGGACTGACACTCCCCCTTCTTGACCTTGTGAAACAATTCTTCTGTTGGTTCAACCTTTGCCCTACAGACCTTAATCTTAATAGTTGGAGACATCTGTTAAGTTTAATAGTGTTAGGGCATATGAATAATGTTGACGTGTCTCTTGACCTGATCCGTAGTAATATGGATCTAAAATACATGAGGGCGGAAGGCCTCTATTATATGTCTTTTGATAATGGGTTCAGACCCTTTTCTTCCGTGCCCTCCTCTAACAAGACCTGGAAGAAGTGGTATTTTTTCATAAAGGGAGGATGGGAATATGAGGACTTCCAAGACCAACTCTCAACATTCCCTCGAACCACTGGACGAAAGGGTGAGACCCAATTTTTCCCGTGGCTGCTTTGATTTTGTTTTGTGCATCAATTGCCGAGCTGATTAATCTCTGTATCTTTTGTGCCGTTAGGAGTGTGTGGAAGAGGCCGAGCTTTTCTCCTACGCTTCAGGAGCAATACAAAAAGCTCTTACAGCCCAGCAACCGAAACCATTCCTCCATTGTTAATCGTGATAAGTTGATGGCTGCTAGGGGAAGTGTTGAGGAGTTGACAAAAGATTTGATGGCAAGGTGGGAGACCGAGCCATCTTCATCTGCGGCATTGGGGGAGGCTTCTTCACCAGCAGACCCTCCCCTCTAGAAAAAAAGGCGAAAGTTACTTTCGATCTCTCCTGAACCCGCTGAGAGGGAGAGAGAGGCACCTGCCCCTATTTCTGTGGTCCCCCCAGCCCCATTCAAACAAGCGGGCAAGGAGACGTCATCCTCAGTGGCCCTTGGTGCTGTCAATCAGGGGACCAAAAAGGTTTTGAGGGACTTTTGGGCCAAAGGCTCAATCAAACTTAGGCCCTAGAAGTTGGAGAAGCTTCTTGCTAATCTGGCTTCTCTTCAAGTTAAGGTAAGTTCTTCGGGTCTCTATTTCTTTTCCCTTTTTCCAAGTTTTTGGTTAGGTACTGAACTTGTTTGCTCTGTACATTGCAGTTCTGCACACCCTTTCTGCTCTGACGAAGGTCTTTCCCCCTTCAGAGGAGGTTGACAAGCTTCAGGCCGAGCTGGACGAGGTCAGGCTTCAACTCGGTACTGCTAAGTCTGAGGCTCACGAATCTACGGAGAGGCTGAAGGAGTCCTAGAATTCTCTAGCCGTCATGAAGTCAGAGAAGAACCTTGTTGTTTAGCAAGCCAAGAGGCTTCAGAGGGAGATGGACGGCATGCGGTACCATTATAATCAAAAGCTTGAGGATGCAGTGGAGTAGGCCAAGCTGGAGAACGAGACAGAGATGAAGATGGAACTAGAAGGAATGGCCAACACCCTGATCATGTTTGGCTTCAACAACTTCCGATCTAAGTTCCTTGCTAAATTTCCCGATTTCGACATATCTTCGATTGTGCCTCCAAGGGTTACCCCTCCCGAGGTTGCTGTTCCGAGCGAGGTGATCAACGTTCCCCTTGTCGATCCCACTGAAGTTGCTGTCCTGAGCGAGATGGTTGATGCTGCTCCTGCCGATCCTTCCCCGACTGTTGAGCCTGCTTCTGCTAATCAAGCTTAGGATATATGTATTTAGTGTTTTTTTTTTAACCTCCAGTGTAGTAGGCTATTTTGTTGAATGAAACAGTATTCTCTTTCTCAAATGTCTCCATCCCATTTCTTTTGTGTTTGGTTGACCCATGTAGTATTGCGTTGCACTGCTGCGTAGTATGTTGGTCTTTGAATTTATGGTTGATGTGAGAAATTGTTGCAAGTGATGCTGTTCTGGAGCCCTCCAAACCAGTTTTTTATCGGTTGGCAGTTGTCTTTCGAGCTGTATTTGTAATAAGACAGTGACTGTATACTAGTTTTGATTGCTTCTCCCTCTTTGGATAAGATAGGAAGGCAATTTCAATCAGACATGTAAGGATCTGATATTAATCTTGTGTCACATACATTGGGAGTAAATTCTGAAGAATTCTAAGGCAGTTCGTTCTGAACCCAAGTTTTGTAGTAGAAATTTGGTGTCTCATGTCTGTCACTCTGATGATTGAGACTTCTGCCTCTTAAGTTATTCAGACCAGGACTGAAATACATCTGAACTGATGGTCTTTTGTCATACACGTGGTCTGTCAGGGATCAACGGAATGGCCAAGACTGAAAGGTCTGTATGTTGGACTGAGGGCCTTTGTATTAAGTTGGATCGGACTCTGTTTGCTTGACCAGTACGGTATGCTTGGGGAAGCCTTGCATCCCATCTTCTAGGTATCCGAAAGGACGGTTTTATATGTCATTCATTTATACAGCTGTCTTTTGAGTTTTCGAGGCCAACCCTTTATTTAACCGTTGCGACAGTTCAACTGGGTGACTTTTGGGCTTCGAGGGTCTATATATATGAGAGAAAAGCATACGGTTGCGCCCCATCTCTTTACTTTTGCTCTCAGACTGTTCCCCTGTCGGAGAGAATTTGAATGTCTTTTAGAGGCTTGCCGTTTGCCCGAAGATGATTGACGATTTTCAGTCCGACTTGGGAATGATTAAACTATGGCCGAGAATTAACCTTCCCATTGATTCAGTCTCCAAGGAAGGATTAGAGGAGGCGAAGATCTTCTTGTCCATCTTAGCATCCGGTCGAGATTTCTCCGATTGGAGGTGGACCCTCCTTGATTCAACCGAGGCTTGGAGCATTGGTGATGAAGACGAAGGTGGGATGCCTCCTTCCCTTTGTGTCTTGGTAGAGACCCTTGCTCAAGCCGGCTGGGGTGTCATGCCGAAGTTGAGGGAAATGAAGGTGGAGAATGGAGGTCTCCTGAGACCCAGAGCCCTCATCATCCGTTGGTATTGAGATCAGTGATAGTGATGATGAAATGACCTGGGTGCTTCTTGCTGCAGATTAGGGTTCAGGGTTCCTTCCTTTCAAATGGAGCCGGCCACGGTGGTAATGGAAGCTTGGAATTTGGGTCCCTTTCTCATTTGAGGAAGAAAGCCATGATGTTGCAAAAACGTAGTGATGTCTTTGTTGTAGCTTCTGTAAAACGTAGTGATGTCTTTGTTGTAGCTTCTGTGAAACGTAATGATGTCTTTGTTGTAGCTTCTGTGTACTTGTTTTATTTCCAGTCTTCTTGTACTGATGTAAATTTTCTGAATCATCAATAAAATTGAGTTCCTTCTTCTCAAATCTGATGTTCTTTGTGTTTGAATGTGCTCTTTTAGAGTTAAAACACCTTCTCGTGCACTTCTGATGAATAACTCTTCTGTATGTTCTAGGAGTAGATCAAAGAAACTTGTATAAAACTTGAAGCCTTGAACCAAAGTACTTTAAGCCTGCTCGGTACTACAGTATTCGTTGCTTGTTGGTACATAAGCAAAATAATCTAAGTATCAGCTCCGAGATATTCTGATCTAGGAAACTTGTGTAAATAGTAGTCGGATTTTAGTTGAAGATGTTTGGAACTTCTGTCTTTAGATGGACTGGATCATAGAATCGGTATATTGAAGATGGACTAGGCTCGGAAGGCCTGTGCATTAGAGATGGACCAGGCTCAGAAGGCCTGTGCATTATAGATGGACCAGGCTCGGAAAGCCTGTGCATTGGAGATGGACCAGGCATTAAGGCCTGTGCATTAAGGATGGACCAGGCTCTGTGGGCCTGTGCATTGTAGATGGACCAGGCTCTAGAGGCCTGTGCATTAAAAGATGGACCAAGCACTAAGGTTTGTGCATTGTAGATGGACCAGGCTCTGGAGGCCCGTGCATTATAGATGGACCAGGCTCTAGAGGCCTGTGCATTAGAGATGGACCAGGCTCTGGAGGCCTGTGCATTAGAGATGGACCAGGCTCTGGAGGCCTGTGCATTAAAAGATGGACCAAGCACTAAGGCTTGTGCATTAAAAGATGGACCAAGCACTAAGGCTTGTGCATTGTAGATGGACCAAGCTCTAGAGGCCCGTGCATTATAGATGGACTAGGCTCTGGAGGCCTGTGCTTTAAAAGATGGACCAAGCACTAAGGCTTGTGCATTGTAGACGGACCAGGCTCTGGAGGCCCGTGCATTATAGATGGACCAGGCTCTGGAGGCCTATGCATTAGAGATGGACCAGGCTCTGGAGGCCTGTGCATTAAAAGATGGACCAAGCACTAAGGCTTGTGCACTGTAGATGGACCAGGCTCTAGAGGCCCGTGCATTAGAAATGGACCAGGCTCTGGAGGCCTGTGCATTAAAAGATGGACCAAGCACTAAGGCTTGTGCATTAAAAGATGGACCAAGCACTAAGGCTTATGCATTGTAGATGGACCAGGCTCTAGAGGCCCGTGCATTATAGATGGACCAGGCTCTAGAGGCCTATGTATTAGAGATGAACATTTTATGGTGGTATTAAAAAGAAAGAAACATCTTTATTGATAATGCTTTCGTAAATGCTCTATATTCCAAGGCCTAGGAATATGCTTCCCAGTCATGCCCTCTAGCCAGTAGGTGGTAGGCCTAACAACCTTTGTCACTCTGTAAAGGCCTTCTTAGTTGGGTGACAACTTTCCCATAGTGGGATCCTTGGTGTTCGGAAAAGCTCTCCTTAAGACAAAGTCTCCAACTTGAAAGCTGACCGTCTTGAGCCCCACCTTGGATTTATTGACTATTCTCTGCTGATAGGCTTCCATCCTGATGCTGGCTTGATCCCTTTTTTCTTCAAGCAAATCCAAATTTTCTGTCAGCTGCTGATCATTGGATTTTTGTTCAAAGGCTTCAGTTCTTAAGGTTGGCATACCGATCTCAACCAGGATTACTGCTTCTGTACCATAGGCCAGTGAGAAGGGAGTTTCAGAGGTGGGAGTTCTTCTGGTTGTTCTGTAGGCCCAAAGAACCCCAGGGAGTTCCTCCGCCCACTTTCCTTTGGCCTGCTCCAACCTTTTCTTTAATCTATCAAGGATCGTTCGGTTGGTGACCTCTGCTTGCCCATTTGCTTGTGGATGGCCTGGAGAGGCAAAGTGTTGCCTAATGTTGAGATTTTCACAGAATTTCTTAAAGCCTTTACCAGTGAACTGCGTCCCATTGTCAGAGATAATCACACGTGGTATACCGAACCTGCATATAATGTTTTTCCAGGTGAAGTTTTCAACTTCCTTCTCTGTGATGTGTGTTAGAGGTTCAGCTTCGGCCCATTTGGAGAAGTAGTCAATGGCTACCAAAAGATACTTCCTGTTTGGTGGGGCCTTGGGTAATGGACCCACGATGTCCATCCCCTACTGAGCAAAGGGCCAGGGGCTAGTAATCGGAATGAGCTTGTGATGAGACTGGTGTTGATATGGGGCAAACTTTTGGCATTTGTCGCATTTTTGGACGTACTCCTTAGCCTACCTTAGCATGCTGGGCCAGTAGTAACCCTAAGTTAGAGCTCAGTGAGCTATCGTCCTGCCCCCATTATGATTCCCACAAATACCCTCGTGTATTTCAGCCAAGACATATTGTGATTCTTCTGGAGCTAAGCATTTTAACAAGGGTTGAGAATTAGACCTTCTGTAAAGCTTGTTGTTCAGGATCAGGTACCGAGCCGCTCTGATTCGGATTCTCCTTGCTTTGTTTTGTATTCTGGGAGGAGCCCGGATTCTAGGTACTGAAGGATTGGGGTCATCCAGTTCTAGGGTTGTTCAGCAATTTGGGCAACTTGGGCTTCCTCTATGTTGGGTCTTGGCTGGTAGGAAATTTTTACTTTGGAGTTCCCTTCTGACTTTAGGCGGGACGCCATGTTTGTCAGAGCATCTGCCCTGCAGTTCTGGCTTCTTTCTATTTTATGGATAGTGAACGTCTAGAAGGAGTGCTTCAAGTGGTTCACCAGTTCGGAGTACCGAAGCATCCTGTCATCTTTAATAGAAAATTCTCCCATGACTTGGCTTACCACCAGTTGGGAATCTGATAAGACTTTAAGGTTTTAAATTTCGCATTCCAGAGCCAACTTCATGCCCAGGATTAGGGCTTCATATTCTGCTTCATTGTTGGAAGCTCTGAATCCCAAGCTGACTGCTTTTTCTGACGAGAGCCCATCAGGGGACTGTAATACCAGGCCTACTCCTGAGCCCTAATCGGTTGACGACCTATCGATATAGAGTAGCTAGGTTCCTGAAGTTTCAATGAGCTGTGCCTTGTCTTGAAGTGCTGGGGTGAACTCGGCAACGAAATTCGCCAAGGCCTGTCCTTTGATGGAGTTCTGTGGTACATATGATATGTCAAATTCCCCTAACTCCACAGACCACTTCACTAATCTTCCTGAAACCTCAGGCTTCCTCAATATTGACTTCAGATGATAGGCGGTTGGGATTTCAATTGGATGAGCTTGGAAATAAGGTCAGAGCTTCCGAGCTGATATTACCAAAGCAAAGGCTAGCTTCTCAACCTCTGGGTATCTCTTTTCTATGTCGAGTAGTGCCCTACTGACGTAGAATATGGGCCTCTGTACTCCCCTGTCCTGCCTGATTAATGCGGAGCTGACCGCGTTTTCAGAGACTGTAAGGTACAGGAGTAGCTTTTCCCCCTGTACTGGTTTTGACAGAAGCTCTGGAGAGGCAAGATACTCCTTCAGTTCTTGAAAAGCTTTCTCACATTCTTTTGTCCATTGTAAAGCTTTGTTGCCCTTTAAGGCTTTGAAGAAGGGTAGGCAGTGATCAGTGGACTTGGACATAAATATGTTTAGCGTCGCGATTTTGCCATTCAACGCCTGAATGTCTTTTCTGGTTTCTGGTGACTTCAGTCCAATCAGGGCTTGGATCTGAGTGGGGTCCGCTTCGATACCCCTCTGAGAGACAATGTATCCCAAGAATTTTTTCTTCGTCACCCCGAAGGTACATTTCGAGGGATTGAGCTTCATCTTATGCTGTCTTAGGATATCGAAGGTCTGAGATAAGTGCTGGAGGTGACGACCTTTCTGCAGACTTTTGATTAGCATGTTATCAATGTACACCTCCATGGTGTTGCCGAGCAGCGAGCTGAACATCTTGTTAACCAACCGCTGGTATGTGGCCCCAGCATTCTTCAAACTGAATGGCATTACTCTGTAGCAGTAGAAACCTCGTTCGGTTATGAAGGCTGTCTTCTCCTGGTTTGGAGGGTACATCTGAATTTGATTATACCCAGAATAGGCATCCATAAAACTCATGAGTTCGTGCCCTGCTGTAGCGTCAACCAATTGGTCTATCCTTGGCAGTGGGAAGCTGTCTTTGGGGCATGCCTTATTGAGGTCTGTATAATCAAAGCAGACCCTCCACTTGCCATTTTTCTTTTTAACCAGGACGGTGTTGGCTAGCCACTCGGGGTAGAACACTTCACGTATCATTTTGGCTTCAAGCAGCCTCTGGACTTCCTCGTTTATGTTTTGATGCCGCTCTGGGGCTAGCGGCTTTCTTTTCTGTCTCACCGGTGAGTGATCTGGATCCACCATTAGTTTGTGAGTTATCAGGTTTGGATCTATACCCTCCATGTCTTTGGTCTCCCACGCAAACATAGAGAGGTTTTCTTTCAGAAACTTAATTATTTTCTCTTGCTCAGCGCATGTCAGGTCTGGACCAATGTACAAATAGCGCCCTTCTGATTCTGAACTGACCAATACTTTGATAGGCTCGCCAATGGGTTTGGCCATGTTGTCCCGTCCCCTTGGGCTTAGGGGTTCTTCAATTTTAGAAGGGCAACTTTCCTCCTCGGGACTGTGGGAGAGAATTTGATCTGCATAGTCCCGGGTGTACTGTAACTGTATTTGGCAGTCTTTTCCTTGAGTGCAATGACATGGCACTCTCGAGAAGTTGGCTGGCACCCTCTGACAGAATAAACATTCTGGTTGTGAACATACTTCAGACATTGATAGAGGGTCGAGGTGACCGCCCCTATCTGGTGCAACCATGGTCTCCCAATTATGACATTGTAGGGAGATTTCATATTTAACACCATGTACTCTGAGATGGTGGTTTTCTGCCCTTCACCTTCCCCTATAGTAGTGGGCAAGTCGATCCTTCTCAATAGGGTACTGAGATTGCCATCAAACGCTGCCATTACGGCAGTGGTAGGCTTGATGCTGTTGTGGTTCATCCCCATCTGTTTGAGTGGCTCATGGAATAGTATATTGACGGAGCTGCCGGTGTCAACCAGGACTCTTCTGATCTTGAAGTTGGCAATTTTGAGAGTGATGACGAGGGCATCACTATGAGGGCAGTGCACCCCTGCTAGGTCTTGTTCAGTGAATTGGATCTCCGGTACTGGTTTGAGCCTCTTTTCAACGTTGGAGATCTACAATACATCTAGGGCAGCCCTGGCCTCCCGAGCATACCTCTTTCTTGCTTTGTTGGACATTCTTGTAATAGGGGAGTCTACATGGAGGACGTAAATGACATGGTTGTTCTGCCTTTGAGGCTCATTTCGAACTTCCCTATGCTCTTGTCTTTGCTCAGGCCTCTGCTCTGTCCGCTCTTGAGGCTTGTCGTCGTGGGAATTTTGCCTCCCGTCCTGCTTAAGGAACTCCTGGAGACGTCCTTTCTTTATGAGTTGCTCAATTTCATATCTAAGGGACCTGCATGAATTAGTCGTATGCCCATGATCTTTGTGAAAATTACAATATTTACCTGTGTCCCGAAGGCTGGGATCTCCTTTGATGGGTTCTGGCCATCTCAGGTTTTTTCAATCTCGAATCTACAGAAGTACCTGATTCGGTGTAGTGTTCAGAAGGGTAAAATTAGTGAACTCCCTTGGTCCGGAGTTGTAAACAGCCTTGGGTGCCGTTCTCTTTTCTGGACTCTTGGCTCTCTTCTTGCTAGGGTCTTGTCACGCCCCGAATTCCAGCGAACCCGAGGCGCGAGTAACGAAACAAAAGAAAATAAAATAATAAAGGAATAAAAGATAATTAAGAACGATTACACACATTCTACATACTGTTCTGATACATACATAGGGTCTAGTCCACTTGCTTACAACATGTAAAATAAAATACGGTCTTGGGCTTATGCCCTTACACAATATCAAAAACGCCCCTTGGGCCTGACATAGTCCCTAATCAGATCATCTCCATGTCTCGTACAGCTGGGACATCATCTGAAATGTTTGCCCCACTAAAGGGGTCAGCTCAACATGCTGGTACAATATAATGCTAATGCAAGAAACAGAACTAAGGTCGTGGCATGTGCAAGTGTACAGTCATTTCTATATGGCATTCAATATCATGATGGTAGTATATGAGCAGTATATAGCAGATGAACTGTATGCGTGACACACCCATGCGACTCTATGCCACCCATGTCTCATGATACGGTCATTCTCCGCTGGCATGAGTACCGCCGCGTATGTCTCGCTTCACGGTCCGGAATCCGTCAGGCAGGCAAGTACCTATTGGCCGATTTTGGGTTTTTCACCACAGGATCTGCACCCTCATAATGCAAAGCACCAAGTGCTTACCCACGCCATGTCCAAGGAAATTACACTATGCCAATATGCTCTGATCTCATCATGTCACAATGCAATCTCAATGATGCATCTCATTCATACATAAAGCATGCCTTCAAGTACACAATTCATAATATCAACAGTTCTTCAAAGCATATAATTCACACACCACATTAACACATGCGATATACCCATAATCATCTTCCAACTTAACAAGATAGCACGTAGCACATAAGCATGTGAACACTCAAGCAAACATGTGAACAATCAATGCAGCAAAGCAAGTATTCCTAATCTCAATTCTATTTCTTACTTAGCACAATATATCGTACCTGATAATCGATCTCAACTCAAGAAGGTGTACTCGAAGTATGGTAGAATCACAGTGAGAATGCCGAAGGTCAGATCACCTTCTCCTTGCCCTCTCGTGTTCCTAAAATCATAACATGAGATTCAGTTCATTGTCATTTGAATTATGCTATTCATCAAATTTTATGTTTTTAATTCATAAGTTTCTATTTTGCTAATTTAGACTCCACTATTGAGTCCGGGACGTCGAAGAAACTAAGTTTGGGTTTTCGTAGAGTTCAATTCGGACACCTGGGTTCAAAAGGGCAAAACAGTCATTTTGCACTTTTCACGGGTCCTTACACTTCGAGACTTCTTTTCACAAATCGGACTCCACGGTTGAGTCCGGAATGCTCGAGATAATAAAGTTTCACTATTTGTTTACCTAATTCGGAGTTTATTTGACTGTATCTCAATTCAGGGGCATTTTGGTAATTTTATATGTTACTACGGGTCTTTTATTTTTCGGGACCCCGTCTCGTAAAACGGACCTCACCATTGGTCTCAGAATGGCCGAGATAGTCAAAATACACTAATGACTTGTCCTATTTGGGCTCCGGATTATTTTAGAGTATTTTAAATAATTAAATTAATTAATTAATTTAATTATTATTTTATTAATATTTAAATCTGGTGGGTCTAATTGTAATTTCTCTAAAGTTTGGGGGTTAAAAGGTAATTTCTGAAAGTTCAGGACAGAATGGTAATTTTCAGAAAGTTCAGGGGCAATTTCGTAATTTGCAAAACCCTATTCTCAATTTGGATAGCCAAACAGTGGCTAATCCAAAACAGGGATAAGATATCCCTGTTCCCAATTGATTTTAATTTCTAATCTCTTATCCTTGTAGCCAAACAGACCCATTGGGTTTTTAAGTTAAAACAGGGGAGAGACACGTGGCAGGGGCGGACCGGCCCAAGCCCAACCCGACCCGACCCAAGTCCGGATCAGCCCCCCTTCGTCCCCGATTTTCCGGCGATGGTTCAGTAGGGTTCCGGCGCCTTCTCCGGCGCCAGCGACCATTTTCCGGTGGACTTTTCAAGTTTTAAAAACATGGTTTTCTTCCATTTTTTCCCTAGATTCCTTTCCTACCCTCCATTTTCATCAAGACCCACTCAACCGTCTCGAATAGGGGGTTTAACAGCTCCGGCCAGTTTTCCGGCGAGCTGGTTTTTCTTAATTTCTTGCTCGGTTCTCGACGGTTTTGGCTCATTTCTTTTTCTATCTTCTTTCTGCACTTCTTAGGATCATTTTCTGGTCATTTAAACATGGTTTCTCACATAAAATGACAAGGTCCAACCTCCATGGCCGAGACCTGTAACTTGGATTTTCTCCCTATTCCCTTAACCGTTTTCCATCATTCTTTTTGCATTTGAAAGCAAAAATCATGCTTTATAAAACCCTATGATCTAAACCAAACGAATCATGCTCTTGAAATTTAAAACAGAAGCACCCACTTACCTAAAATTCTGATTTTCCCCTTTTTGGTTTGCTTCCCCTCTCCTTCTGTTCCTCTTGGTCACTTCTGCTTCTTCAGAACTCTCTCTCCCTTGCTCTCAGTCCTTCCTTCCTTTTCTTTTCTTCTCCAACCGAGACCAACTCCCTATACCTCACTCATCCACTCTCACACGTTTCTCTCTCACATCAGCCCCTTTTCTTGACCTTTTTCTCTCTGCATCAGCCTCCCAAATTTCCCTACAAAGCAGCTTTGCATTAAATGCAAAGCTACTCTACATCTATACCTATATACCTATATGCATATGTATCACTCATATACACACACTAGACACACACACACTAGGTCGGTTGCACACACACACTGCCACATATACATACATACATATTCACATATACATGCTTTTATCCCACATCTATACATATATATATATATACATTCCATACATACATATAATATTCCATACACATACATACATGGTACACATGTATACACCATGCATATATATAATACACATGCTTCAAAAACTTACAATAACAATAATATACATATCACATAATTTTCACATTTTTAATACCAACAATAATAATTAATACTAATAATAATCATAAAAATAACCATGAAAATTTTATATATAAAAAAAAAAATTTCCGGGTTATTACAGGTCTCTTCTGTGGTCCTCCTTCTTATGATCCTTCCTCTTCGGATTATCCCTCTGGTTCTGCTCTTTGCCCTTCTGGGATGTGCGGTTGGCTTCTTCCAAGTTGATGTACTTCCTGGCCCGGTCTATTAATGCTGCCATGTCGGTAGGAGGGCTTTTGGTCAAGGAATCTTTGAAGCCACTGTGAGCAAGTCCAGCAGTTAAGGCAGCTACAAGGAATCTTGGGCTGCAGTCGGTGATCTCTGTGAGTTCGGCATTAAAGCGCGCAATGTAGGCTCTGAGGGATTCCTCCTTAGTCTGCTTGACATTTAACAGGAATTTTGGTCCCCTTCTGAGCCTTCTGCTGGTCATAAATCTGTCCAGGAATTGCCTACCGAGCTCATAGAAGTCGGTAATTGAGTTCGGAGGGAGGTGGTGGAACCATTTCAGAGTAGTTCCCTTCAAGCTGGTAATGAAAGTTCGGCACATAAAAGCATCAGAGGCCCCGTGGAGGGTCATCGTATGCTGGTAATGTGAGAGATGATCTCCTGGGTCTTCAGTCCCATCGTACAGGGTGAATTTTGGCACCATGAACTTCCTGGGCCTTTCTTCTGACATAATGGCAGGAGTAAATGGGGTGGCAAGTCTTCCGAGCAGCCTGGCCAACTCGTCTTGCTCTGGAGGGTTCTAGGCACCTCTCAAAGCTATTGTTCGGTCCATAGATTCGGCAATTTCTTCGACCCTCCGTGGGTCTCTGAACCGGACCTCTTGTGAACCTTGCCTCACAACCTCGGCTTCAGGGTAATCGGGCTGAGCACGTCCCTCGGATGAAGGAGGGTTCCGAGCTAGCGGGATTGGTGCTGCTTGGGGATGAGGCTCCTGCGGTGCCGGATGTGATCCCGAAACCCCCGGAGTCGGGGCTCTAGTAGTGCTTCGGTAGTGGACGTCAGGGATGAAGGCTGATGCTCCCCAGCCTAGGGTTACTGACGGCTGTGAATCCCTACCAACGTGGGCAACACCCCGGGGGTGCCCAGGCTGGTTATTTGGAGCCTGCTCATAGGGCTCTTCATTCTCAGTGGTTATATGGGTTTGCATTCTTTCAGCAACATTGACCGGCGGGTTAGGAGGACTCATCCCTTGATTCTGTGTGAGCATTGCCAAAGTTCTAGATATGGGAAGTAGTTGTTCTTGCACCAGTTTGTTGTGTCGTTTGATTGATTCAATCTCTTGTCACATAGGATCAACCGTCGGCCCTCTTGCTAGTGGAACAGGCGGCCGACGTTGAGAGCTTTGTGGGTTTTGAGCGTTCTGTCTCGGTCGGAGATTTGGGGCCATGGTTTTCCGGTGGGGAAAAAGATTAGTTTGTGAATAGAGCACTTGGAGATTAGTCGCTTCTCACAGACGGCGCCAAACTGATGCTGCACTTTTCGGCTCGCAATAAATCTGGCCTTCAAAACCTGTAGAACACTCAAAAGGGGATCAGAGGGCCACTAGATTGGCTCCGGCGGTAGCCGCTCCAATGCTTAAGTAAGTAAACTGAATTGAAAAGACTGTATTGAAAGCCAAAGAATGAGCATGAAAATAAAGCGTATCTGTAGGGTTTAATTTATAAACTATGGCCTTCCTAAGTTGATTAGGATTTAGAGCCATGAATATAGGGATTTGATCATCGGAGATTGCAGTTACCTTGTGTGAATATTGCACCGTAGATAGAGATAATCATAGATAGCAGTTTCCTTTTTGAAGACTGTTTCCTTGTTAAAGACTGTTTCCTTATTCCCTGCTTGGCAGTTGTTAAAGAAACCATAAGGTCGGAACCATACGGAATACTGAGTGAATATTGCCCAAAGCATAAGGTTTGGAGGATATGCGTATGAGAATTCCCTGGAGGCTGCGCCTGCTCTGTATGACCGAGTTTATTGGTTCCGTAGGATATGTATATGAGGATGTCCTGGAAGCTGCGCTTGCTCGGTATGACCCAGTTTATCGGTTCTGTAAGCACACATGTCTCAAGGTGATTGGTGTGTCTGTTTGTGGTGTATCAATATATATACATACATCTCTTCCAACATGGACACAACCAGATCGGCACACCTAACCCACTGCTGGATTCGAGCACCCCCAGTCAGCGCGCCGCTCCTCCAGCTCAACGCCACAGCTTTGCGGACCAAGATCGACGGTCCCCTGCTACCGTACGCGGTTGCTGCGTGCCACTGCTCCAACTGGATGAGATCCTTAAGGTTGAATATGGGTTTGAGGTTACCCCCACTCTCGACAGCGTGGTCAAGTCCTCGGTCTTGAACCCAGTCGATAGAGGCAAGGTCGACTAGGTTGTGGCAGCTCTGCCGTTCATGGTGGTTACGGGGTCGCTGATCTAATCAGAACGGACAGTAGTTGGCTGCCACCAACAGCTGTTTGCACCCCCATCTCACTGCTCTCTACCCCTCCTCCGCACCCTCTATCTTTCTCTCTCTCCCTGTCTTTTCCTCTCTTCGGTTTCTCATCCAGCGTACAACTGAGCACCCCTCTCTTCTTTTTCTTTTTGCTTTTCATTTCAGCTTCTCCAAGAAGCTTCCTTTACTTTTTAGCTATATATATATATATATATATAAATTATTTTGGCCAGCTTCAAGTAATTTCCACGAAGCTTCCTTTCTCCCTTAATTTAAACTACAAACAAATCAAGTTGTACCACACACTCATATATAATATATATATATATATATATTTAATTTGCCTCCTTGCACCGCCCCACACGCAATACATATATACATCAATCTCTCATGCTGTAATGCCCCCCTTTTTGACTTTTCATTTCTCCCTTTTTATTTTATACATATAATATATAATATATACTTTACTTTAATCCACTTGATATACACATCTATAATATATAATATATATATGACACAAACAATCTCAATGTTACCGGTACCTATTTCCTTTCTATTCTTTTTCTATTTTTTTTCCTTTTGTTTTCTTGTTTTATTTCATTTTATTTTATTTCATTTTATTTCATTTTATTTGTTTCATTTTATTTTATTTTATTTTTTGGGTACACGTATATACAATACTAATAACACACATTCACATAACGTGATTTAATTAAATTAAAAGTAATTAAGATTTAAAGAGATTCAAATATTGCTTTACCATAAAAAAAAAAACTTTTTCCAAAATTTCAGATCTTTACAATAATTCTATTTCAAAAATAAAAAAAAAAAGACAAAATTTAAACTTGTATCACACAAAAATACGTATTTTCAAAAAATATGAATTTTCACTTGGTAACAAATAAATTTAATGTAAGAAATGAGAAAATAAAATGTTAGTTTTGTTAAGTGATGAGAAGTTTGAGTTAGGCCAAAATTTTAACCGTGTTTGGATACATATCTAAAACAAGTTTGAGTTAGTAAACAAAATTTAAAATTAATTCATTTATATTTTATAAAATTAATTTTGATATTTTTCAAACAAGTTTCAAACATTTTATATGAGATGGAAAAGTTTATCTCTTTTTATATATGATCTTGGTTTGAAATTCAATTTTTGAATCACTCAAGATGAATAAATTCATTAGAATGCTTCATATCTCATCTTTGCCCCATCTTGATCCCGCCTAGAATTAGCATGGCAACCCTATAAATGATAGTCGCACTCGTGTGAAAGAGTGAGAGGAAAATGAGACACAAAAAAATAAATTTTTTTTTTGTCGTTATCATAAATTCATCTATCCTTTGTGCGCAAGGATGGATAAATTGAATGAACGAAGGAGAGAGAACCTGTATCTGAAGACTGAATGAATGAATGAGAACTCTGGAGAAAAATAAATAAATAGAAGGATATAATATTGGGAAAAATTATAGAAGAACTTGAAATGACCGGTCCCAGTATGGCTTCTGTTGTGTTTTTTTAGTACAAGTGGCGGGCCTGAGGAATTACCGGGAAAGCCGGTTTCAGGGTTGATTCATTGAACGGGGAATGGTGTAAAAGGGGGGGAGGTGGACTCAATGTATCTGAAGACTGACGCCTTACCAAATTTTATATATCTATATGTGTATATATAATATGATTATATATATATATGACTATATATCAACTGTTGTGTGACAAACACAGACAACAATTCTCCTCCACCTTCTCTGCTCTTTTCTGCCCTACTTGTTAGGGTTTTGGTTGATCTCGTTTCTTCCATTTCTTTAATGCAACCAGTTCTCGAAGATCTATACAGATACTTGCTCTGCTTCGTTTTGTTTTTGGTGATCGATCTGATCTTTTTTGCTCTTGATCGGGGGTTTTCTTTTGAGACACAGCCATGCCGGCTCTCGTCAATTACAGTGGTAAGCTCTGGAATTCCTTCTTTGTTTTTTTTTTTTTTTCCATAAATTCAAACTCAAAGATTGTTTTAAATTTTCTCATTATTTTGCCACTGTGATATAATATATATATATATATATATATATATATATATAAACGCAACGGATCGATAACGGATCAGATTAGTTTATATCATATCAGATCCGTTTATATATGAGATAATCCTATTCGGATCACGGATCACGGATCACTTTTTCTACCATCATATTTGAACTTAACAGATCAGATCTTGGATATCAAGATCCGATTCATTGACAGCCATAGGTGAGAGGGTAGGAAACAAAAGTGGGAACTAAGGCAAAAAAATTAAGAGCTTGTTTGGAAGTTTTAGAGAAAAGAAAAAAAAAATAGAAGAAATAAAAAGAAGTATTCAGCTCCACTTTATTTGAATTTCAGAAAATGAAGGAAACAAATTATTATTTCTTATTTAAATAGTGAGTAAAAATAAGAAGAAAAGTAAATATAAATTAGTTGACAATCATTTTTTTATTTAACAATTGTCCTAATGTTTTTACTCATACATTTAAAAGCATTTTTAATATTTTAAAAAAAATCATTAAACTAACTTTTTTGTTCTCTTCAAATTTTTTCACTTTTGGAGATAAATAAGAAATTAACAAATGTAATCACTCAAATTATTTCTCCTAATCTTCTCATTTTTTCCTATCATAAAAATTCGAATGAAAGAAAGTGAATTTTTTCTTCTCTTTCCAAATCATTCCATTCAAAGAAGCAGTAACATTTTTTATTTTTCTTCATGTTACATTTCATTTGTTTTCTTTATACTATTTGAATGAGAGGAAAATTGGAAAAATATTAAGGAAATCACTTTCCATCGACCTGTTTTCTCTCATTCATTTCACCAGACACACAACATAAATAATTGTACTAAATATATGACATCAAATCCCACTTTCCTCTGAATAGACAATGAAATTTGTTTTGCCTGCTGCGGCACTTTATGACGGAGAAGCTTTTAAATAGAAATCTTTGCATTTGCTAGTTTAAATTGCATGTCTGATATGTGTGACGTGATCATTGCGATCGTGGAATATCAGATTTTTTTTTTTATTTTGGCCCAGAAAAGAGGTATCCAAACAGTGAATTTAACTAATCTCTATGTTTTTTACTCAAGGCTACCGTCTTATAAGATCATTAAACATTTGAATTGCTAGTTTTGTCTGATAACTGGTATAGAGATATAGACTATGAGAATCGAATTTGCGAGTTTAAGAGTACAATCTCTTACAAGTGATCCTTACTCCACTTCTCACTCTCTTTGGGATTCTTGCAATATCATTGAAATGGGTCACCTTACGAAGTATAAAATGTTAAAAAAAGTGAAAAAAAATGCTTGGTATAATAGTTTAGTTTATCGAATAATATGTCAATGATATTTTTATAATTAGTAGATGAGTTTTGTAATTTTATCTAAATTTTAAAGAAGAGTTATAATGAATGATGTCATTTGATAAATTAATCAGGTGTACCTAACATTACTTTAAAAAAAATATTTAGTATGTTAATATTCAAAAAAATATAAAATTTACTAAGAAAAAGAGAAATATTCTTAGAACTAAATTTCATATTATTGATAATGAAATATCTTGTCCAATGATATTATTAATTTTTTTTTTTATAAATAATTTTCAAGTTTTTACGAGAGACAAAAAAAGAGAAAGAGTTTGTAGAAATTTAAATAACAAATTTACGTTAAGCTCAAATATATGAAGAAAAAAAATGTCTTACAATGATATGTGAAGAGGCAAATCTCCTATGAGAAGTTAACAATAAATAAATTAAAAAATTATTAAAAGAACAAATTTAAGCTAAGTTCTAATATAGAAAATAGGTAATCTTAGAAGAATATAGAAACAAACTCATTAATGTTTTGATTCTACGCTACTTTGAATCAAATTAACATCAATGTTTCTAAGTTTTTTTGTTTTTGGACACATGTTGAGGTCATTCTTGTCAAGAATTAATCTAACATTTGTTTTTCAAATTATGATTGTCGCAATTAAGGATAAATTGGATGTGTTTAGACCAAATAATAATATAAAAATAGATTATTTAAATGATGACGATTTTGGGGGACAAGTTCCTTAATTACTGTCTACTTCCCACTCAACCCCTCTCTTGATGTTTAGATGATGAAAATTTTAGCAGGCATAATTTTAAAATTAAGTTGTCAATAGTTAAAGCTCTTATCGCTTTTCATAAAAAATAAATATAAAAAAACTATTAAAGCTCCACAAGATTTTGCTTCAAACAAGGCATTTTTGTATATAAAGAATTCTTTAGTCGTAGGCCGTTTGATGCATGACAATAAAGCAAACTCCAAATAATCACTTATAAACCAAATAATGTTTTTAATATTAAAAAAAAAAACTAATTTATTTCGAATTTGATTGGAAAAATGGATGTATTGTTAAAAAAGTCTAGAAGAAAATTGAGAATTTGACAGTGTAATGCTCCTTACCATTCTAACCAAATATTTGGAAACTGAATGGACTCAAGGATGAAAATAAAAAGGTCAATGTTAATAATGGTCTGTGTCCATGTTTATTACTCAAGGATGTTACTAATAGAAGGTGCTCATATAAAAACGAGTTTCTTATTTATTAGATTTTTTAGGAATTGGGTTTCTTATTTATTAGATTTTTTAGGAATTGAGTTTACTATTTAAGGAAGTATGTAGGCCGGATAAAAATAAAAGGTCAATGTTACTATTAGATGGTGTGCATATGAAAACAAGTCTTTTATCTATTAAATTTTTATCTAATTCAATCAGTTTAATTTTTTATTTCCATGAAGAGTAAGAAACATATTCACATATACATACAATATTTTAATAGCATTTCTTGAAATAAAAATAAATAATTTTTCTTAATTTCTTAGAGCATCTCCCATTCATCCAAATTATGCATTCTTACAGCATCAATTGTCCTGACAATTAGACGACAAACCACATATGCATTTAAAATAACAATTTATATATGTAACTCTTCATCTAATTCTTGGGACCATGAGATCACTGAATATTTACTTGAAAGAGAGAGAGAGAGAGAGAGAGAGAGAGAGAGAGAGAGAGAGAGTGTGTGTGTGTGTGTGTTCTATGTGTGTGCGCGGTGAGAAAAGAGAGGAGAGATAAAAATATATTGATACTTGTTGTGCCACTTTGAGTCCCACATCGGTTAGGAGTCGGGCACTGGCTTCGCCTATAAGCCCTAGGCTACCCTCTTCCTAGCACAAGGCCTTTTCCTCCCTAGAATAACAAAGCCGTGAGCCGCAAGACACAGGGCGTAAGACCCATAAGCAGGCAAAGCGGACAATATTGTGCTAGGGAGCCTACCATGTGTCAGGGTAAAAAAGTGCAGCATCAGTTTGGCGCCGTCTGTGGGAATGCTAGGGCCACGTGCCTCGTTTTTGTGCTCCACCAGTCCCGACTGGGGGGAGTAGTTGTTGTGCCACTTTGAGTCCTACATCGGTTAGGAGTTGGGCACTAGCGTCGCTTATAAGTCCCAGGTTACCCTCTTTCTAGAACAAGGCCTTTTTCTCCTTGGAAGAACAAAGCCGTGAGCCGCAAGACCCTGGGCGTAAGACCCACGGGCAGGCAAAGCGGATAATATTGTGCTAGGGAGCCTACCATGTGTCAGGGTAAAAAAGTACAGCATCAATACTTACTATTGTTAAAATAGATATATAGTAATAGAAGTCGTTGGTAGAAGAGCAATGAAAATTACATTTTCAAATGTCTCCCCTGATTGGAGATGCTTTGTACTAGTGTTAAAGTTGTTTCTTTAAGAGGGTGTTTGGCCCAGCAATGGACGGCTGAAAATAACGATAGAGAAGGAAGCTTTATCTTTTATACAAACAGATCCACTTTACTATATCTTTTACTCTGCACTTTTCCTTTACTCCTCGGATGCGCTATTGATTACTGTTTCCTTTACTTTATCTTTTATTATTTTATATTCAATGTTGTTTGGCCCAGCAATGGACGGCTGGAAATAACAATAGAGAAGGAAGCTTTATCTTTTATCTTTTATACAAACAGATCCACTTTACTGTATCTTTTATTCTCTGCACTTTTCCTTTACTTCTCGGATGCGCTATTGATTACTGTTTCTTTACTTTATCTTTTATTCTTTTATATTCAATGTGTGAGTTTCTCAACACACTCCTTGAGAGTTGTATTTTTACATTAGAGAGAATATTTTTTTTTACATATTTTGTTACCCACTTTAACACTATAAATCTTAGAGCTCGATTCTTTATTTTAGAGTTTATATTCTATATAATTCTTACTTCACAAAGGTGGTTAATTGTGAACGTTGCATCTAAGATAGCATTTTAAGAAGACTTTTTATCACCGTAATAATAAGTATGGTGTGGATTTGAAAGAGATCAAATCATGGATAAAATAATTGCTGTGAAGATATCAACTTAAAAGCTATTTATGTTTAACAATTCCTTTCTAGTTATTTAGATTAATTAATTAAAAAATTAAATTGATACTAGTTGCATTACTCTATGAAGTAATTAATTAATTAAATTAATTTTAACTAATTAATTATAATGATAAATCATCTCATTTTTGAATAGTATAAGATTATTCATTGAGAAATAGAACATCAACTTTAAAAGGGGTCCATCCCAAAAATACCTTTAAAAACTCTCATCTCGGTGTACTGTCATCTCGATACACATTATTCCCTTATTTCTTTTTTATTCTTATCAGGCCTTTTTCTTCCTTCAAGTTTACTTTGTTTTTCTTTATTCTTATCATTTTTCTTCATTCAAGTTTACTTTATTCTTCTTTATTCTTACCCTCTTTCTTTTTCAAGTTTTCTTTATTCCTACCCTCTTTTCTTTTTCAAGTTTACTTTGTTCTTTTCAATATTCTAGTTCTCGAGAATCTTATGGGAATGGTGGACTGCCTTGTGAAGAAAAAGCCACGAATATGACCAATGTTTTTTTTTTTCGTTTTAAATTTACCTTTTCTAACTTTAGTGACAGCATGGGGCACATTGTTCTCTTATTTATTCTCTAACCCTACTTTTTTTTCACTTACCCAAAAAATAACCCTACTTTTTTTATCCCAAATTTTCTGTCTTTTTCAATTTTTTTCTCTTTTTTTAACCAATAGAGATGTAATGGTGAGAAGATATCGTTTTATGAAGTTCAGAACTTTCAAAACTACCGAGTGGTTAGATAGAATACAAATTATGATTCCGATAAGTCTTATGAAACCTGCAAGTTTTAATTATTATTATTTTTTAAATATATATATATATATATATATATATATATATATATATATATGGTGAAAGGAAAAAAAAAAAAAACCTTAGTAGGAGTTATGAGAAGGTGATTATAATTATAGTTGTCTCTAAAGAAAACCATAATAATTTTTTTCTTCTGATAATTGCTCAATGCATGTATGACTGAATGATTGCATACATCCAAAATGATTAATCAATTAAGGTTATCAAAGAGGCTGAATTGCCTCCCAATTAGGAAAAAATTAAACAAGAAAAGAACAAAATTTTTTTTATACAAACACTATTAATACAATAAAATATCCTCTACTGCATGTTTCATGACCTTCCAAAAGAGGTATGCCTCTAACATTCTTGAATAACTTCGGTGTTCTCTCTCACATTTGATTTATCTATTCTTGTCACTTGCCAGTTGGGTTTTGACGTTTCTTATATCTTTTGTATCGTTTTGTTTTCCAAAAAAAAGAAAGATAAGAAAATTGAAAAATAAATTTGTAGAGTAGTAGAAAATGGAAATTGGGAATTACCATTTGCAAACTGTTAGAGAGCAAATTTTGAATAGCTTGACATATAATGGGTACGTCAATTGGATTTTAACAATTATTATAAATTTGTAACAATGTTCTCTCTCACGTTGGATATATCTATTTTTTTTTTTTCATTTTCAAATTAATATTAATTAAAAAATTTTGGAAAAAATATAATTTATTTATCTAAAGTTTATTTTTATATAAAATGAAAAAACATTCTTTGAGATAAATTAGAAAAATTTTTAAAATTGAAAAAATATATATATATGGAAAAGATACTTATATCATTTTGAAAAAAATAAATAAACTGAAGGAGAGTTATTTGTAGTAGGTCAATAAAAATAGAAAAAATCAATATCATTTAAGAAAAGTTTATGTAATTGTCAAAAACTCGAGAAAACGACATTATAATTTACCATTTTTTTTAAAAATAATGAAAATTGCAACCACAAAAGAAAATGTTTTGCTGTCAATTTATTGGTGCTCGTATGATGTCTATATAATCACACGAGGTGAGTTTCGTTAGTGAAACCCATAATAATGAGCTCCATCATAAGTGAGCATACAAGCACTAATACATGGATCAAAAACATTATTGAACCACAAATATGGCCATGTTTGGGTCCACTTACATGGCTATGTGTTATTTGTGTATAGGAGATCATGTCTTAAAGGTTGGGGCATACGCATCCATTTCCCTTTACCTTTTAGTAATATTTAAATATATACATGATATACTTATAGTAGTTATATATTTACATGAGATACAAGATATTCATATGATGTGCATCTCTTAGTGACACTTGTGACGATGAATCCCACTCATGTGAGCATATGAATACAAAAACAATGGCCTAGCATATGAACACAAATACAATGGCCCATGATTCATTAGTCTTACCTTTTATTCTCTGCACTTTTCCATTACTTCTCTAATGCGCAATTCTTGCAAGACTATTGATTACTGTTTCACCTTCTAATCTGGAGCTACATGTATTCATTTTCTTCAGAAGTTCAGCTTTAATCAACTTCAGACGTGGTGCGTTGTTTTTCGCAATCTTTGTTACTCCATCAAAAGATAAAGAAAATTAAAGAGGTATGCCTCCAACATTCTTGGATAATTTCGGTGTTCTCTCTCACGTTTAATATATCTATTGTTGTCAGTTGGGTTTTGACAATTCCTATATCATTTTATTTTCCAAAAAAAAAACCCAAAAAAATAGCAGGGTTGTAGAAAATGGATATTGTGAATATCTGTTCGCGAACTATTGGAGGGAAAATTCTGGATAGCTTGCTCCAACCAATGAGCCGTCAAATTGGTTATTTGGTTCACTACGAGGAAAATGTTGAAAAACTGAAAGCTGAACTAGACAAACTTGTAGATGAGAGGAGAGAGGTCCAACAAAAGGTCAAAAGAGCTCGAGACAACGCAGAAGAAATCAAGGAAAATGTGTGGAAGTGGCTGACAATTGTGCATGGAATGAAAGATGAAGTGGATGAATTTTTGGCAGGCAAAGACACAGAGTATAGAAGGTGCTTTAAGGTGTGGTTTCCGGATTTTTACTCACGTCATCGATTGGGTAGGGAAGCCAAAATGAAGACAGGGGTTATCACTGGACTTATAACAGATGGCAAGTTTGAGACAGTTTCAGGTCCTAAACCTCATCCTGATATTGGGATCGCATGTGTCTTTGATTGTGAGCATTTTGAATCCAGAGGACGTGTTTTTAAGGAGATCTTTGAGGCATTAAGAGATGATACAATTAATGTAATTGGGATATATGGAATGGGGGGTGTGGGTAAGACCACAATGGTGGAAGAAGTTAGAGAACAAGTGAAACATGATAAACATTTCGATGAGGTCACATGGGCAGTTGTCTCCCAGAATTTGGATGTGAGAAAAATACAAGGAGATATTGCACGCGGTTTGAATTTAAATCTGGATAAAGCAGAGGATGAAGTAGGGAGAGCGGGTCGTCTTTGCAACAGACTAACGGATGGGAGAAAGATACTCATAATATTGGATGACGTTTGGGAGAAACTTAACTTGAAGCAAATTATCGGAATTCCTTCTATGGATTCTGTCAAGGGCTGTAAAATTCTGTTGACATCACGAAGCCATGAATTATGTGTCAAAAATAATTGTAGAGATCCTTTCTTGCTTGGTGTCTTGAGCAAAGAAGAAGCATGGGATTTGTTCAAGAAGGAGGTGGGAAATTTGGTCGACAATGCACAAATCCAGCCCGTAGCAAAAAAGGTGTGTGAACAATGTGGAGGTTTGCCCCTCGTAGTTCGAGTAGTTGGTGCAGCACTTAAAAACAAGAACAAGCCTGCGTGGGATGATGCACTAGAACAGCTAAGAAATTCCACTCCAGAGGACATTGTTGGAATTGATCCAAAAGCTTTTTCATCCTTAGAGTGGAGTTACAATCATTTGGAACATGAAGATGCAAGGTCATGCTTTTTGCTCTGTTCTTTGTTTCCAGAAGATGCTGAGATTTTAATTGATGACTTGGCTCGATATGCAATGGTGATGGGTCTGCTTAAACATGCGGATACATTAGAAAAAGCAAATAATAGAGTGCGTCGTCTGGTTGAAACCCTCAAATATTCTTGTTTGTTGTTAGGCGGTCGTTCAGGTTTCTATTCAAATGAAGAAGAAGCGGTCCGAATGCATGATATTATTCGAGACGTTGCTATAAAAATTGCATCAAGAGATGAATATGCATTTCTTGTAAAAACTGGTGGGCGACGGTTGGCAGAGACAGGTTCATTTGAATGTAAAAGAGCAATCTCATTGACATCGAACGAGATTGAGGAGCTTCCAGGTGATTTAAATTGTCCAAAATTAAATACATTGTTTCTGAGGTGCAGCCATCCTTCACTAATATTTCCCGATAGTTTTTTTAATGGGATGGAAAAACTTAAAGTTTTACATCTGAGTCAAATTCATACTGAGTCACTACCATCCTCACTCTTGAAATTGGTGAATCTTCGTTTGTTATGTCTATATGACTGTGAGATTGCAGACATATCCATAATCATGGAATTAAAGAAATTGGATATACTGAGTCTTGGTGGTCCTGATGTCAAAGTGCTCCCATTAGATATAAGAAATTTGACTCTTCTACGTTCGTTGGTTTTGCGGAATTGCTACAACTTCAGGGGCATTGCACCGGATGTCATTACAAGTTTGACCCGCCTGGAAGAATTATACATTTCAGTCGAGCCTAATGCAGGCATTCCTGAGCTAAATAAATTGACTGACTTAACAGCTTTAGGAATTCATATACCAAATACCACGTCTTCGCTTCTAGACCATCTGTTTGACAAGTTGAATAGATATAAAATATCTATTGGCATGCCTTTTAGTGAATACAGAGAATATTGGAATTCTCTTTCATCAAGTAGGGCCTTGAAACTCGTGGACGTTCCTATAAGAGGTGGGGTTAAGATTTTGATGGAGAGAAGTGAAGTCCTGTACTTGCATGATTTGAAGGGGGTAAAGAGGTTTTTTAGTGAGGAAGATAGAGAAGGTGGGTTTTCAGATTTGAAATATCTTGGAATTCAAAATTGTGGTGACATAGAAAATCTATGGGGTTATAAACAACTTCCTGTGGCCATGGGGTCGTTTTGCAAGTTAAGTAAATTAAAAGTTGAGAGTATGCGTGGGTTGAAATATCTCTTTTCCCCGTCCATTGCTAGAGGTCTAATGCAACTCAAAAAACTATATATAAAAAGATGTGTCAGAATGGAAACAATAATTGGAAATGAAGGAGAAGAAGATGAAGAGGAAGTCATTTTCCATCGATTAAAGCGTTTGAAGCTGGATACACTACCACGACTTGGAAGCTTCGACTTGGAAAGGAAAAGGAAGTTAATGACTTCAGAGGGAAACAGTACTTGTACAGCTACACAACCTCTATTTAATGATAAGGTATGCTTTCCAATTAATCGCTTTCTTAGGGAATGTTTGGCATGTTAATTAGTGGGTAATATAAAAAAAATAAAATAAAAAATAATTCCATTTCTTTAAAATAAAAAATAAAAAAATTCCGTAGGTACCATTGGCAACATGTATTACATACCATTGGCAATACGTATGACAATGTAGGAGATTAAACTATATATTTGTTTTTATTAATGAAAATTTTTCTTAATAAATATATAAATTTCGTGATAGAAATCCGATCATTTGCATACATCTTTTAATTTCATTCTTTGTTACTAGTACGTCAATATTCTTAATAATTTTTATACTAAGAATTAGTGAGATAAAATGAATTTCTTTAAAAAAATTATTAATTATTAAATAACAGAATTATCAATTATTCATTATAAAATGAAGTTGGTTTCTTAAGATATTTTGAAGGTTCATTCTGCTGCTGCTACTAATAATAATAATTATTATTACTACTATATGGTGATTGTGAAAGTATAAAAAATTACATATATATTATTTTCAAAGGGGTTATTATTATTGAAATCAAATATTATTTTTAAAGTGGTTATTATTATTCAAATCAAAATGAAATATAATTTTTTTCATACTGTTGCATTCACCATCTCATATTTTTGCTTAGGTTTCATCCCCAGCGTGTGCTTGTAATAATTTGAGATTTTTTCTACTAACGGAAATTGGGGAAGGGGTAAAATGTAAGTTTAAATTCAAAAACATTTTACACTAGAGTATCTATCTCTTGAAGATGTGATGAAACTTTATATCCATACCTACTCAGTGACTACTGAGCGATGTAGGATGCAAGGCTTAAGGTGCAATCCAAGCAACTCTGAAATTAATGGAACCACGTAAGCTATATTTACTAAAAAAGTTAAAAATAATGGATAATTATACTGACCTTCCCTCAAGTATTTGACAATTACACTAACTTCTCCTCACATTTATAAAATTACACTGACTTCTCCTGTTAGGGTTGTGGGATGATGGAAGTTAATATTCTTTATGCATTTACTATTTTATCCTCATGCATTAATTATATTTTCTATTAACCTAATTTGTTGAGAATCTATCTATATTATTGTTATTGGGATGAATTTGAAAATGTTTATAAAACTCGTTAGAATTTGGAAGAGATTTCGAGTGAAGACATCTTGCTTCGCTCAATTCCATTCCAATACGATTATATAAAATAAAATAATAAAAGAATTTTTGTGTTACATAGTTAATGATGATATGTTTTAAATTCACATTTAAAATTTAGACATATTTACTAGAGTTATTTTTATTAACATGCTTGTTTTTTGATTTTGACACATGCAATTTCTTGTTTGAAATGTATTAATTGTAATTAATTTAATAAATAAAATAATTAAATAAAAGGTTAATTATTAAATGAATATTGCAACAAACTCGCACCCATTATGTCACATGAATTACACGCATAACCGCAAAATCCAGAAACTAGTCATTAGATATATTATTAGTATTATTATTATTTTGGAAAAAATACTAAAAATTTTTTAATTCAAAAATTTCATGATGCAGTTTTTTGTATTTGAAAGACCTAAAAACGAAACTTTTAATACAAAAAAGTCCAATTGTTAACTTTGATCTTAACATCGTTAAAACATATTACTGATTAAATTAAAATAATCTTGAAAATACATTTTAGAAAGAAAAAAAAATATAAAATAACTTATTCAATCCAAAAAATCATAACATTTTATGAAATGAGATTTTTTTAGGCCTTCTAAATAAATAAAAATATTATACTTTTTTTTTTAGATTGAAGAATTTATTTTATCAACTATTAAGTATTTTTTTAAATATATCTTGAAGGTTATTTTGGTTTAATCAGTAATATGTTTTAACGCTGTTGAGATGAAAGTTTGTAGTAAAACTTTTTTGTAATAAAAGTTTATTCTTTAAATTTTTTAGATACAAAAAAATTATCATGAAAATTTTGAATTAACAAATTTATTTTAAGAACTTTTTAGTATTTTTCCCTTTCAATGTTCTTTCGCTTCCTCTGTTTGGTTAGAAGTTATGGGGAGATGTTTGGTCTATGGTGGCCTTCAAAGTTGGGATAGAATCCAACTGTGGTTTATTCTCACATGCTCTGGTAATTCCTTTTTTTCCGTTGTTCTTAAGTGGTCTTTGGTTGCCACTGTCTACTGGATATGGCATGAGTGCAATGGTCATATTTTTAGAGAAGAAAGACTCCCTCCTCTTAGAATTGTTAAAGAGGTTTTCTTTGTGATAAGATCCAGAATGTTCGCGTGCAAAGAAAAATGGAAATTTGGCCTCAATAGAGAGATCTGTCGTAGGTGGAGTGTAAAGATCTGATTTTATTAGTTCTTTTTGTTTTGGGATTAGTTTACCGATAAAAATAAAATAAAAATTTAGGATTAGTTTGAAGGCAAAAAAAAAAACCTAACCTGAACGGTCGAACCAACCCAACCTGACCCAAACCAGATTTTTTTGGATCGGGTTGGTTCTCTTTTATTAGACTTGCGGTATATATATTCTTACACTACTTTGTTCTTTCCCAAATAGAGATATATATTCTTAAACTATTTTGTTCTTTTTCATTCTCAACCCGTCAAACACTCGTATTCAATCCGTATTGACTCGTTAAATTGACGAGTTCTTTATTACCTAACCCGTTTATGACCTGCTAATTAAATGAGTTACCCATAACCATTAATTAGTGGGTGGGTTAGGACGGGATGACGGGTTTGCGTAACATTTGTTGCCTCTAGTTTTTCTCTTATTGTTAGTGACGAATTATATAAGGAGAGAAAAATTTGTATATTGTCAGTATAACAAAATGGAAGTCAGTATAATTTAAAAAATATCGATGATGTTAGTACCCACTCTCTATGTGGACTGAGATCATATTCAAGTGGTGTGAGTACCCACTCTCTATGCAGTTGATGTAAGTTTGACTCTCCCTCCCCATCGTTGTATTAAAAAAACACAAAAATAAAAACAAAACTCTCTACCTAATTATGGGAAATGTAAGGGAATGGTCGGGAAATACAAGTCTTCCACATTTTAGAAATTATCTTATAGTTTCAAATGTAATACGTTTTAAGTAATACTCTTTATTTTAATTTTTTTGCATCAAATTTTTCATTCTAAATAATTTGATATTAGTTAATTGATTGTACAAAAATCATTAATATTATGGTAATAATTTACTACCACATTATTTAAGATGCAAGTTTTAATACATATAACATTACTTAAGTTTTTTTCCCTTCTAAATCGACACTTTGGCATCTCAAAAATCTAAGTCATGTAGCATTCCTTGGGACATGCAATTTCTCTCACTCTAAGTTTCGTGACCTCTGTGGAGTCGCTGTTCCCTCTATTTTTTTTTATATAATTCTACAAGGTCACCACCTTTAATTTGACTTACCATTTCTTTCACCCTACATATCTTTTTGTATTTTATTTATTACTTAATAAATCTTCTCACATTTTCCAATATAGCAGATATGATAGATGTACTCAAGTATTATTTATTTTACAGATTTTTGATTTAATAAATTAAGATCTAATTGATAAACTTAAATCACTAAAAATAAAACTAAATTTATTCTACCAATATCTAATTTAATTATCTTTTACACCTCTATAAATTATATAAAACACACACAAAAAAAAAGCTGAGATTTAACTAAAGTATAGTACTTTAAGAAAATTAAACATAATTAAAGTAAGAGACTTTACTTTGGAACCCCAAGGAAAATATATAACTAATTATATATTTGTGCGCATACTTGTTTTCAAGTGTAAATATAACGTGTTATTAAATAAAGCTGAGATGTCTCCTATTTTTATTTTTTATTTTGGGATTGACTCTTTAAAATAAAAAAAAGTGAATTAGAGTTTTAAAAGATCATGAGACGTGAACTCCACTGCAATGGAATAGTCAAAATATATAACGAGTTTTAGGAGTATGGAGAAACTTCATATTCATTCAAATTAGTTTTAGACATGTGACATAAATGATGTCATATTAATGCTCTAATATAAAAATATATACTATATGTCAAACACTGATTTGAATAATCATGTAATTTTTTTCATATTATCTTATACTACTACTGGAATTTTTTTTCCCAGAGTTTTAGAATATCAGGAGACATGGTACATTGTTATTAGCAAAATTTAATATAATGTGTTTTGCAGATTGCATTCCCTGTCTTGGAGGATTTGACAATAGTCGGCCTGGAGATCATAAAAGAGATATGGGACAGCCAACTCCTAGAAGAAAACTCATTCTCTCAACTACGTATTCTAAAAGTTTGGGAGTGTGACAATTTTGTGAACATAGTTCCCTCCCATATGTTCCCAAGGTTACGGAATCTAGTAGAAATTGAAGTTAATTCATGTTTATCCGTGATATCAATTGGACTTAATGCTGAGGAAGGATTTGTAGCATCAATGCCAATACTCCCTCAACTAAAACAATTGCAGTTACTTAACCTACCCAAGTTGATGCACACTGGGTTAAACCTGGTGTCCTACGGAAATTGCTGTTATCCAAACTTGATGAAGATTTATATTGACAGTTGTCGAAGTTTGAGAAATGTATTCTCACTTTCTGTGGCCATAAATATTGTGCATCTTGAAGAGCTAAAAGTAAGTAATTGTGAGAAGATGCAAGAAATAATTGCAACCAGGAGTGGAAGTAAAGAAACACTGGACAAGATAGAGTTCCCCAGACTAAAGCTTATGAGGCTTGAAAGCTTGCAAAGCCTCAAAAGTTTCTGGAGTAGTGAATCGCAAGAAGAAGAAAGAGTTGAGGTGGTGGACCTAGCCCCTTTCAAACTACAATCCCTCTTCAATGACAAGGTATGTTTACTCAACCGACTTAACTAATTAACTATGCAAGAGCCCATTCCCAACTGTTAGAAATGTGTTATATATATATATATATGTTATGTTAGGCACACGTCAAGCTTGTTGTGAAATTATCTTATGTTTTTAGTATCACTCTTAATATAAATATATATATATATATGATATACTGGTAAAATCATAAAATACTTGTTAATTTCCTACTCAACAAAACAAAAGATCGAAGGAAATGTCCTTTTTCCTTTTTCATCAAAAACAAGGATTTCGGTCAATATGAAAAAACTTTCCTGACTTTCTAAAAGCAAAATAAAATAACACTACCTAATTAGGAACATTCTATTTATAGCTATTATTTGATAATAATGCTACCTCTGTTTCTTGGGCAGATTACGGCCACAATTCTGAAAGAACTCATACAGGCTGCCCACAACCATATTAATCTTGGCCACCACTGGTTCTTTTTCTCTTTATAATATTGTGGCACATAATCCCACTCTATTAAGAGAAGAAAATTATGTTACAAATTAACTAACTTATTTCAAATATAATTAGAGCAATTCATAAAATATTTCATATAATATTTTTTTTTCTCAGAATTATTGATGAAGCAATCAATATTATATAAATCTAAATAAATTCTGAAAATAATTTTACACCAACACTTGTTTTTTTAAAAAGAAGCAACAACCTAGTATGTAAGATTTAAAATTATTGAAACAAATTGTTGGATTCAAAATAAGACTAAAGAAAATAATATACGAAGATTGAAATCTTGTATGTGAGAATAACTTACATAAGAAAATTATTATTATTAAATCAAACTTTCAATAAACTTACTGTGCCAATTTTCTTCTTTAAATAAATGAAACTCAATCACTAGATGAGTATTGTTTTCTAACAAAATGCCGGCAATACAACAAACCCACACTGATGTGGCTGCAATCTCACGGTCACACGCGCACTAATTAGCTTCCTTTTTTTTACTCTCTGGCTGCTACGTATCACAGCGCTACATCCCATTATGATAGAAACCCAAATATATTAATTCTCTTCTTATAAGGAATAAGACTCTTCAATATTAATCCCACTCTAATTAAAATATCTACTCCCATTAGAATACTACTAATTCACTCCAAATATAGTAAGGATTATTCACAAATACTTCTAATACTACTAGGACCCTACAAGATAGAATTAGGAGACTTCCTAAAATATATGGGTTTGGTTTAATTGGCCCACAATGCCTCTCTTAAACCAAGCTCATCAAAGTAGCTTTCCAACTCTTTCACAAGCAAGAATCTTTAGTGCAATTTTTGCCTATATAAGAAGCTCGTGCAACATCAATTTGAAATAATAAAAACAATTTTCATCTTAATACATGGATGTAGTCGAATATTGTACTTAACACATAACTTCTCAACTTGTTAAGCATGATCAAATAATGAATTCATGATCACCCATTCAAAATAAGGATTAGCATAATAATCATCCATGCCAATAATTGCACTAACAAAATAATGTAAAGAGTATCGAGATTTTAGAATACCAAAATCTTCTTCTCGAACAAAATTTGTAGCAACGAAATTATTGAGGTCAAATTCATCTTTATAACCAAACATGAAAAATTTATCCACTCCAATGAAATCACAAAACTCAACAGATTGTTTTTCAATTCTCAACAATTCTTGAAATTCTGAATACCCAACTTTCACAAAATCAACAAATCCTTAAGTGATAAAATTCTAAGTACCAATAAAATCAACAAATTTTGAATTGAAATTTTTTTCAATCTCACAATGTTTTGATTCCAAAGTGCTTGACAATTCAAACTAAGTAGCAAGATCAAAATCTTCAATTGCTTCAATTCCACAACCTGCAAAATTTTCTTCTTTCTCAACTATTAAATTCTCAAATTGAGTAGGGTGAAATAATTATTCAATATCTCCCAATTCTCCAAAAGTAATTTCCAATAAATTCAAATTTTTATTTTCATGAACTAAAACTAAATTTTCAACGGCACAATTATCTTCAGTTACTCAACTCAGATTTCGTGGCTGCTATACAACTTTTGTGTACCTGCCATTCCCATGAATAACAGGGTGAGCTACAATGTTCAGTAGGATTTTTCAAAATCACACACAAGCACGTAGGGATGCAAAAACTAATGCAAGTCCGATGAGGACATTTCTTAAGGTCTAGGATGCAATCACAAGCATACACTTTCTAAACTTCACAGATTTCCCAATCAAATTACCATACTACAATAATGTATGAGATATAAACTGTTCATAGTCTAAGAACATGAATACTACTAACCCACACGATATGATTAGTCCAGCGAGATACATTCTCAACTAAGCAAAGCCATTTAGGTATTCAAAGGGTAACATCATGATTATACCTATCCTCTCTATTCGCAACCCTGTAATAAAAGTAATAGGAACAACAAATATATAATTCTTAAATGCAATATCATGCACATGTGCCAAAGATCGGTAATTCATAACTCCATTCAATCACCTCTAGTGCAATCCCTTGCACATCTTATTAGTTTTCAATGGCCATTCAAAATTGTCGAAGGCTATTTTTGATACCTATTTTGAGGAAAAAAAATGCCATTATAGGCCTCAATATTTTGTAAAATGAACAAGGTATCTAAATAATCAAATGAGTATACCAATGCATTATGAATCATAGGGATTATAATACAACATTCCAACTATCCAACATGTTTAATTAAGTCACAATGGCATTGCCATCCCAAGAGCACAATAATAACCAAATATCAATGCTTAAGAGATCAAGGAATTTCTCAAGTAACAAAGTAATAACTCAATATATGCCATTCAAATAGAAAGAGATGAATCTATTAAGATTCATCCATAAGGAACATTCACAATACAACTAGAAACATGACACAAGCAAGACATTCTAATAAAGTAACCAACGAATCTTTGATTATCTCTATACTAAGAATCATAGGAATTGTCCATAAACATCCCAAAGATATAATCCAGTCAAATACTAGCAATTTATCCCATTCCTACATCAAAGTGTCCTAAAGTTTCCCCACATTACGATTAATCTGAAAGGAAGTTCTACATGTCCATGCTCACGCATATTCTTATAGAATCCACATCACTAAAGAAAATATCTATTCACACCAACCATGTCCCAAGTCTTTTATTGCATAAAAATATATTGGATGCTTATGTAATCTTAGGCAACTAAGGTAACATTTGAAAAACACCTATGCTTGTAGATACATCTACATATGAGTATACATAGATTTAGATATAATCATTTTATGTGCATTATTGACAATTCATGAAACACACAATTTAAATGAAGCATTAAGGGTTTATAATTATATTATCATAAGGAATTTTCATTCTTACTCCGATCCAAGATTTTCATATAGCTTTATGATTAATCAAAATAAAAATCCTATAAATGTCTAGAAAATTCCTACCTCATGCAATTTATAAAGAGAGAGAAAGCTTGCAATATCATCCATGGAAGCTAGGGTTCTTGATCTTCTCCACCCATTTTCTTCTTTCTTCCCTTTTTTTTCTTCTTCTTGATTAGGGTTTCATGACGAGACCCTCACAAAACACACATATACACTATCTCCCTCACACACACGGTTATATATACACATATATGTACACACTCACTCTTGGCCTCCATGCCTATAAATCAAAGAGAGAAATCAATAAATTTAGAAGGAAAGAGAGTTAGGGTTTGTCCCTGTAAGGTAAGAGAGGGAGAGAGATATCAGGAGAGAAAGAGAGAAAGGCTTGAGAGCTAGAGAGAGAATGAAAAAATTGATAATGGGAAAAAAATGCCCCATTTTTCATTTTTATATTGTTAACACATATTAGTTTTGATGCACATGCACACACCAAATCACACTCTTTTTGTTCACCACATTTTGGACACTTGGCATTAATTCTCCACCACACAATTACTTAGCTTCCTTAGGAAGCTTTGGAACACACCACTATGGCCAGTTGGCCAAACGTGAATGTACGAGCCCCATAGTTTGGATTAGAAGCCCTGAAAACCTTAAGGATGGCCCTTTCCTATTTTTCTATATTCTTCTGGTAGCTCATTTACTACTAAGGGCAATTTAAAAATTATTAATTTTTCGTATCCATATTTTTGGTACCTTATTTGACAAAATGGACCCTACTATTGAGTCTGGAATGTTGCAAAAACTTAAGGTGGGTAGCTTCGCAGTCATTAAGGTTTATTTGGTAGCTTTATTAACTCTTTAGGATTTATTTGGAATTAGTCCACTTTTTTGTTTATACATTTCAGAGTCTAATTTGTTAAACTGGAAAAATGCTAAAATAGCATTTTTTGGCAATTTAAGTTAATAAAAAATATCAATTTACAAATCTGTCGACAAAAGTCGACTAATTTGTAATTTTTACAAATTAGTCTACTAGTATGTAATTTTCAAAAGTCCATTGATCCATGATTTTTAATAATTAAGTCGACAGGTTCATAATTAAACAATTACCTTTATTGAACCAACCGGTTCTATTCGGGTCGCCTTGTCAGCTTAACCCTTGTGCCAAAATAATGTCGTTCCATTAAATCATAATTCGTTTATAATTTTGGGCTGACCTAGACCCTAAGTTTGACCCTTCATAGTATCTATAGGACACCGTTTTAGTGCATGAATAGTGTCACATTCTTTATTTTTTGGCAACACACCAGGCGGTTTGCCCAGCAATGGTCTCCAGAAATTGGGATTTTCTAGTTTTTTAAAACTCATTTTATGGGTCATTTTGGCCTGTTTTTTGCATGGAATTCACCTAGAACATGATTTAGGATCATTTAACATCATTTTGGTCTACAAAAAGTCAACAAGATTGATCGATTTTAGAGAGATCCAATTCTCCTATCAGACTGAGTTTCTCATTTTCCCCCTCATTTCTCCATGAAATTAGCTCATTTTTTAACTGTTAAGTTCCTTTCTAGATGGGCTTAAATCCCATGGCTTTAAATCGAAGTTTGAGGACTATTTTCCCAAAGACCTGATTATTCTCTCTAGTCTGTAACTGCCATTACCTTTCTCATTTTTCTTGCATTCTGGTCTACTTAATGTGTTGTTTTAGGTCTTAAGCACATAGCAAGCTTTTATTCAAGTCAAATTTCCAAGCTCAGTTTTGAGCTTTTTCAATGGTGACCTACGGTCCTAGGGTTTCAGACCCCTTTTATTTGCTTATTTTACTCTAATAACATACAGAAACCTAAATTGGACCGAGGGAAAAATCTTACTTTTTTCATCTAGATTTGAGAAGTTTATTCCTTTCTCTCTCTTTTACATGCACGACCAACCTTCTCTTTCTCACTATAGTTTGTTGTCTGAATTTGGTTTTACAATTCTAGAATCATAAGAAAATGTATGGCTTGTATGTGTGAGGCTTTTTAAGATGATAACCTATCCTTGACACTTGTAGATGTAATCCTCCATTGCCCACTCTCATTGAAGATGAGGTATGACTGCCTCATCAGCTTGTGCTAGGCACATTGAATTTGTTATGTATGTGATGGAGTGTGATAGTGCGTGATGGGATTTCTCCCATAAGTGTTACACACACAAATATATATATATATATATATATATATCATAACACATGTATGTACTTGTCTCTCATGATCTCATGTGCCTTTGTTATGCCTACATTATACCCATCATCATAATACATTAATCACATTATCATACTTAGTCTCAATTATAGACCTTAGTCTTTTGGTTAAGTGCATTTGTGTCCTAATCCACTCAATGTGTGATGTAGAACAAGTTACGGAGGCTTTTAAAGAATAATGAGAATGTTTCAAGTCTCATTCCAATAAAAAGTACCAGTAGACGCATAGTTGGTCACTCACGTTTTTGGGAACAGAGACCCTATCTTAACCCAAAATGTCGAGATGGACAATACTTATCGCTTTTTCATGACCGAAGCTGCCACGAGGCCAAACGACTTCGTTTAGGCCTTTGATTTCACTTTTGGCCATTTATAGTAATTTTTTAATTTTACAATTACTTTGTTTAGGAAAGTCTGAATTAACTTTTGATTGCGGCTATAGTTTCCTAGTTTGATATGGTTTCTAGTTTTCTAAAAAGCCCCAATTTTTATTAATTTCAAATTTTTCATATTTTTTAGAATTATTATAGTTTCCTAATTATAATAGGACTAGTATAAGAAATTAGTAAATTTTTATTCAGATTAGTAGTAGTCTTAGCCTATATATATGATATAAAGCAGTCTTTGTTATGCAGACTATCAATAATATATTTCTGTTTAGAAATTTGATATTTGTTCTCTTTGGGTGAGAAGTCCCCTTTGTTCTTGGTTAGTAAGGAATTCAATGTGTTTGATTCTCCTTCACGTTTCGTACTGCGTTAGTTGGTATTAGAGCGCGGATTTTCCTTGCTTATTGGCAAATGATGGAGGCTATATAGGCAAAAATTGGCGACCATAGGCAATAATTAGCATAGATCAATGATTAGCTCACTACTATACAATAGACGTTCATGTGGCTCAATTTTAATGCCCTTAGAGACCCTCCAATCGACACGAATCATGCCGAAGGATTTGCCTGAGTCCATCTTGAAGACAGGATTATACCAAGTCAACGTCCCCAAAGGTAACCTATCTATAGAGAGAAATTAGATTCAAACGATGAGGAGGACTACGAGGTTCGTAGGCTTGCAAGACGGGATTATTGGATGAAGGCCGACATCCCTACCTTTAATAAAAATCTTAACATTCAAGATTTCCTTGACTGGATTTCTGAGGCTAACTAATTTCTAAACATGGTAGAGGTCAAGCTTGTCACGTTTAAGCTGAAGGGTGGAATAGTAGTTTGGTGGGACCAATTGCAGCAAAATCAACAATGACGAGGCAAGCAACCAGTTCGAGTTTGGTGAAAGATGAAGCAGTACATGATAGAAAGATTTCTCCCCCCAAATTATAAGCAGTACCTGTTTCAGGTATACCAAAATTGCACCCAAGGCAGCCGATCAATTTTTGATTATATAATAGACTTTAACCATTTGTATGTTCGCAATAATCTAGCTAAAACAGAAAGGGCAGAGGGTGACACAATATTTGAGCAGACTTAAGCCCTCAATCCGTGACAAAATTGGATAGCAGGTTTTTGTGAATGGTTGATGTGGCTTATAACATGACGCTGAAGGCAGAATTGTTGGAAAATGAGAGAAGGGTTGGAAGTTCTAGTGCAGTACCCTTTCGCAAGATAACATGCTTGATATTTTTAAGGGTTCAAAGTTGTTTTCCAAGATTAATCTTCGCAGTAGCAACCATAAGATTCGGATTAGGCTTGGTAATTAATGGAAAACTGCGTTCAAGACTAAAGATGGCTTATATGAGTGGTTGGTGATGCCTTTTGGCTTAACCAATGCAACCAACACTTTTATGCGAGTCATGAACCAGAATTTGTGGCCTTTTGTTGAAAATTCTGCTATTGTTTATTTTGATGATATTCATACTTATAGCAAAACTGAAAAGGAGCATCTTGATAATTTGCGATAGATCCTGACAGTATTGTTGAAAAGTAAGTTGTACATCAACCTTAAAAAGTGCAATTTTTTAACTAATAGTTTATTGTTTTTGGGTTACGTGGTTAGCGCAGATAGAATTCATGTGGATGAAAAATAATTTCAGGCAATTCGTGAATGGCCAACGCCCAAAGATGTTGGCGATGTGCGGAGTTTTCATGGTCTAGCGACATTCTACCGCAGACTTATCCACAATTTCAATGAAATTACAGCTCCATTTACTAAATGCTTGAAAAGAGGGAAGTTTAATTGGGATGAAGAGGCAAAAAAAAGTTACGCCTTGATTAAAGAAAAGTTGTGCACTGCTTTAGTTTTAGCCTTGCCTAACTTTGAGAAGGTTTTTGAAGTAGAGTGTGATACGAGTGGAGTTGGCATTAGGGCAGTATTATCTCAAGAAAAAATGCCCAATGATATTCTTTATTGAGAAGATGAGTGAGGCCCGTCAAAAGTGGAGTACCTATGATCAAGAATTTTATACGGTTATTAGAGCTTTAAAGCATTGGGAGCATTATCTTGTGCAACGAGAGTTTATGCTCTACACAGATCACTAAGCTTTAAAGTATATCAACAACTAAAAACACTTGAATAAAATGCATATGAGATGATCCACACTCCTTTAGAAGTTCTCATTTGTCATTAAACACAAATCTGGTAGCTTAAATAGAGTTGCAGATGCGTTAAGCAAAATGGCTAATATTCTTGTTACATTGGCACAAGAGGTTGTGGGATTTGAGTTCCTAAAGGAATTGTATGAAGAAGACGCAGTTTTCATGGAAATTTGGGCCAAGTGCATAGAGTCTCAAACTATTACAGATTTCTATGTGTATAAATGGTATTTATTTAAAGGCAACTCTTTGCGCATCTCTCAAACATCCTTGCCAGAGAAGCTGATTCATGATTTACATGACAGTAGATTGAGTGGACATATGGGCAAAGATAAGAGAATAGCAAGTGTGGAGAAGTGGTTATTTTAGCCGCAAGTCAAGGGGGACATTGGTAATTATGTTCAAAAATGCTATACTTGGCAAGTCTTTAAAGGTCAGTCACAAAACACTGGTCTTTATACTCATTTACATATTCCTAATTCTGTTTGGGAAGACCTATCTATGGATTTTTTTGTTAGGACTAGCTTGAACACAACAAAGGATAGATTCTATTTTTGTAGTTGTTGATGGATTTTCTAAGATGGCACACTTCATTCCATGTTGAAAGACATCAAATGCTTCACACATTGCACAATTGTTCTTTCGAGAGATTGTGAAATTCTAAAATCGTGACACAAAGTTCCTTAGTCACTTTTGGGTTACTTTGTGAAGAATGTTTGACACTTCCTTGAATGCACTACTACAGCTGATGTATGACAGATTTGGTACCCTAAAAATAAAGAAAATTATTTTAATCTATATTAGAATTGTTTAATTTCTAATTTTTATTTATTCCTAATTTATTTGGTTTTCTTGTTTTATTAGAATTAGAATAGGAAATATATGAATTAGTAATTTCCTATTCAAATTACTATTCTTTATTGTAATAGGATTAGTATAAAAAAAAAATAGGAGTTTTGATTTCCTAGTCAAAACATGAGCATTCTAGCACTATAAATATGATGTAATATGTCTTTATGGCGAAGTTTCTTTATCAATAAATATTAATTATGAATTTTGGAGAATTATTTTCTCTTGTTGGGTAATGAGTCCCCATGTTACTTTGTTACTAAGGAATTTGATGTGTTCCCTGCGAAGGATTTATTTTCTATGTGCATGAAGGGTACTTATTCAAAGGCAAATTTGTTCATCCCTCAAACATCCTTGTGAGATAAGCTTATTCATGATCTACATGGCAGTGGATTGAGTGGACACACGGGTAGAGATAAGACAATAGCAAGTGTGGAAGAGTAGTATTTTTGGCAACAAGTCAAGAGGAATGTTGGTAATTATGTTTGAAAATGCTATACCTATCAAGTCTCTAAAGGTCAGTCACAAAACATTGGTCTTTATACTCCTTTACCTATTCCTAATTCTGTTTGGAAAGACTTATCTATGGTTTTTGTGTTTGGGCTACCTAGAACACAACGAGGGGTAGATTCTGTTTTTGTAGTTGTTGATAGGTTTTTTAAGATGGCGCACTTCATTCCATGCCGAAAGACATCACATGCTTTACACATTGCAGGATTGTTCTTTCGAGAGATTGTGAGACTCCATTGAGTTTTATAGTCCATTAATTCAGATCATGACACAAAGTTCCTTAGTCATTTTTGGGTTACTTTGAGGAGAATGTTTGACACTTCCTTGAAGTGCAGTACTACATCTCATCCCCAAACAGATGGTTAAATGGAGGTGACAAACAAAATATAGGGCAACCTAGTTCGCAGTATCTGTGGAGATAGGCCTAAATAGTGGGATCATGCCTTGTCTCAAGCTGAGTTTGTATATAACAGTGTCGTTCAATGTCACAAGAAGAACACCTTTTGCAGTTGTCTACATCATTTAACCAAAGCATATTGTAGATTTGGTTCGATTGCCTAAGGGCCATGGTGTGAGTGTTGCGGCAGAGAATATGGCAGAACAGACCCAAGCAGTACATGCTAAAGTGAAACAGAAATTGGAACAAACCAATGCCAAATACAAGAGAGTTGCAGATAAGCATAGACTACCTAAAGTGTTCAAGGAAGGAGATTCTGTTATGTTGTTGATTTGCCAAAAACTATAGGAATTTCACAGCCTTTCAATGTTGTTGACATATACGAGTACCATGTAGAAGACCATTTCTATCCCGATTGTAACTCGAGGTCGAGTTTTTTTTCATAGGAGGGGACTAATGTAGAATAAGTTGCGGAGGCTTTTGAAGAATAATGGGAATGTTCTAAGTCCCATTCTAATAAAAAGTACTAGTAGACGCAGAGTTGGTCAGTCATGTTTTTGGGAACGAAAATCATATCTTGACCCAAAACGGCTAGACAAACAATACTCATCGCTCTATCATGACCGAAGCTACGACGGGGCTAAACGACTTCGTTTATGCCTTCGATTTCACTTTTTTCCATTTATAGTAATTTTTAATTTTGTAATTACTTGTTTAGGAAAGTCTAAATTAACTTCTGCTTACGGCTATAGTTTCCTAGTTTGATATGGTTTCTAGTTTTCTAAAAAACCCAATTTTTATTAATTTCATATTTTTTCTCTTTTTTAGAATTATTATAGTTTCTTAATTGTAATAGGACTAGTATAAGGAATTAGTAGATTCCTAACCAGATTAGTAGTAGTCTTAGCTTATATCTATGATGTAAAGTAATCTTTATTATGCAGATTATCAATAATATATTTCTATTTAGAAATTTGAGATTTGTTCTCTTTAGGTGAGGAGTCCCATTTGTTCTTGGTTACTAAGGAATTCAACGTGTTTTATTCTCCTTCACATTCCGCACTGCATTACGTGTTATTGCATTTAATACTAATTTAAGTTTTTTTTAATGAAGACCTTCGCTAAATTTTTCATATTACAACAATAATTATTTTTATTATTCTTGTATAATTACATTGGTTGTATAATTATCACTCTTATTGCTAGCTTTAACCAGTTAAGATTTGGGGTGTTCACATTATATCCAATTTCATAGAAAATCTTGCAAGGGAATGATTCAAATGGTACCCCTTTAGCAGCTTCTGCATTATCAATATGTTATCAGTCATGTTCATTGTTACCACAATTCACTCATCCTATAGCAATTTACGAATTGGGATCGCATGATCTAAAACATGGATAATTAGCAATTTAGAATGCAAAATTTAGCGTTTCAATATAAAATATCAAAAAACCCAAAAAAATCATACAAAATACACATATATCATTAAAATTTTATTTTATAATTTCTTGAATTCATTGAAATCTTTTTGGTGTATATATATACATACCAATATTATTACAAATACAATAAAACATATGTCACGTTCCAAATAAATGTATCTCGTTCCAACAAAGCGATCCAAAGAAGCCTACTCCTAATGTACCATGTTCTATAACAAGTGACGATCTACGTTCCCATTTTCCATACCATAACAATCCACGTTCTAAGTAATATTAGTCATGTTCCTCCCTAAAATAACTGCAACTTGATTCAAACTGATAATGCTTGGCAAGATAAACCTTAATCTATTGGCTATAACTTTTGAAATACACTTACACTTAACATTGCAATAAGCAATTGGCCCGTGGTCCTTCATGCTAGAAGGATTTGCTGATTTGGGAACAAGGGTAGCTACTATTGAGTTCCATTCCTTCCACATTTTCTTTGTTCTGAAAAGAACTTGACTATATCAACTAAGTCAGGCCCCACAACCCCACAATTTCTTTGATAAAACCCAATATCATAGCCATTTGAACCTCGAGATTTATGCTCATTAATACTAAAAAGTGCAACTTTTATCTAAGTCTCTATAACATCTTGGATCAGCTTAGCCCTGCATTTTTCTGGAATTCTAATCTTTATAATCTCTCTTAATCTCTTCTTAACTGTTGAAGAGTACTCAGTAGAAGTACCTAACAAGTCATCAAAAAACCCAACTGCTTCCTGCTTAATATCCTCAGCCTTCTCAAGAACATTCCCTTGCCTGTCTTTAATACTTAGGATTTTGTTGGCGTTCCTTCTCCCATTCATTTTTTTATGAAAAAAAGAAGTATTTTGATCTCCCAATTGAAGCCGCTAAACCTTTTACTTTTGATTAATATAAGATTCTTCAGCCAAACTCAATTGAACACACTTACTAGCTTTCTCCTTTTCTTGGCCTCAAAGATCTGCATTATCTGAGTTATGAAAATATGCTCTCTGTGCTTCATCCAACTCCACTCCAGCTTTACTTCTTTGATTCTTTGGGATATATTGTTATAGAATTTCTTACCAACTTCTTTCAAAATGGGCTAAAGCCTTTTCAGCTTTTCAGCTTTTCACTTACTCTTTCTATAAGATCCCCCTCAATAGTATTTTGCCATTGTTCTTTAAAGACTTCAGAAAACTCTTTATGATGCATCCAAAAATTAAAAACACATGCAAGACTTATTTACTTTATTAATCTTAGTCTCAATGGAACAAATACTCGAGGAATGATTAGATAATCCAGGATCCTCGGTGTCCACCGATCGCTCAACGCTGAATCCTCGTGCTTGAACTCCATCTATCATCAATAGTGAATTTGACGTGATCCAAGGCTCTTTAGATCTGATTTGGGTCGTGTGAATGATTTAAATCGATCAATGAAAATGAGTAGAGACAATTATGAGTTTCATGTTTGAATGATCTCTCACAAGAGCTTCAAGATCTATCAACAAATTAACTATCACAATTTGAGACTCTCTCACTTTGTTTTTGGCTATTCTAAATCGTATTTTCGCCTATTTTTGCAAAGAGCTTGATTGATTCCCAAATGGCTTGAAATCAGATTATAAATCTGTTTTCTGTCCAGAGTTCGTTCAAACGAACCGTCATTTGTTCCAACGAGCACTTGCTCGTTCGAACGAATAAGGAACGGATATCAAATGAGTACAACTCTGAGGTTGCAATAACTCGTTTGACACAGAGGTTCGAACGAATGAAAACAAATGAGAACGAACTTCTCTGTTATTCGTTTGAACAGAGAGTTGCTCATTCTTTGCTTGTTTTGTGAATTGAATTTTTTTCGTAAGTGTTTTAAAGATGCATTTTAGGAGAATTATGTCACAACCACAAGTCAATCACATACATGATGATAAAATAAAATCTATATGCAATGCATGCACGATGTGAGTGTGTGAGATCCGATCAAATACAAAAGTCCATTTTATCCTTCGAGAATCAAGTTAACCAGTAGTGATACACGGTAATGTCTCTTGGACGAACTTGAAGAAAAATGGACATCGAGATACTCACTCGTAGGACTTATGTAACGATTACACACAAAACATGTTTTGTCTAACCGGAATAGCTAATTACAATGTTGGACCCCATGGTCCTAACAATTCAAATCTTCCATAGCTAACCAATCCAGAAACAAAAGTAGAGTTTATTGGTCTCATTAGAGATTATTGGAACTTATTAACTCTTAATAGAAGAAAAAGTAGGACTTATAAATACTTTTCCCTTTAATGTGCTCGTTTGAATGAGTTGTAAAAAAATGCGCTTTCAATTAAGTAGTTGTTAAAAAGTGCAATTTGAATTAAGTTGTTGAGTGTTTGAATGAATGTATTTGATAAGTGCTTAAATGATTTTGTAGTATTTGGATGAGCAATAAAAAAGTACAAATTTAATATGAATTCTCTATTGCCCTTGTTTATTAAATTGTGTATTTTGTAATGTATTATATATTTATAATTAAATTATTTTTATAAATAATACTTGTATAAATAATATTATGTGTAATATTAAATATGTATTATCAATGATTTGTCTTTGTTGATGAATTTGCATAAGATTTTGGTGTGATTTTCAACAAGAAAAAATTTTGGGGCCCAATGCACATTAATATCCTGATTACCAAACTGTCATATTTTTTATTGATTTGATTTGACTATTGATCTTTCAACTTTTTAGATCAAATGTTTGACTAATTTTAGAAAAATAATTTAACAGGACAAATTTCTGTAATATTAGAAAATTATTTTGATGAGATGCCAAATTTATTATTTTCCCAAAATATCACCTCATATTTTTTTCTACTTAAATTTACATGAATTGTATTTAGATAGCAATGTGTAATTTGAAATTGTCTTATAACATGAAAATATTTAACAAATGCGTGATGCTATTTGCAGGTTGCCTTTCCTAGCTTGGAGGAGTTGTACATCGTAAAGATGGAGTTGAATATTAAATGGCACAATGCTCTTACATCCAAGTCATTTTCCAAACTAAGAGTTTTGGTTGTGAAAAGTTGTGGTAAGCTATCGAGCGTTGGTTCATTAAATTTGCTGCAAATGTTGGAAAACCTACAAAAACTTGAAATAAGTAAATGTGGTTCCTTGGAAGAGGTGTTTAAAGTTGAAGAAGACTCTTGGACCAGAGAAGAAGATGAAACAACCTTGAGGATCCATCAATTAAAAATTATGAGATTTGAATATCTCCCGTATTTGAGGAGCTTCTACTCGGGAAGTTGCATTCTTGAATTTCCTTCATTGGAAGAATTAAGGATAGAATATTGTGAAAAGCTGAAAACTATATGCCCAATCATAAATGCTCCGACACAACATTTCTTCAACAAAAAGGCATGTCTTCATAAACTCTATTCAAAGTTATCTTTCTGAGTGATCGATCCCCCTAATTGATAAATACTAGTAATTTTTTTAGAAATTGGATCAAACCCAAACCTATTTGGAATACACCATAAAGTTAAAAACTTGAATGTTGTGAACTGTCACTATTGTCCCCTTCATCCCCCACTCCTCTAAATTTTGGGTAAATCCATCCCTAAACTTACATGAATTGTATTTAGTAGTAATGTGTAATTTGAAATTGTCTTATAACATGGAAATATTTGACAAATGCATGATGCTATTTGCAGGTTACCTTTCCTAGCTTGGAGAAGTTGTACATCAAAGGCATGGATGAGTTGAATGATAAATGGCACACTGTTCTTCCAACGGAGTCCCTTTCGAAACTAAGAATTTTGGTTGTGGAAAGTTGTGGTAAGCTATTGAGCGTTGGTCCATTAAATTTGCTGCAAAGGTTGGAAAACCTACAAGAACTTGAAATAAGTAAATGTGGTTCCTTGGAAGAGGTGTTTAAAGTTGAAGAAGAGGAAACTAGTATGAAAATACATGACCATACAAAAAGAGAAGAAGAAACAACCTTGGTGTTTCATCAATTAAAAGTTATGAGATTTAAATATCTCCCGTATTTGAGGAGCTTCTACTCGGAAAGTTGCATTCTTGAATTTCCTTCATTGGAAGAATTAAGGATAGAATATTGTGAAAAGCTGAAAACTATATGCCCAATCATAAATGCTCCGACACAACATTTCTTCAACAAAAAGGCATGTCTTCATAAGCTCTATTCAAAGTTATCTTTCTGAGTGATCGATCCCCCTTGATAAATACTAGTAATTTTTTTAGAAATTGGATCAAACCCAAACCTATTTGGAATGCACCATAAAGTTAAAAACTTGAATGTTGTGAACTGTCACTATTGTCCCCTTCATCCCCCACTCCTCTAAATTTTGGGTAAATCCATCCCTAAATTTACATGAATTGTATTTAGTAGCAATGTGTAATTTGAAATTGTCTTATAACATGGAAATATTTGACAAATGCATGATGCTATTTGCAGGTTACCTTTCCTAGCTTGGAGAAGTTGTACATCAAAGGCATGGATGAGTTGAATAATAAATGGCACACTGCTCTTCCAACTGAGTCCTTTTCCAAACTAAGAGTTTTAGTTTTGGAAAGTTGTGGTAAGCTATTGAGTGTTGGTCCATTAAATTTGCTGCAAAGGTTGGAAAACCTACAAGAACTTGAAATAAGTAAATTTGGTTCCTTAGAAGAGGTGTTTAAAGTTGAAGAAGAGGAAACTAGTATGAAAATACATGACCATACAAAAAGAGAGGAAGAAACAACCTTGGTGTTTCATCAATTAAAAATTATGAGATTTAAACATCTCCCGTATGTGAGGAGCTTCTACTCGGGAAGTTGCATTCTTGAATTTCCTTCATTGGAAGAATTAAGGATAGAATGTTGTGAGAAGCTGGAGACTATATTCCCAACCATAAATGCTCCAACACAACATTTCTTCAACAAAAGGGTACGTCTTCATAAGTTCTATTCAAAGTTATATATTACCAAAGCTATTAAGAATTCTCATATTGTCCCCTTCATCCCCATTCCTTTAATTAAAATTACAAATTTCTAAGATCATTCAAAGTGGAAAGAAATTAATTATACGTTAACGTCAAGTGAAGTTTAAACTCATTGCAAACAAAATTTTCTTAATTTCCAATTCTTTGTATTTTTCTCCTGAGATTGTTTTGCCACTTGATTAATTTTATTATTTCTACACCTGTTTCTTATAATGTTATTTTCATATTCCAGTTGGTTGTTTATAGATACGTAAGCATTTAACAATGACCCAATATGCATAGATATATAATTTTTTTTTTTTTTCTGTCATTGAAACTTGTAACGAACATGAAGATCTAAAATTTTTGTTGCTGACAATAATTTTAACATGTGCAAGATCACTAGCCTGGATAATGAATGCTCATTGAGTCAAGGCAGAAGCACATATAGGCTGGATCACTACACTAAAATTTCGACTCAGCCCATGAGTCTTTTGACTTAACCCAAAATTCTCACTAAAATTTTTCCCAAAAGTTTTCTAGACCACCTGTGTGCATTGAGTCAATAAAGAATTATAATGGCATTGTTTTTTTATTTTTCCTTCAAATCACTTCTAATTTTTTTTGGAGTTCCGCCTTTGACATTGAGTAAACCATAATACAACTTTCACAATAATTAGATTATTCCCATGTCTCATGACGTAAACCATATAAAGTTGTTGGACAGAGGGGGCTTGTATTTCTCTATCTCATTAAGGCTAGTTTAATTCCTCCAAAGATGAAAGAGAACAAAGTAAAAATCTGCTTTGACAGACACTAAGTTAATTAAACAAAAGAACTCTATGAACAAATTTCCACCATTCAGTTACTAAAAATCACTTATAAATGAATTGAGACTGGCAGGTTGTGCTTCCTAGGCTGAAGGAGTTGTATCTCATTTCCCTGTTCAATTTAAGAGAGATAGGCACTGGTAGTCTTCCGCTTCATTTCATTCAGATACTGGAAGTTCGCGATTGTGGGAATTTGAGAAATCTATTCTCTTCTTCAATCATCGCTACGACTCTTGAACGACTAAAAGTACTCAACATAGAATCATGCAAGGTCATGGAAGAAATTGTTGCAAGCGAAGGAGTGGAAGAAGTCATCAATCAGATTGTGTTTCCTCAATTGCGGTTTCTCCGACTTTCAAATCTACCAAACCTCACAAGATTCTGCAATGCAAATTATGCTTTGAATTTGCCATCACTGAGAACAGCAAGGCTAGAGCGATGTATGAAAATGCAGGCTTTTGCTTTTGGACAAGTAAACATGCCAGAGATAAAGATATATGGAAGCCATGGTATATCGCCTTGGATGGGAGATCTAAATGTGTATGTAGAACAGAAAGTGTTGAAAGGGAAGGTAATCATGGAGTCATGAAATTATAACATACCAACCTTCTTCTCAACAATGTGGTTCATTACGTTGCTTTAGAATATTTGACTAACCCTTTACATATTGTTACACTCTTTTTGTGTTTTTTTCAATAGGGACTGGCAGTGGATGAAGAAGAAGCAAAAGATGATGCATGATAATATGCAGCTACGACAGTTAAGCAGGTTGATCCTTTCTTTTCCTTTTCCTTTCCCTTTCCCTTTTTTTTTTTCTTCTTTTGTTTTTCCCCATTTTTTGGTAACTTGGAAAAACTTTCATATTAATTTTTTTCTAGAAATATAGATGAGAAGGCAGGATTGAATAGGGTGTATATATATATATATATGTGTGTGTGTGTGTGTGTGTGTGTGTGTATAACAATCCATGTATAGATTTGAAAAAATACATTAAAAATTCTGGAACACAAAACAAAAAGATCATTTTAGTCATTTTAACATAGAAAAGTAAGCTGAAAAAAAAAAGGAAGCAATGAAAGTTGCTGTTAGAAATCTAAATGTAATTGCAAATTTCAAAGAGCTAATTTGGTAACGAGGAGGGGAAATTAACTACTTTATCAAATTAACTACTTTATCAAATTGTGACATGTAGTTTGTGAGGCAGAAAAAATAAATTTCTCAGAATTGCGCAGAGTGGCCCGAATTTGTTCTTTAGTTATTTCATCCTAAATAACTAAACATGAATCATTAATATTAGATGGTTATTCAAATTATCTGAAGACTTTAGTAGGATTCTTAATTTATTTATGTCATGGCTAAATGCTAATATTAATCATATATAAAACAAGAATGACCACAAGAAAAGTGAAGGCAATTAATCTTAATTTATTTATGTCATGGCCAAGTTCTAATTTTAATCATGCAAGAAGAATAAGAACAAGACTATTCTTAATTTATTTATATAAAGGCCAATGTTAATATTAATCATGCGACACGAATAAGCACAAGAAAAATCAATCCATAGATTTATAGTGAAAAAACTCTCATGAAAAAGATTAGTAAGCCAATCCAAGCACAAGAGGTAGAAAGCTTACAAACACAGGTAATACCGTGCTACCACCAGTTGCAGTCCTGGGGGGTGGACAGAGCGAGCCACCGCCCCTCCAAAATTTTGGAATTTTTTTTTTCTACTATAATTTAGAAATTACCCCTTAAAAAATTTTAATACTTCTATAACATCTCTAGTATATACATTTTTTGCACCCCCAACACAGCCTCTAGGTCCGCCATTGGCTACCACCCTATGGATTAATGCTAATCCTCAATTAGTTTTCCTTCTTTCTTCTTCTTACGGCTTCACTTGCCCTTTGTTCGCTCTCCGACCTCCACAACAAGCCAATACCTTCCTTGATCACAATCCTCAATTCCACTCCAACAAGTGCACAAGCTCCTATGCAGTGATCTATTTGTAACTACTAAATGCTTAGAAAACAATTAGCAAGGATTACATAAACTAGGTTTTTATGAAAGGTATATATAGTAGACAATCCTAATTCATGAATGATACTCTCATTAAACTCTCTAGGACTCAAGGATGTGTCTATCATTAGGGTTCTATCTTTGTATGTGTATTTGTTAAAAAACAATATATATAGACTAATGCAATACCTAACAGAATTAGGATACTAGTTAGTCAATCGAATTCACAGGTTTAAGACTCGTGTTCCAATGGATAGGCTACGTTTGGACAATTCATGATCACTTTCAAACTTTCAAGGTTTGGAGTTGTTTTACATAACTTTCAAACACCGTTGTTTGGAAATTATGACCAAGAGAAGGTCTAACAGTTAAGAGCCACATTCGAACAGACAAGCCATAATTTTGACTTTCCATTTCAAAACAACCTTATCTTATGATAATAACCTAAGATCAAATAAACATAATATTAAGGTCTTTCTAACCTATTGTCAATACAAAATATTACAAAGGGTATGTGTAGAAATAAATACAAACCCTACAAGGTTCATACCTGAAACATTAAACACATACTTTAATGATGGATGCAGTACACGTTGTGCGTGTTTATACCTTTTTTGGTAGAGTAACTATGAAGTTTTGTGTTGGCAACAAAATGCTTTATTATGATTACGCTCTATAATTTTGTTTGACTTATGTTAAAGTCTTCACTAGTATAAAAAGACAAAATAAACATAATCATAAGGTCTTTCTAACATATTTTCAATACAAAATATTATAAAGGGTATGTATAGAATTAAATACAAACCCTACAAGGTCCATACCTAAAAAATTAAACACATACTCTAATAATGGATGCAGTACATGGTGTGTGTGTATTTATAGCTTTTTTGTTAGAGTAATTATGAAGTTTTGTGTTGGCAACAAAATGCTTTATCTTCATGAACACACTATAATTTTGTTTGACTTATTTTGAAGTCTTCACTAGTATAAAAAGACTATACTATGACTCAACTAGCCCAACAATTATAAACTCATAAGGTTATAAAATGAATTGATAGAATACAATAACTTAAGGAGAATATCATTTTTTCCGTGCAGTTTATAACTGTAAATCCAGGAGTTGGTATATAAGTGGCAGTCTTCATTTGGGACCATTCAATCTTCATGTTTCTTAAATGAGTAACCAAACATAAATTCCCTAAATTTATAGCTGCAAATCTGCAATTATGTCTAGCTTATGGGTATTTGGTTACAGGTGATTTGGATTATGCTTTACTACACCAATAATGGGAAGGAATTTTATTGAATCAGTATTAGAAATAGGGTTATCTAAATGTTTGAGTTCATATATTTTGATTTGACTATATTATTATTGAAGCTTTTAAACGACAATTGAGTTCATACATCCCTGTTGAAATGGAGAGAAACCATTTTCATTTCTGTTATTGACAAAGCCTTTGCATAAAGAAGCTAGCAGGCTCAATCTCTTTGTGAAAAGAAGTTTAAACAAGGGCCATAATGGAGGCTTTTTTCAAATTATTAATATTCTAACTTTATTTGCAAAAGAGAAAAATAAAGAAAAATTGTTTTCCATTACATTTTTCTTTATTCTGATTTCTGACTAAATCTGTGAAACAATCAAAGCTTAATTCTCTACTGGACAGCTTGAAAAGTTATGGAAGTTAAACATGGTAATGGTCTTAAAATTATTGGGGGAAACCGCGAAAGGTCCCGGAAGGAGCTTCGCTAGTATGTACTATGTTGAATTCTAGATCCAGCATAGAGGATCATTTTACATATTCTATTGCAATTACTTAGAAACAGCTCGAATATAAGAATCTTACCCATTTCATAAAATATTTTACTATCATTTCTCCTGTCATAATAATTTATACCAAGGGTGCACAAAAAAAAATCAAGAATCATAAAATCGATCCGATCTCAATGGGTTAGTTCGGTTTTTTTTTAAAAATTAAGTTAGTTCAATTTTAGAACTAATTTAGTCGGTTCGGTTTTTAAAAAATTTGATTTCTAAGAACATTTGGTGTCGTTGCAAATTCGAAGAAAATCGTGGGACAGAAGGAAATTTGAAGCAAATCAAGACAAGTAGATCTGATCATTGGTAACCACAAATACAATCGTCTGATGACGACGTCGTTGGTGTCGTTGTCCCTCTCTTAGACCATCTGCAAACCCTCAAATGATGATGGTGACGGAATCCACCATCCTTTGTTGTTGCTCTTATTGAAATGAAGTTCAGCCCATGCAGCTCCTTAAAACCATGGCATTAAGGAGAGGAATCAGAAGGCCTTATAGCCAGTATAGAGGAGCTTGAATGGGGCGATGTGAGACAATCCAACAGCTCTGCCCTCTCTGAAAAACTCAATATTTCATTACAAGATTATCTTGGTTGTTACAATCAACCAAAAACTCTCGAGTGTGTTAATGCCACTTTTTTTTCTTCTTGCTTCTCTGCTTTTTTGTTCTGCAAAATAAAGAAAGGCTACGAAATTCAAATAGGAGAATGTTGAATGGGGCACTGAACGAAGTGGGAATAAATTTGTGATTTTTTCTATGACTGATATGGGTGTTTGATTCTAGGGAGAAGAGAGAGAAAATATGAGATTTTTTAATATTAATTTATGAAATAAAAATGGTTTGAGCTTTGCAACTGTACCCAGAACCCCCCAAAGTAAAAATACCTTATAAATGGAGAATCATGTTATGAAATTAGGGTTATTTAAATATCAAACTGTGTGTGAGAGAAAGGGGGGATTTCATGCTATCATTTGGAGGGCCAATATAGAAGGCTAACCTTCTAATGTACAACAAGTACTGGAAGAGTTTATACAATAATGGGACAAAAAGAACCCAAATTGAAGTTAAATTGCCATGTGAAAGAGGTTGAAAAGATTTTTCAAAAATGTTTTGGGTTGGGTCACCTCAACATACCCATACTCGAAAACCACCATAGTTTGACCTGTGACGACCCAACGGTTCAAACTCATCGCTATTCTCTAACTACAGTGAATTCGAACAAATTCATCGTTTAGCCCTTCAATTAGACAATTTTACTATTTTTGAAAAGTTTTGTTTCTACAATTACTTTGCATAGGAAACTCTTTTTGAGTCCTGGTTTCTTTCTATCTTTTTCTTATCTTATCTAAAATCTAATTTTGGCTTCAATTTAACAAAAGCCTCAAATTAGATTCTATTCGAATTTCTCTGCTTTTCTAATTTTATTAGGATTTATATATACAAGTTGTAGTTTCTTAGTCAAAATAGTAATTTCTTATACTTATAAATTTAGTGTAATAAATTTCTATTATTCAATTATCACTAATAAAGTACAATTTTCAAATTTTATAGAATTTTCTCTTGCTTGGATTGATTGTTCTCCCATTTTGGATATTGAATTTATTCGTATCCATCCTATCACTTTTCGTGTTGTGTCACCTTCACTAACTGGTTGATCTCTAACCTTAACCATCTCTATATAAATATAAATATGTAGACACGCACACACACTTTTCATTGACAATAGCCAGTGGTCCTAGAACCTAAATTTGATTTCACAATAGTTGGTATAGAAACTAATAATTTGACCACAATGTATTTAAAATTTATTGAAGGGACTTTCCAACAGTACACATATAAGACCAGAACATAGAATAGGTCCCAGGCAAAATATTTTATTCCCAATAGTCCTCTAATTTTTTATTTATTTATTTTTATTTTGTTGGAGAAAACTGCCCTTCCATGCATATTATTGTGATTCTCTTTGTGTGAATTGTGCACGTGCTTCAAGAAAATTTTTTAACTTTCAAAATTCATTATCTCATAATATGTAAATCTATTTTCAATAAAATTTATATATTTGGATACTACAAATTAAGATCTATCAAACTAGATCCGTATTACATTTGAAATTTTGCAAAAAAAAAAAAGGTCCAAAATACTTAAATTTCACTATTTTTTGTGAAACTGGTAAAACACTTGAGTCAGTTTGGTTGGCTAGATCTAAAAAACAAAAACATGAAATTCATATATAATTCATGAAAAATGGACAATTGAACGCAAAGTTATGGTAGTTTAAAATTTTGATACAATATGTTTTGTTTCCAACTTAGCTAAAATAGCTTACTTATTTATCTATTTAATCATATGAATAAGGAAAAAACACTTCAAGATGGATGTTCATGGTACAACTTCAAGATGGATGCTTAATTGGATCAAAATCAACAACTTCATCATAGTTGCTTTCTCCATTTGGAGGATATGAACAACATTACATATTCAACAAACTTCCATAAGGTGGAAATTATATAAGATCACATATTTTGAACAATTACAATTGAATGAAAACTAATAATAAATAAAAAATCAAAGGAATTTAAGATAGTGAAACTTCACTCTCCACCGAAGACAATGAGTGGTAGAGGTAGCCTACTAGAATTTCCTTAACTTGTTCTTTCAATTTTGACATGTGAAAGATGACTAATTTGCAAAAGCGAACTAAAATTCAAACATGTAGGTTATCAAAAAATTATAGTTAAACATGTAAATGATTAAAAATATATAGTTCTTAATACAATCAAGGTGTTATACAATCAAATAAATCAAAATGTGAAATTTCACTGTTTGGACACAACACTCATTCAGTAAACTTGCCAAATGACCACCATAAAACAAAAATAAGTAAACAAACATAGCCTAGTAAGAGTCTAAAATATAGTTCTTAATACAATCAAGGTGTTATGTAAGATTGATTGGTCACAATTTCAAAGGAGTTTAAGTAACCAAAAGCCAACACATACTCTCCTTCAGCTGATGCAAAGATCGATATATTCAACAAGATGAAAAGAAGACAAAGAAGCCATTTCAAAACCCTAGTTTCCATTGTCATAGGCCCACAACTCTCTTTCTAATCACTATTTATTCTCTTTTTGAAACTAAAGTCCATTATAAATGTTTGTCGGTCGTATGGAAAAACATACTATTGTATAAAAAGCAAGTATGGCCTTGGGTACTGAGACCCAGACCACAACGTGGGGATGCTCCATTTCGATCCGGTAGCACAGAAGGGTGGCACAATTGCACCTCATTTTTCTTGGATGATGTTATTGAGGGAGGTAATAGCGATGATAGAGGTAACGATGACAACAGAGGTAATGATGACGGTAGAGGCGAAGACGACGTTGGTAATGACAACAACTACAATAATGATCTATAACTCAAGAGTTAAAACTCTTTCACTATGACGCAAGAAGGATGACAAAAATGAGGCTTCAAAGAGGATTTGTAACCCATTAAATGAAGGATTTTCACACGATTGACTAAGGAGATAGAGGCTGGAGAGACATTGGTGGAGAACTCAATGGAGCAACAATTGAGATAAGGTAAGAAAATATTGCATACCTTGTATCATAATTAGGAGTAAAAATTTCATTTAAGAAAAATATCCCTAAAAATAGACTTTAACTCAAATAAATAAAAAAGACTGAGTGGACTTAAAATAATGAAACATAAAAGCGTGGAGTCACGCTCAAATTAAGTCCCAAAATTAAACTAAAGACTAATTATCTATATAATTAAATCACAAGGAAGCATCCATAATGAATTTAAAAAAAAAAAAACATGTTGAAGGCTATAGGGTGTGGAACCCATCCTGCCAACAACATCGTTAACTAAAGGCCATTAATGCCCATTATCTAACAGTATGGTTTTTGGGATGCCAAATCTGCATATTATGTTTTCTTTGATGAAACTAATGATGGCAACGCTTGTGGCTATTTTGAGGGGAATTTCCTCGACCCATTTAGTGAACATCTCTGTGGCCACAAGTATCCAAACATGTATTTTGGAATTTAGGTTGATGGGTTCAGTGAGATCAAGGCCCCATGTGTGAAATGGCCATAGAATATTTATGGGGTGAAGTCCCACTACTGGTGCATGGATCTTGTTTCCATGGACTTGGTAGGCTTTGCACTTCTTTACGTATGCCTTGGCATCTTTAATGATAGAAAATGGAGATTTCATTCCATTTTTTAAGCTGAACCTTGATTGGGTCGTGCTAGTCACCATCTTCGTTGTTTTCTTCCTTTGGGTGCGTTAAGCACACTGCTTGGGGTGATTCTCTTAAAAAAATTTATTTTGGTCCACGTTTTCTTGATGTCAACTTTTGAGGCTAATGTTTCTAACACATCAAGATGTTTGTTGCAAGATTTTGGTGCATGCTTAATGGTTACTCTCTTGAACTTGTCCATCCATCGTTGGACAATGATGCAATAAAAAACCAACTTTGGCTCTTTTATGTTGAATTCTTCCAAGGTTTGCCACACTAATAAGTTAGAATCCCCTTTGATGCAAAGGGATGCGATACCCACATCATGTGCTACCATAAACCCAAGTATGAGGGCCTTATATTCAACTTCATTATTGGTGTAGACAAAGTCAATCTTGTAACATAGGCTAATTTCTTCTTTTTTTTGGGTGAAGTTAGGACTATCTTGCCCTTTCTCCTTCTGCCATGGAAGACCCATTGAACAGCTAGGTCCATGTGCCTAGTACTTCTTTGCGTGGCACACTAAGTAGTCATCTTCGGTGAGCTCTTCATTTGGGGGCTCAGACTCTCCATTTGGGAATTGTGCAAACAAGTCTGCTAAAAACCTGGCTTTTATAACTTTTGGGGAGACACAATGAATTTTAAATTCAAATAAGGACAATAACCATTTTGTTTCCTTCCCCAAAAGCATTGGGCGATGTAATAAATATCTGATGGGGTCGCACTTTATCATTAATATCAAAGGATGAACCAGGAGATAATGCTTGAATTTATACACAACGAACACCAATGCGAAGAAAAAATGTTCCGCATGAAAGTATTGCACCTCGGGATCCCTGACAATATGACTGATGTAATAAATGGGACACTCCAGCCTTCCAATTTCTTGGGTAAGTAATGCCCAAATTGACTTATGGTGGTTGTAAGATACAAGATAAGTGATTTGTCTTTCAATGAGGAGATTATTACTTGTAGGGAAGTTAACACTTTTTATTCTATCAAAGGCCAGTTAATGCTCCTCATTCCAAGAGAATGGGATATTCTCCTTTAACAAAGGGGTGAAGGCTTGCATTATTTCTGCAGAGGCTGGAATGGATCTTCTTGTATAGCTAACCTTACCTAAAAAGCTTTTTAGTCATTTCTGCATGGTTGGTCGAGGCATATTTTGAATTTTAGATATTTTTGACATATCGGGATCAATGTCATGGCCCTAGACAATGCAGCCCAAGAACTTCTCCATTGTCACCCCAAAGGCAAATTTAAGTGGATTGAGGTACAAGTTAGAATTTTTGCAACTTTGAAACATCTTCCCGAGGTCTTCTATGTGGTGTTCCTCTTTTGTATACTTCGCCACCATGTCGTCTACATAGAACTCAAGGTTTATATGTAGCATATCATGGAACATGTAGGCCATGTCCCTTTGATTTGAAATCATGACTATATAGAAGAAGTTCCCTATTAGTGTGTGGAAGGCTTTCATCTCTACATCTTGCGGGTATATTTGGATTTGATTATAGCCACTAAATCTATCCATGAAAGAGAACATATGGCTTCTTACAGTGGCATCAATGATTGTATCAATATTAGGCAATAAGAAATCGTCTTTTGGACATGCTTGGTTGAGATCCCTTGAAGTTGATACACACCCATATCTACTCGCCCTTTTTGTCATTGGGACAATGTTAGATAGTCATAGTGGACGTTTAAAGGACTTGAAGAAGTTTGCTTTAAGGAGCTTCTCTAGTTCTACTTTTATTTACAACTTTAGCTCTGGTCTAAAAATGCATAGAGCTTACTTCACTGGATTCATTGTCTAGATTGTGTTAGGTTTGTGGAAGATGACCTTGGGATCCATGCCAAGCATCCATGCATATGACCATGTGAAGACATTCGTGAATTCCTTCAACAGTTTAAGAATATTCTACTTCTGCTTTTGGGGCATCTCTTGGCAAACAAAGACTGGGTGTGAAACTTCTAGGTCATATGAGAGATTAACTTCATTGAGAAGTTGTTGTTGAGGTTAAGGCCCATTTTGGAAGCACTCATGGTCTTTTTTAGGTTCCTCCACAATCTTGTTTTCTTTTGTCACACAACGATCTTCGTTAGGTTTACCTTTGAACCCTCCATGCATGGTTGACTTGGATGAAATAACCCTCTAATGATCTATACCTTGAAGTGCTCATTATAGAGACGTGTCATATCCTGAATACGGTAGTCAAATTATGGTATATCAACTACTCTCCCCCAAGCTTTAGTTCTGTAGCATACTCAGAACTTAGGTTAGGGTTTTAAGATGTCATACCTGTGTCCGTCATAAATGCGTCATTTTGTATTCTGAGGAGACAGCCGTTAATGTGACATTTATTGCGTTAGCTACCAATTGGATTTACGAGGCCATCATTGCTTCAATTGCCACGGTAGTTCAGAGGCGATGCCCCCCCCCCCACGTGGACGCCCATTGGATTGATATAAAAAGGGGGTAACATATTACTACTCCTATTTTTTCAACACTTTGGCATTTTGAGAGTCTTTAAATTGCAAGAGAGATCTTTGAGTGAGGCGAACTCCAGAGTGCCAGGAAGATCAACTCCAATCAAAGCTATGGTTAGGTTCGGTTTCAAGAATATTTCTTGAATTCTCTTCATCTTTTTCTCTCTTTCTTCTACTCTTCTTCATTTTCTGTTCAGACCATGTCTGCCTTTGATACCTAATCAAGCATTGGTCCCAAAATCGTAGATCTTCAAGGAGTAGATTACCAAGTAGAAGTAAATTTAGTAATTAATAACCCTTCAAAAAACATAGAAAACAAGTCTATTGAAAGTCCAGTCCCGAGTTCTAAAGTCAAAATAGTAGAAGCCTTTTTAGAGCCTAAGAATAAAGGCGAGGAAACCTCTGGAAAATCCCATAAAAGGGAGGAGGGTGAAAGTGCCATCACTCAAAGGATGATAAATGCTTTCAGGGCTGCTTTTGATTTCCCTACAAACGTGTCTTGTAGGATTCTCGAGCCTATAGATCGTCCTTCAAATGTCTAGCAAGGTGAGATCTATGCTTACCTTGAGTGATTTGAGATAAGAGTTCGGTTCCCCTTCCATCATATCATTAGAGAGTTTTTTTAGTTGGTTTAAGATTTTCCAAGCTAAACTGAATATAAATAGCTAAAGGCGATTACTTGGCTTTATAGTTTTAGGCCATCTAATCAATGTTGAGGTAGACATCCCCTTGATTAGGAGTAATATGGATGTGAAATACCTGAGGTCAAAAGGCATGTTTTACACGTCTTTCGACAAAGGGTTCAGACCTCTCTCCTTAGTGCCCACTTCCAATAAGACCTAAAAGAAGTGGTACTTCTTCGTAAAAGGAGGTTAGGAGTTCGAGGACTTTGAGAACCAAGCTTCAACCTTCCAATGAAAGATTGACATTAAGGGTGAGCCCCTTTTTTATTTTTCATAAATTGTGTTTTTTCTCACTTTTCTATATTTGAGCTTAATTGATCTTTGCTCTATATATTTATGCAGACAAGAAAGCTTGGAAGAGATCGATCTTCACTGTCGATCTCCAAAAGAAGCACAGATAGCTTCTCCAGACCAACAATCGTTCTTTCGAGGCCATACTGACCTTGAAGAACCTAATGGACGCAGGGCTGGTGAAAGATAAGAGCCAAGGGCTCAGAAAGACACTTCTCTCAGGATAGGTATTGGGGAAGAAAAATAAATTTGGGGAAACTTCATCCTCTACCGAGCCCCCTTCTTTAGAGAAGAGGAGGATACTCATTTCTAATTCCCCTGAGTGGACAGTTTTTGAAGAGCTAGGTCGCTCACCAGCTTAGAAGACCCTCCCCCTTCCAGCTCCTCCTGTACCGAAGCAGAAGAGGGGAAAGGGGAAAGCAAGTGCAACCCCAGCAGTGCTTGATGACTTTGGCCCAAGCGTTGTGAGGAAGGCCTACAATGATTCCTGGGCAACATACCCCAACAAATTTTTTGGGCTGAAGCCTTTGAGGATTTCCAGAGATCTGATGACTGTCCACATGAGGGTAAGGTTTTTTCTTCCTATTTGTGCATTCTCTTTTTATTTTCTGCATACCTTCAGCACTGATGTGACCCTTTTGGTTTTTCAGGTTGTTCATGGCTTGTCAGCCATCATAGACTATCTTGAGGACACCGAGCAAGTTGACACCCTACAAGCAGAGCTCGATAAGACCAGGCTCTAGCTCTGGACTACACAGTCTGTAGTGGCTGCTGGTGAAGAGAAGCTGAAGGAGGTTGCCAACTCTTACTCCATTCTAGAGTCTGGATTAAGCTTTTTCGATTATGATCCCATCAGGGGTCTGAAGTGTTATGCCTACTCCAGAACCCTTATTTGTAGATGAACCATCAGTGTAAAGTAGTTACACTGAAGTATCCAGAGTGGTTTGAGCTTTTGAATGCTGCATTCCAATGAATTCAGCAATGAAGTCTGCAAATGCTTGAACTTTGATGGCAGTTCATCAAACATAAGATATGTCAAATTCTCTTAGTTTCACTAACCATTTAACTAGTCATCCCGAAACTTCATGTTTGTGCAGGACTGATTTTAGAGGATAGGATATGGGGATCACGATAGGATGAGCTTGAAAGTATGGTCTGAGCTTCCGAACAGATATTATTAAGGCTAAAGCTATTTTTTCAATCTCAGAATACCTTGTCTCGGTGTCCAAAAGTGCTTTACTGACATAAAAGATAGGCCTTTGAATTCCTTTGTTTTCCTTAATTAACGCAAAGTTGACCACGTTTTCTAATACGACTAAATGCATGCGTAGTTTTTCCCCTAACAGTGGTTTTGAAAGAAGGTATGGGGAGGCTAAGTATTGCTTGAGTTATTGGAAGGCTTCTTCACATTCAGAGATCCACTCTAGGGTTTTACTCTCCCTCAAAGCTTTAAAGAACGGGAGGCACCGATCCGTTGATTTTGAGATAAACCTATTCAGTGTTGCTATCCTAATATTTAGCCCTTGAATATCTTTCTTAGTTTTGGAGAATTCTAAGTCTATCAGAGCCTTGATCTGGGTAGAATCTACTTTAATTCCTTTCTAGGAAACCTAGGAATTTTCCCTCTGTGATCCTAAAGATACATTTCGATGGGTTAAGTTTCATTCTATACTTTTTCAAGATGTCGAATGTTTGTGATAAGTGCTAAGTGTGGTCATCCTTTCGAAAACTTTTGACAAGCATATCGTCGATGTAGACTTCTATTGTATCTCCAATTTGGAGGCCAAACATTCTGTTCACAAACCTCTGATACATGGCTCTAACATTCTTTAAAACGAACGACATCACGCTATAATAATAAAAACCTCGTTCTGATATGAAGGCTGCTTTTTCCTAGTCTAGAGGATACATTTGGATTTGATTGTAGCCAGAGTAAGCATCCATGAAGCTCATGAGTTCGTGACCTACCGTAGCATAAACAAGTTGATCAATTCTAGAAAGAGGAAAGTTGTCTTTAGGACAAGCTTTATTAAGGTTGGTATAGTAGACACAGATTCTCTATTTGCCATTATTCTTCTTTGCAAGAACTGTATTGGCAAGCCATTCAGGGTAAAACACCTCCCTTATCATTCCAGCATCAAACAACCTCCGGACTTCTTTGTTGATGATCTTGTGACATTTTAGGGCAAATGTCCTCCTCTTCTATCTTATTAGAGGATGGTCTAAATCTATCATCAGCTTGTAAAAAATGAAATCAGGATCTGTTCCCTTCATATCTATTCACTTTAAGAATTTAACAATCTCCTCTTGCTTAGAAGGAGACAAAGTTAAGCCAATATGTAAGTACTTTCCCTCTTCTTCAGTGCTGCTGACGAGCACTTTGATGGGCTCCTCCATTGGTTTGACCACACTGTCCCTTCTTTTTAGACTTAATCGCTGGTCAATCTCGAAAGGACATTCTTCGGCCTCATAAATATCTGGAGATGGAGAGTCTTCCCCCGTTTTAGGGTACTGTAATTGCTATTTTGAAGGTCTTTCTTTGAGCACGAGGGCATGGCATCCTCGGGCAGTGGGATGGCAACCCTTAATAGTGAGAACTTTGGTTTTGTGGACATATTTCAGACACTGATAGAGGGTTGACGTAACTATCCTCATCTAATGGATCCAGGGTCTCCCAATAATGACATTATAGGTAGATTTAGCGTCCAGGACCATGTAATCAGTGATCAGGGTCTTCTAGTCATCTCCTTCTCCTACCCTGGTCGGTAGATCAATTCTGCCCAGTGAGAAACTAAGATTCCCATTGAATCCTACCATCACAACAACGGTAGCTCTGATGTCCCTAGAGTCGAGCTTCATGTGTTTGAAGGATTCGTAAAATAACACATTGGTAGAGCTCCCGGTGTTTACAAGAACCCTTCTAATCTCAAAATTAGCAATTTTATGTAAGATGACGAGAGCATTGTTGTAGGGACAATGTATTCCCATAAAGTCCAATTCAAATAACTGGATTTGAGGTTCTGACTTCATCTTTTTTTAAATGGCCGAGATCTAGATGATGTGGGGCTTTGCCATTGCTTCCCTAGCATATCTATTCCTAGCCCTATTAGACATTCTTGTCATCACATTGTCAGCATGGAGCACAAAAATGACTTGATTATTTTGCTGCTACTGATCATTCTGAACTTTCCTTTGTTCAGGCCTTTGCTCTGGCCTCCTTTGAGGGGGTCTTTCGTCACGGGATTCCGTCTCCTGTCCTAGCGGACAAACTCTCTCAGTCATCCTTTCCTAATGAGATGCTCTATCTCTTGCTTCAGAGCTCTGCACTCTTCAATTGTGTGCCCCTGCTCTTTATGAAAGTCTCAATACTTGTTTCAATTCCTTAAGTTGGGGTGGTTTTTTAATGGTTCCGTTCACTTCAGGTTTTCACGAGTTTGGACTTGTTGGAGTATATAGGTAAAAGAAGCATTCCATGGTGTATAAGTCTCGTACCTTCTGGAGCCTGAGTTGTTTTGAACTTTTGGTGTTGTTCTCTTGTCCAAACTCCTAGTCCTCTTTTTATTGGCGTTGTTATCCCTCTTCTGAACCTGCTCGTCCTTATGAGCCTGTTCTTTAGCTTTTCCGAAGAAGGCTTTCATGTCTTCGAGATTAATATACTTCCGTGGTCTCTCCATGAGCGTTGTCATATCGACAGAGGGATTATTGGTTAAGGAATCTTGTAGGCGTCCAAAACCAATGCCTGAAGTGAGGGCGGCCACTAGAAAACTCGAACTACAATTGGTTATCTCTGTGAGTTCGGTATTGAATCGAGTTATGTACTCTCGAAGTGATTCTCCCTTTGCTTGCTTCATAATCAATAAGAACTCTAACCCTTTTATCAACTTTCTGTTTGTTAAGAAGCGGTCAAGAAATAGCCTACTGAGTTTATAAAAGTTGCTGACTGATTTTTGAGGAAGATTGTGAAACCATTTAAGGGCGGTACCCTTTAGGCCAATGACAAAAGTTTAACACATGAAGGCATATGTGGCCCTGTGCAGAGCCATTGTGTGCTGATAATGAGATAGGTGGTCCCCAAGATCATCAGACTCGTCATAGAGAGTGAATTTTGGGACAACAAATTTTTTAGGTCGCTTATTTATCATTTTGGCAAAGGTGAACGATATGGAGAACCTATCGAGTAGTTTCCCAGCTCATTTTGTTTTGGAAGGACGTGAAACCCCTTGGTTGAAATCGTCTGATCTTAAGAGTCCACTATCTCATTTTCCATCTAAAGGGATTTGGGTAGGATTTGTTGTACGATCGGTACCCTATGTTAATCTTGTCCTGTGCTTCTGGGTCCTGAATTCACAGGAGGAACTTGTCTAGAAACGGCAGAAGGGTGGTGCTCTCTTAAAACTGGTAGACCTAAGACCTCGAGAAGCTGAAGTCCCTATTGCGTTGGATTGGCTCTAAAGACCGTTGCGATTGGTATTCTTGCCCTGCTTTCGTAATGGATGGAAGAATGGAATGTCGGTATTCCTTTCCCCATAGTTGTTGACGATTGGGGATCAGTCCCCACATGGGCGGTACCATGGGGGTGCATTGATTACACATTAGGCAACTCCTCATTGTGGGATCCTCCGTCCGTGGTGGTTATGGGAGGTTGAGGTCCTCTTTGAATAACGTTAGTAGGAGGAGGAGGAGGATTATTTCGTTGGTTTTAAGCCAATAAAGCCAGAGCCTGTGACAAGGCTAGGAGTTGTTCCTGTATTTGATCGGACTGTCGTTGAATCCGATCAAATTGTTGTTGCAAACGAACAGGTGTTTGTCCCCTTCCTCTTCCAACAAGAGATTGATTTTGAGGGTTTTGGGAGTTTTTTCTAGGACGAAGGTTGGGAGCCACTGTTTCTTTGAGAAAATGAGCTTAGTTTCAAGTGGGCAGTTCAATCAAACATATTAATCTCCCAAATAATTGGATCATCAATCTATCACTTTACTTGTATAGGCAATTAAGTTTACTTTTTGTACCCATCCTCACTTCACAACCATAGAACTTAACCTATCTGACCACAAAATGAAGGGGAAATAACAAAAAAAAAAATACAATAATTATATTAAATGTCTAAAAAGATAAAAATCATTTGAATTTGTTATCACTGTGGTATTAAGGGACACTTAAGGCCTCAATGTCATAAAATAGGATGCCCTATATATTTCCACAACTTATAAGAAGAATTCAGATAAAGAAAAAGTGATAGAAACAATGTGCTTAATGACAAATTAAAATCTATTAATTACGATTGGAATTGGTATAAACAAGGTATCTCAAGGAATAGAAAAATAGGAAGGCTAAAACTCCTACTAGCTCAAGATAGTTTGATCAAGCTAATATGGTAGTTGGTTCAAATACAAATGGTAAACCTAAGATGATATAAATTAGGAAATCAAAAGATAATAGCAAAGAGGGTACTGCCAAATTAGATTGTACTAGAATATAAGCTCAAGTTGTTATCTTAAATAAATCTAATAAATATGATAAACCTAAAAACATTAGAAACAAAAATATTAAATCTAATTCTCAGTCTGATAGTATGTTTGTGGGAAGACTGTTTGGAAAGGAAAAAAATGTAAACATTCCTCTACTCATGTAGATTTTGGCAAGGAGATCAATTTATTTTATGAATAAAATAAATAAATTAGCAGCCCAACAGTGTTTTTACAAAATAATGATCACCTCTTGGAGGCCACATACTATATTTTATTTTAGTATCTTTTATTTTCATAAAAAAATACAAACAGATGCATATCTTTTTAGACATTTATTAAAACCAAGCTCTTTTAATTTTTTATTTTTATTTTTATTTTTATGTTGACAAAGGCTTCAAACTTAAACCATATAATGACAGTGACGACTTTATTAATTTAGTTATTATTAATACTATAATTTGATTTGAAATTAGTATTTTTTAATATTTTATCAAATAATATTATAAATTAATTTTGTTTATTCTTGTAGTACAATTTATATTTTTGAATAAATAATTTGATTAACTAGTTACTAATTGATTTGACCAATGTCTGTTGAGCTTTCCTCCACAACCTCCTGTAAAAAACCAGAAATGAGATACCCACTATTAGAAGATTTCTCTTTTTGAAGAAATGAAATTTTCATTTCAAACAGCACAAGAATATTCATTTCCACCCAAGATTCCTATCATCTTAAATATGCCCATAAAGCTATTAAATCACCAATTACTTAAAAGCTTAAACGGTTATTGAATGAGTCATCAATTGTTTTTTGAGAAGATGGTACAAATATAAATGAGAAATAAATAGATATGAAACCCAAAAAACTTCACCAAATGTATCAGAAAGAGAGAGGAATACTTGCTACGAAAATGCAAAATGGGCTCGGATGGAAGATGGAGAGATGAGGACCTGATGAAGATGAAATTTGTGGGCCGATTATGGAGAAAGAGACGAGAGCGAAGAGAGGTCGGTCGTCCGTCGCAAAGTGATTGAGAGAGAAATTAAAACAGAACTGCGCGAGAGAGAAATGGGGAATGCGATTGAGGGTCTTTATTAGGACTATTAGCGATGCACACTGTGCGTCGCTAATAGTCTAGTGGGCGTCGCTAAAGGCCGAAATTGATTATTTGCAACGCACCTATGGGCGTCGCCAAAAGTCCAATGTTATTGGCGACGAACTGTGCGTCGCCAATAATCTTTAGGGCGTCGCTAAAGACCCTTGGCGCCCTTTTTTTGGCGGGAAAGTGGATATTTTCACCCTTATTGGCGACGCGCATGTGAGCGTCGCTGATAGTGGCTATTTGCGACGCATTTTGTGCGTCGCAAATAATGTGCGTCGCTAATAAGCTGTTTTCTTGTAGTGTATAATTTATTTTCCACCCGGGTGGGATATAAATGGTTCATGAGATATAAATATCCAATCCAATTAAAGACACCAAACATAAAATAGGCTAACATTTATCCTTTCTACTATTTTATCCCGCCGTCCAAAGATAGCCAAAAGGGTCAATTTTTTTTCTTTTTATATATTGCCTTTTCATTTGAATATCATGTCCCCAAACGTGATAGGAACCATTTTGCAGACTGTACAGTTAGCTTTGTACTCATCCAGAGAAAATTGCAGAGAAACCTTGATAGTATGAGTCGTATCTTATGCATGAACATGTGTGTTGGCTGCATAAAGGGGCATGCGCATTTCTAGTACCTAATTTTTGTATTGTTCAATTCTTTTATTGTTATATTTCCATTACTTGTTTACCGGAGAATTCGACACGGTATGAATTGATCCAAAATCATGTTCTATGCCATTTCATTAAATGGAAAAAAATCTCTTTTAATATGTATAGATAATTTTCGTGTCAATATGCTTAACCCATTTATTTTAATTTTTTATTTTTTAAATGGAAATGTTACCTATCTTTTAATATGTATAGATAATTTTCAAGTTTAGTAAACTTTAAACATGGGTCAAATTAAAGTAGAAATCTCTTTTATAAGTAAAAAATCTCCAAACCTTGATAAACATTCAATGTGAGACGAATTACCTTAACTCATGATATTTTTTATAATTAAACGTGTTAAGTCGTGTTAAACGGGTTGACACTACTAAAATTCAAATACGACATGTTTATTAATTATGTTATACATGTCAATCTATTTATGACCCAAACCTATTTATACTTAACCCAAATTCATTAACTTCGTGTTGTGACAAAAATTGACACCCCGACTTTCAAGCTAGGCCCACATTGTATCAAGTGGTGAAGGAGATGATAGACAAGATGCACTATGTGGTAATTTTATGTATGCTTTCTTATTTTTTTATTTTTACAAAAAGCCACACTTTGTTCTCCAGCCTTCCCTAGGACTTGGGAGAACAAAATGCACACCTTGTTCAATACCTTAAATTCTCTTGGACTTCCATTCTAATATATTTATTTCCCTTTCTTATAGGTAAAACTTGTTCGTATCACCAATAGAGTACATGAGGCATATTTTTTACCTCGCAAAGGCATAGATCTATTACACCCTTTTATTTAATTTGAGTATTTGACCAACTTATAAGTTAGAAAGCTGTAAAAAAAAAAAAAATTAAAAGTGTTAAAATGACATTATGGTGGTCATGATCTCAGTTGTGTAACGAAGCAGAGAGTGTCAACTTTGATCTTAGACCTTTAGATGCCATTACCATCGCAGTAAGATGCAAGGTAATCTTTTTTGCATATTGTTAATATAAGTTGATTTTTTTTCTATATACTTTTATTGTCAATGTATAAATCGCTTTACCTAATTTCTATCATTCTTTGTGCATAGTTTTAAATATCACCAATATCAGGAAATATCATTAGATAATGATTTAGGTAAACAAAATAATATTGAAATGCAAAATAATCAATTAAGAAATATTAAATGGTTCTTAGAGAAATATTAAATGCAATTTTCAAAAAGTTCTATACCCTATACTCAAACTTCAGTGAGTGAAACCGAGCAAAATACTTCATATTATTTCTGGATGGATGTTGATAGAAACAGCCTCTTGGTGTTAGGAAATCTAATCTTTGTTTCTTGACACACTTCATGTAAACTAAAAGAAATGTGAAATGCATGAGATAAAGTAGTTTAGCTGGGAGCAATTTTTTTTTTTTTCCTTATTCACATTTTTTCATAATTTTCAACTGTTTTTAATAATATTGATACATGTCATTCCAAGTTTATAAATATAATTCCATATCATTTTCTTGTCAAAAATTATAATTTTGTAACACATTAGTTCTTTAAAATTATTAGAATTTTCGATATCTATTAACAATTTCGAGCTGTATCTCACCACTTTCTACTGTCTCTTTCTCTTTCTTATTCAAGGTTTTGTTTGCAAAATGGAAACTACAGTGTAAGTCTTCACTTTGTAAAATTCATGTCCACTGATGACAAAACATATGGCAACCTTGGAAGGCAAATATTTGAAGTTTATATTTAGGTAGATATTCATATTGTACTATAGATAGGGATTTTAATTTCGATAAAAACTAAGAAAACAAAAGAAAAAGGGGAAAAACTCTTACTAACCATTTGTACTAAGTTTAACTAATATAAAAAAGGTACCAATAAAGTTAATGCCATTATACTAGTTATTTTTCTTTACAATAGGATTAAATGTGATGGCCATGTGATGATTTAGTGAAATTTTCATTTTGAATTTGGCCTGTTTGGATTCTTTTTCCCAAATTTTTACTATGTAGAATTCAAGATTATGTTTTTAATAGAATTTGGATAAATTTTGGAAGTATGTTTAAAGTTTACTTGATTTTAAATTGATACCAAATTCAAATCTAAACTTTGTTACATCATTTGAGTTAAAGATATATTGGATTACAATTATTACGGTAAAAGCTGGTGCCAAGGGATTTTAATATTGAGGATGAAGCATGTGGGGTTGGTAAGGAAATCATAAGAAGCTTGACTGCAGTAGTGAGGAGATTTGCTTCTATTGGGACCGGAAAAGGGACAACAAGTATACCTATTAGAGGAGTATATTGTCCTCTCATTTCAGCTATTTTTATGAATTCTTGTAAGTTGTGCATTTTTTGAGTTTCTTATTTCTTTGTGTATCAATGTTGGGAGTTGACTCATCCTTCAATTTTCATAACTTGATTTCCAATTTAATTTCACATGTTACTTATTAATTATAGATCAAAATATAGAATCTCATGATGCAAGTCCTACGACTTGTTTTCAGATTTAATTTCACATGTTACTTATTGATTACAGGTCAAAATATAGAATCTAATGCTGCAAGTCCTGTTTTGTGCAAGAACAAATGGAAACTGCATGGGTCTAAAAATTTTTGATTCACACAATTTTATATATTGTTCTTTACTATGTCGTGTTCCATTCTTCGTTGAGATCAATCATGTTCTTATGAATTGATGCTGCACTTTCTGATCAGTGGGGCTCCGCTCTCTGTCACCTGTTGAACACTCAAAGAAAGAGATCAGAGGGCCACCGGGTTGGCTCCAGCGGTATCGTCTACGATGATTAAGTCAGTAAAATTGTAAAGAGAGACTAAAAGTAAAAGTAATTGAATGACCGTAATCAAAACTGCGTACCTTTGAGTTCAATTTATAGGCTGCCGATTCTCCTGAGTTGATTAGGATTCAACCTCGTGAAAGTAAGGATTTGATTGCTATTAAAGAATGACAGTTACCATGTAGAACACTATGCTCCATGGAAATGGGAAGTAGAAGATATCCAGGAATGGTAGTTTTTGTGTTGCCCATTGTTTCCTTATCTTTAGCTCGATAGGGCGCCTGAGGCGGTTAATTAGTTCGGGATCCTCTATGGATGAGTATGGTGCCTTCTGAACTGAAGGTAAGTTCGAAGGTTGCCTGGGGTTCCGAGCTATGAAGCTCTGGAGGCTATATGTATAAACTTGCTCTGGATGGACAGGCTTTGGCTATTCTGTATGTACACGTGTCATGTGGAGACTGGTCTGTCACTTTATGGCATATCAGCTACTCCCTTCCCCTCCAAGCCTTAGTTTAGCACAACGCGTAACTAAGGCTGTGGGCTTCCGAAAAGTCACGCGTCTTGTCACTTCATCTTCCCAGGCGACTGTTGATGTGGCATTTAATATGCATCCGCCGCTTGGGCTTTCGAGGCCATTATTTCCCTCAACCGCAGTGACAATTCGGTTGGATGGGCCCCCATTTCTGCAAACCTATATAAGGAAGGGAGGGGGTACATGTACGCCCTTTCCTCCATCGTTTCCTTTGCTCCCAAAAGAATTTCCTACCATTAAATCAGAGCGATCAGAGTTCTTGAAGAGGTTGCCACCGTTCGAAGCTCCTTCCTCCGGTAGTAACTCAGGTTCGGTTTTGGTCTTTGCTCATTTGTTTTCCCTTTTTTCCCATCCTTCTTCTTCTCTTTCTCCTTCTATTTATTTTCCATTTTTACCCACCGTGTCGGTCTCTGATGCCCTTTTCAGCATTGGTTATGGCACAAAAAGCTCCTCGGAGACAAATGTGCAATCCCAAGTTCATATTATAGGCAGTAATTCTTCCAATGATGCCGAAAATAGAGTAGTAGAGTCTCCTTCCAGTCCTGGAGTTAGGATTATAAATGCCTTTATTGAGCCTAGGAACAGAGAAGAAGGAGAAAGTGCCATTACTCAGGGCATGCTAGATGACCTGAGGGTTACTTTCGAATTTCCCTCAAATGTGACCTACAAAGCCCCTAGCTCTTCAGACCGCCTTTCCAACGTTCGTTCGGGTGAGATCTGTGTCTATCTCGCATGGTTCGAGATGGGACTTAGACTCCCCCTTCCTCTTCTAGTTAGACAGTTCTTCACATGGTTCAACATTTGCCTTACCGACCTCAACCTCAATAATTAGAGGCATCTGTTAGGGTTTATAGTGCTAGGACATCTGAACGGTGTCGAAGTGGACCTTGACCTGAGCCGTAGCAGTATGGATCTAAAATACATTAGGTCTGAGGGCCTCTTCTATATGTCCTTTGACAAGGGGTTCAGACCCCCTTCCTCAGTGCCTACTTCCAATAAGACTTGGAAGAAGTGGTACTTCTTTGTGAGAAGAGGATGGGAGCTGGAGGACTTTCAGGATCAGATCTCGACATTTTCCCGGAGTACCGGGATTAAGGATGAGGCCCCCCTCTTAAATACATCTATGCTTCTATTTTTGCAAATTTTTATTTCTTTATTGCTTGTCTAACCTCTATGTTTATGTCTTCTGTGCAGATAAAAGTGCTTAGAAGAGGTCAATCTTCACGATTGATTTTCAAGACAAGTACCGTCGGCTCCTCCAAACCAGCAATAGAGCTCACACTGCCATCCTCACACTAGGGAACCTGATGGATGCTCGACTGACGACCTTCCGAGCTGGAAATCTTAAAAAGTCCCTGATGTCCAAGTGGGCTCCAGGGTAGAAGAAAAAAATAGTAGGGGAGCCTTCCTCTCTTGCCGACGCACCTCTTCAAGTGAAGAGAAGGAGGCTCCTTTCCAACTCCTCGGATCGTACTCCGGTTGAGGATAAGAGGGTGCCTCCTGCTTCACCGCCTGCCCCCCTTTTTGCTCCTGAGGTTCTGACTAGGTGAAGGAAGAAGGGGAAAGCAGCTGCTCCTACTGTTGAGGTGCTTGATGATTCCGGATACTTAGTCGAGAAGAAGGCCTTCGACGAGTTCTGGGCTTCTGGCCCAAAGCAATATAAGGGGTAGACTACAGAGAAGATTGCCATACATCTCCTATCCCTCTAGTTGAAGGTGACTTCCGAACTCTCTTCCTTCTCTTTTTTGTGTTTTGAAACTTTACCTTTACTTGTTCTGACTTGTTTCTGTTTTTCTTAGCAGACCATGCATGGCCTTGCTGCCATTGTGGAATGTTCTACGAATTTGGAAACAATTGATAATCTCCAGTCCAAGCTGGATAAGACCAGGCTACAGCTAGGAATAGCCCAGTCCGCTGCCTATGCTGTTGAGGAGAAGCTGATAGAGGCGGCGAACTCCTTGTCCATCATGGAGTTTGAACGGGACTCCCTTGCTCGGAAGTTGGATGACCTTCAAAAGAGGTTTGACGACTTCCAATCTACCTCCATCCAGAAGACCAAAGATGCAATCGAATCTGCCAAGGCCCAGATTGAACCAAAGATGAAGGCTGAAATTGAGGAGATGGGTGAAGAGCTGATCGAACATGGGTACAATACCTTCAGAACAAAGCTCCTCGTGAAGTATCCTGACCTTGATTTGACTGGGATTAACAATGTTGAAGTCCCCCCAGCCGAGGCTGAGGTTTGGAACGATGATAATGAGGTAGCCCCTCCTGATCTTCCCCCAACAGAAGCACCTGCTCAAGCTGATATAGATGCAGTGTGCTAAATTTGAGGAGAACGAAGGAAGAGAGTGACGACGACATGGTACAAAATGACCTCTTCCTTGTTCAGACCAGCTACACCAAAGGAAGAGAGTGATGATGACATGGAGCAGAATGACCTCTTCCTCGTCCGGACCCGCTGTAGTCTAGGATTTTGGCTTCTGTACTTCGCTTCTTTGTAAACCTTTCGATCTAATGTAATCCTTTACCAATTGTCAATGAAATTGACTTTTTTCAGAACTGGTGTACTTTTCTATTTTCAAAGCACTTTTGTTGATTGCCTTTTCAGAATAGCACTACTTGTAAATTTTGTGAATGTTAATAATATGCCAAGCTTGTAATAGACTTCAGCAATGTTCCCACTCATTACTGCTCTGTAGAACAACCTTGGGCTTTCGGCCTTTAATCAAGTAAAAATGTTCAGGAATTGAATAAACTTCAGATCTTTCCTTTAACCTTAACTGAGCATGAGCTAATAGTTATCTTCCAAGCAAGAAGACCTGTAATTAAATAATAATTGAACAAGCCTTTTGTAACTAGAACTAGCAATAACTTGACTTCCGAACAATGAGACTTGTAATTAAACAGTCATAATAATTGAACAGGTTTTTTGTAACCAGAACTAGCAATAACATTCAGTAAACAGTGCTTTTGGAAATTTGATAGTCTTCTTAGAAAAACAAACCAAGTCTTCATTGCTTGCATTGAATGTAAAGTCCTTTTTCAGAGATCACAGATCCTTATTTAGACTTATAACTTTTGTAGTGGCTATAGAGAGTTGTAGAGGTCTATTCGTTAGGTTGGTTCAGACTTGTAACTCTTGAATTGATTACAAGGTTATTAGGGGTCTAAATTTTGAAACGGACCAAACCTATAACTCTTGCATGGGCTGCAAAGTTTTTAGGGATCTGTACATTGAGATGGACCAGACCTGTAACTCTTGCATGGGCTGCAAGGTTTTTAAGGGTCTGTTTATTGAGATGGACCAGACCTATAATTGTACATTGAAATGAACCAGACCTATAACTCTTACATGGGCTACAAGGTTTTTAGGGGTCTGTACATTGAGATGGACTAGACCTGTAACTCTTGCATGGGCTGCAAGGTTTTTAGGGGTCTGTACATTAAGATAGATCAGACCTGTAACTCTTGCATGGGCTACAAGATTTTTAGGGGTCTGTATATTGAGATGAACCAAACTTATAACTCTTGTATGGGCTGCAAGGTTTTTAGGAGTTCGTACATTGAGAAGGACCAGACCTGTAACTCTTGCATGGGCTGCAAGGTTTTTAGGGGTCTGTACATTGAGATGGACCAGACTTGTAACTCTTGCATGGGCTGCAAGGTTTTTAGGGATTTGTACATGAACACTTTTCGGGGAAACAAAGAAAGAAAATCTTTATTGATAGTATTTTTGTAAGTGTTCTACATTCCATGACCTGGGTATAGGTTTCCCAGCTATGTCTTTTAACCAGTATGTGGTAGGTCTAACAATCTTTGTTATCCTGTATGGACCTTCCCAGTTGGGCGACAGTTTTCCCATAGTGGGATCCTTAGTGTTTGGGAACACTCTTCTTAAGACAAGATCCCCGAGCTGGAAACTAAGGGGCCTTATCCCTTGTTTGGAGCTATTGGGCATCCTATGCTGGTATGCCTCCATCTTGATTCTGGCCTGATCTCGCGTTTCTTCAAGTAGGTCTAGATTTTCTACAAGCTACTGGTCATTGGCCCTTTGGTCGAAAGCTTCCGACCTCAAGGTGAGCATACCGATTTCGACAGGAATCACTGCTTCCAAGCCGTAGACAAGTGAAAACAGAGTTTCAGAGGTTGGTGTTCTTCTTATGCTTCTGTAAGCCCAGAGCACATCAAGAAGCTCCTCAATCCATCTTCCCTTGGCATCTTCCAACCTCTTCTTAAGAGCATCAAGAATTGTTCGATTGGTGACCTCGGCTTGCCCATTGGCTTGGGGGTGCCCTGGCGAAGCGAAGTGATGACTGATGCACAAGTCTTCGTAAATTTTTCTTGAAGATTTTACCGGTAAATTGCATACCATTGTATGAAATGATGACGTGAGGTATACCGAACCTGCAGACTATATTCCTCCATGTGAAGCCCTTTACTTCCACTCCCGTGATGTGAGTTAGAGGCTCGGCCTCTGCCCACTTGAAAAAATAATCGATGGCTACCAAAAGGTACCTTTTGTTCGGAGTGGCCTTTAGCAGCGGTCCTATAATGTCTATTCCCCCACTGAGCAAAGGGCCATGGGCTGGCAATAAGAATGAGCTCATGGTGGGGCTGGTGCTAGTATGGAGCAAATCATTGGCATTTGTCACATCTTTGGACGTACCAATAGTAGCTTTGTGTTAGAGCTCAGTGGGCTATGGTTTTGCCACCATTATGGTTGCTGCAGATTCCTTCGTGTATTTCTGCCAGAACATATTGAGATTCTTCTGGAGCCAGGCACCGCAATAGGGGTTGAGAGTAGGATCTTCGATAGAGCTTTCCATTCAAGACTAGGTACCGAGCCGCCCTGACTTGAGTCCTTCAGGCCAGGTTTTTGTCCTCTGGAAGCAGCCCTTCTTCTATATATCGGAGGATAGGGGTCATCCAATTTTGAGTTTGTTCAGAAACTTGGGAAGACTGTACCTCTTCAATGCTCGGCCTTGATTGGTGAGAGATATTCAGAGTTGAATCTCCTTCTGGTTTCATATGGGAGGCCATGTTTGCTAAGGTATCAGCCCTGGAGTTTTGACCCCTCTCAATTTTTTGAACGATGAATTCATGAAAGGAGCGCTTCAGTAAGTCTACCAGTTCTGAGTACCGAAGCATTCTATCGTCTTTGATGGCAAATTGTCCCATAACTTGGCTTACCACCAGTTGGGAGTCAGAGAAAACTTTGAGATTTTAGGCCTCGTACTCAATTGCTAGCTTCATCCCAAGGATAAGGGCTTCGTACTCGGCTTCATTGTTGGAAGCGCTGAATCCCAAGCTTACTGCCTTTTCTACTACCAGCCCCTCAAGGGATCGTAACATCAGGCTGACGCTAGAACCTCGATTTGTGGACGATCCATCCGTATAGAGCTGCCATACAGCGGCGCTTTTACTCAACTGTGCCTTATCATGCAGCGCTGGAGTGAACTCTGCAACAAATTCTGCCAATGCTTGCTCTTTGATGGAGGTCCATGGAACGTAGGATATATCGGATTCTCCCAACTCTACAGACCACTTAACCAATCGCCCCGAGACTTCAGCCTTCTGTAATACTGACTTTAGTGGAGAGGCGGTTGGGATCTCAATAGGAGGTGCCTGAAAGTAGGGTCAGAACTTCTGGGTAGAGATTATCAGAGCGAAGGCCAGCTTTTCAATCTCTGGATACTTTTTCTCTGTGTCTAGAAGTGCCTTGCTTAAGTAGAATACGGGCTTCTAGACCTCCTTGTCTTGCCTGACCAGTACAAAACTGATGGCATTTTCAGAGACCGCAAGATAGATGAACAGTTTCTCCCCTTGGATTGGCTTTGAGAAGAGTTCGGGGGAGGCCAGATACTTCTTCAGTTCTTGAAAGGCTTTTTCACATTCATCGGGCCTTGCAAGGACCTGTTTCCCTTCAAGGCTTTGAAGAATGGCAGGCAGCGATCGGTAGATTTGGAGATGAATCGATTCAGAGTCGCAATTCTCCCATTTAGAGCCTGAATGTCTTTCTTAGTCTTCGGTGATTCCAGCTCAATCAAGGCTTTAATTTGAGTAGAGTCTGCTTCAATACCCCTCTGGGAAACCAGAAAACCTAAAAACTTTCCCTTGGTTACACCAAAGGTGCACTTTAAGGGATTTAATTGCATCCTGTGTTGTTTCAGGATATCAAATATCTGTCTTAGGTGCTGGATGTGGCTATTCTTCCATAGGCTTTTGACCAGCATATCATTTATCTAGACTTCCACTGTATTGCCGATCAGAGGGCCGAACATCTTGTTCACCAAACGTTGATACGTCGTCCCAGCATTTTTCAAACCGAATAACATCATCCTATAGCAATAGAGACTCCGTTCGGATATGAAAGCTATCTTTTTCTGGTCTAGAGGGTACATCTAGATCTGGTTGTATCCAGAATAAGCGTCCATAAAGCTCATGAGTTCGAGCTCTGCCGTTGCATCGAATAGTTAATCTATCCTTAGAAGAGGGAAGCTGTATTTGGGACAGGCTTTGTTGAGGTCTGTGTAGTCGATGCAGACTATCCATTTATCATTTTTCTTTTCGACAAGAATGGTATTGGCGAGCCATTCTAGATCGAATACCTCCCTTATCATCTTAGCGTCCAACAACCTCTACATTTCTTCATTAATGATCTGGTGACACTCTAAAGCAAATGTCCTCCTTTTCTATCTTACAGGAAGGTGATCAGGATCGGTCATTAGCTTATAGGTGATAAGGTTGGGATAAATCCCCTCCATATCTTTGGTTTCCCAAGCAAACATCGAGAGGTTGTCGTTTAGGAATTCCACCATCTCTTCTTGTTCGGAAGGTGATAGGTCTGAGCCGATCTGCAAATATTGCCCTCCTACTTTGGGGCTGACGAGCACTTTGATAGGATCCCCCATTAGCTTGGCTCTACTATCCCGTCCTCTAGGGCTTAGAGGTTCCTCAATCCAGGAGGTGCAAGCTTCTATCTCATGAAGATGGAAAAAGTCTGGGCTCCTATCTTCATGAGAGTGCTATGATTGCTATTTGGGAGCCTTTTCTTTAAGCACGAGAGCGTGGCACTTTCGGGTAGTTGGCTGGCACCTTCTAATAGAATAGACCACATTGTTGTGCACATACTTCAGGCATTGGTAGAGGGTCGAGGTGACCGCTCCCATTTGATGGAGCCAAGGCCTTCCGATTATGACATTGTAAGGGGACTTGGAATTCAGAACCATGTATTCTGAGATTATGGTCTTCTGACCATTTCCTTCTCCTACTGTTGTGGGAAGGTCAATCCTCCCTAGTGGGGTGCTGAGGTTTCCATCAAATCCAGCCATTATTGCGGCGGTGGGCTTGACGTCATTGGAGTTGAGCTTCATGTGTTTGAGAGGCTTATAGAATAACACGTTGGTAGAGGTCCTTGTATTTACTAAGACTCTTAGATCTCAAAATTGGCAATTTTGAGCTAGATAACGAGGGCGTCACTATGAGGACAATGCACCCCTACAAGATCTTGATCTGAGAACTAGATCTCAGGCACTGGCTTCAGTATTTTCTCGACAGCGGAGATCTAAAGGATGCTAGGAGTTATTCTGGCTTCCCGAGCATAATGTTTTCTTGCTCGATTGGACATCCCTATGACTGGGCTATCAGCGTGGAGAAGGAAGATGACCTAATTGTTCTGTTGTTGAGGCTCATTCCGTCCATCCCTCTGTTCCGGCCTCTGTTCCTGCCTCCTTTGTTGCGGCCTATCATTTCGGGGGTTCTGCCTCCCGTCCTGTCTGACAAACTCCTGCAGTCGTCCTCTCCTAATGAGCTGTTCAATCTCCTATTTGAGGGCTTGACATTCATCGGTAGTATGCCCGTGGTTTTTATGGAAGTAGCAGCTCTTATTATGGTCCCTGATGTGGAGATTGCTTTTTAGCGGCTCCGACCACTTTAGATTTTCACATGCTTGGACCTGCCGAAGTATGTGAGTTAAGGAGGCGTTCAGAGAAGTGTAGGTGCCATACCTTCCAGTGCTAGTGTTGGTCGGGGCCCTAGATGCCATTCTTTTATCAGGACTTCTGACCCTCTTTTTGGTTGCACTGGAGTCTTTCTTACGATCATCCTTCTGGGCCTGTTCTTTAATTTTTTGGGAGGTGATCTTTGCTTCCTCCAGGTTTATGTATTTTCTAGCCCGTTCCATGAGCGCTGCCATGTTAGCGAAAGGGCTCTTTGTCACAGAATCCCAAACCCCCCCAATACGAGGCCGGAGGTTAGGCTGGCTATTAGAAAGCTCGGACTGCAGTCCCTGATTTTTGTGAGTTCGGCATTAAAGTGCGCGATGTACTCTTTAAGTGACTCTCCTTTGGATTGCTTTACATTTAGCAAGAACTTTTGTCATTTCCTCAACCTTCTGCTGGTCATAAACTAGTCAAGGAACAGCCTGCTGAGCTCATAGAAACTAACAACAGAATTCTGAGGGAGGCTGTGAAACCACTTCAGAGCAGTACCTTTGAGGCTGGTCACAAAGGTGCGGCACATAAAGATATCCGTGGCTCCATGTAGTGCCATGGTATGCTGATAATGAGAAAGATGGTCCCCTAGGTCCCTAGTCCTGTCGTACAGAGTGAACTTTGGGACGACGAATTTCTTTGGCTGCTCTTCCTCCATTATGGCGGGGTGAATGGTGTGACAAACCTTCCGAGCAGCTTGGCTAGCTCATCTTGTTCTGAAGGGATGTAAGCACATTTAGTAACAGCAGTGTGGTCCATAGAGTCCGCTACTTCTTCGATCCTTTGTGGGCACCTGGGTTGTATCGGTGGTCGAAGGTTTTGCCTTGCAGCCTCAGTGCCCACATAGGTGGGACGATTCTATCCCATGGTAAGGAGAGAATGCCGATTGTCCTGGACTAGGGAAACCGGTGCCATGTGGAGTTGAAACTCTTGCGGTGCTAGGGTTGCCCTTGAAGCCACTAGAGTCGGAACCCTTGTAGTACTTTGGTAGTAGACAGCTGGGTTGAAGGCTGGTATCCCTCTGCTTGCAGTGGCTGATGGCTGGGGGTCTCTTCCCATATGAGTAGTGCCTTGGGGGTGCACTGGTTGCTCAACGGGAATCTCTTCATAAGGTCCTCTGCCCATGGTAGTGGTAGGAGGCTGTGCCCCCACATCAGCTGCACCAGTGGGAAGATGTAGGGGGTTGCTCCCAGGGCTTTGGGTAAGCAACGCCAGAGTTCTAGAGATGGCAAGAAGCTATTCCTACATCAGGTTAGTCTGTCGTTGAACTCGATCGAGTTGTTGCTACATGGGATCAGATGCTTGTCCCCTTCCTCTTCTAGCTGGTGGCCAGTTTTGAGGGTTCGTCCTTGGACAAAGATTGGGAGCCATGGTCCTTCAGTGAGAAAGACAATGAGTTCATTTGCAAAAAAAAGAACTTAGTAAGAAACGATTTTTCGCTTCCCACAAACGGCGCCAAACTGATGCTACACTTTTTGATTAGTGGGGGCTCCGCTCTTTGTCGCTTGTTGAACACTCAAAGAAAGAGATCAGAGGGCCACCGGGTTGGCTCCGGTGGTAGTCTCTCCGATGATTAAATTAGTAAAACTATAAAGAGAGACTGAAAGTAAAAGTAATTGAATGACCGTAATCGAAACTGCGTACCTTTGGATTCAATTTATAGGCTGCCAATTCTCCTAAGTTGACTAGGATTCAACCTCGTGAAAGTAGGGATTTGATTACTATCAAAGTATGGTGCCTTCTGAACGGAAGGTGAGTTCAAAGGTTGCCTGGGGTTCCGAGTTATGAAGTTCCAGAGGCCATATGTATAAACCTGTTCTAGATGGACAGACTTTGACTGTTCTGTGTGTACACGTGTCATGTGAAAATTGGTCTATCACTTTATGGCATATTATGAATCTTTTCACGTGAATTGCATATAACGCATGGGAAGTAAATGACAAAAGAATTGTTAACAAAACATGTTATTGGTTTGAAGGAGATATAAACTAATGATTATGTTTAAGTATCATTTAAACATGCCATGAATTGGTTGGAACTATAATGTTGGGGTAATCACTTTAGCTAAACCAGTTTATATTTTATTGTTCTCAACGTGTTATCTTGTTTTGCTTTCAATGAGATTAAGGACAATCCATTTAAATTTATTTAAGGAGATATAAACTAACGTGTTTTCAACAAGTTAGATAGATCAAGTTACTAATTGGGAAAAAAAAAAGAGGATAAATCAAATTGATCCAATTTACTTATTTAAGGACCATTTAATTTAGTTTATATTTATTTACTCTTGACTATTCATGTTTTTCTACAAATGTTTTTATCTGATTCATTAGCTCTCAAATCCTCATAAAAATCTCCCCTTTTTTCCCGTTAAATTTCTTGTGATTTGGTCGTATTGAAACCCAATGAATGAAGAAATTCATTCAATTTTCTTTACAGGTTTGATTTCATTATTTAGAAGAAAAAAGATGTTATTGGAACTTAATTTTTCATCAATTACTTAATTATCTTCAGGTTAATATGGTTAGAGACATTATCAGAAGCTAGTCCAGTTTGATACTTAAACATGCTAAAATGCAAGAAAACAATTGTTTTATAATTTTATTGACAAAAATGCCCCTTACCATTAATTTATTATCCCAAATATTTTTCACAATTCCACCATTTCAGAATTCTTTGGATTTTCTTCTGGGTTCGCCAAAAGTAGATAAGCTAGGAACGTTCCCTTCTTTGCAAGCCCCTGCGTTGGCTGTGACATCTCCCCCGCCCGCTGCATGTCCACCACCTCCATAGTTGTTTGATCAGAGTTTTTTCCAATTGGATAACTTCAATCGCACGAGCAACCATTGTCGTTTCATCGGAGTTTTTCTAATCGGGTAAGTTCAATCCTCTTAACCCGATTTCTAGATTCCTCTTAATGTAAATTTATTCTAACCCTTTTGTCTCCACACCACTTCAACAACCTTTTCTTCAACATTTCGTTCTTCGTACAACGATAATTGTTTTGAATTTCTTTTCATCTGAATCTTGTGGGTTTAGATTCACTGTTAGATCTTATTGTGTTTTAATTCGTTTTCTCAGTGGCTCGAATCTTTTGATTCCGTTACGAACTGTTCCATATGGAATCTAATGTGTTTTTGCCGGCTCCAAATAGACAGTCATACCTTGCAATTTAGCTCTTTGACTGAAGGGGTTTCGTAACACATGAGAAGTGTGTCATTGTAGTCGGTTGTCTTGGCTAATTTCAACATCGTGTAATTCTCAGAGAAGTTTCAACAATTTTATGGTGAGTTTTTGTTTCCCCTTTTTTGTTTCGCAGGGAGGATTTTTTCTTCTTTTTTTTCAAAACATGCAATGTCATATATCAGATTTTTCTTTTCAAAACATGCAATGCTAGGTATTAGATTTCAAGATTTGGTTTTGATCATTTTCCCCACAAGTATTTGTTATTACCATTACTAAGACTTTGACAAATTATGTTTCCAGAATCCAAACCATGATAGTACCAACCAAATAATAACTACTGTAGTGCACACCTTCTGTTTGACAAATTATGTTTCCATAATCCAAACCATGAAAGTTGTTAACTACTTCAGTGCGCACCTCCTGTTTGGCGGTTCAGGTATTCGGGTATCTTGTGATATATTTAGGTGTGCCTGAAACTAATCTGTTGACATTCATTGTTGGGTTTGGGGTAGGCATGAGTCTGTTTTTGGTTTATAGATGCAGTCTGTCCTGAAAGCGATTTGGATTAGTATGGGAATAGGTAAGACAACCCAACCAAGAAGTGATCTACAGAGTTATTTCTTTTCTTTTAAGTAGATGTGATTTGCTTACCCGCATTGCTGTAAACCTTTCTACATTGCTCTAAATCCACTCAAATTGAATTTATAAATTGGGTTTTGATTATGTAATTTGTGGTTTACATGTTTTCTAATTTTTTTTCCTTGCCAAAAATATGTCAAAACACATTTTAATTGAACCCAAAGGCCTTGTTTGGACGACAGATAAGAAGACTTATCCGGGATTGGATATGATATAGTTGGATCAAATAGGAAATAAAATCTCGTAGGATATTATATAGAACTAACCCGGATAAAAGGCATGGATATGTTGTTATATTCCAATTCTGTATTTGGGTGCATACTGGATATAAGATTCGGATATAATTTTATTTTTATTTTCTTATGTATTATTTTTCTCAAGGTTTTCAAAAATTATTTTTTTAAAATTTATTTAAATTTTTTCCTTTAAATATATGCATATAAGGTATCTAAAATTAAAATTTTATTCACAAATCAATTGCATAATCAAATAACCATAATCACAATATTTTAAAATGTGATTGTGCAAACATCATTTCCAATATAACAGTCTCTCACTTTCGGGATAACTCAAAGAAAAATTATGATCCATATTGCTAAGTGTCATCTCAATTAATAATTACATACATCAACTCAACAAAGCCTTTTTCTAAATTACTTGGGGTCGGCTACATGCATCCTATCACTATTAATAATTACATTCATGCATATATATATGAATTATAACAATAACAATATATATATATATATATAGTCCATTTATTGACATGAAAATACATTAAAAAAATTTAGAACATATAAAAAAATAGAACAATGAAAAAAGAAAAAAATGGTTTTGAACTTGACTCTCCAACATCTTTGTCTATCTATATTATGGCGTTGCAATTTTTTTTTGATAATGTGGCGTTATATTTTTATTCTAGTGGGATGGGATAGCCTAAATATCACCATTCCCTTGGTATAAGTAATATTCCACTCGGGTGGGATATAAATGGTTCGTGGGATATAGATATCCAATCCAATTGAAGACCCCAAACATGGAATAGGCTAACATTTATCTTATCCAACCCTCTTATCCCGTCATCCAAAGATGGCCAAAAGGGTATTTTATATATATATATATATATATATATATTTTGCCTTTTCATTTGAATATTAGGTCCTCAAACGTGATAGGAACCATTTTGCAGACTGTACTGTTAGCTTTGTACTCATCCAGAGAAGATTGCAGAGAAACCTTGATAGTATAAGTAGTATCTTATGCATGAATAGGTGTGTTGGCTGCATAAAGGGACATATGCATATCTAGTACCTAATTTTTGTATTGTTCTATTCTTTTGTTGTTATATTTCCATTACTTGTTTACTGCAGAATTCAGACACAGGATGAATTGATCCAAAATCATGTTCTATGCCATTTCATTAAAAGGAAATTTTTTTCCAAGAGCTGGAATTTGTTGTTCATATAAATTATTCTTTCTAAAAACAATTACTCAGAATTGGTCCTGCCAATGTGAGGTGCCACGAGAGGTAGATTGGAGACAAACTTAGGTCCCGTTTGGATAGCTGCCCAAACTAAATTCATAGTATCCAACTTTTCAAAAACCTGTTTGGTTGTAAATATTTTAGAATATCACTTGGAAGTCTCTGGAGAAATGAAGATAAAGCATGTCCCTCCGTACAAAAAAGCTGATGCATATGACAAAGAGAGGATGGGTTTGATTGAAAAAAAGAAGAAGCTAATGCACATGACAGAGAGAGCTAACGTGAACAGCTGAGAAATGCAAGGAAATGAGGATGGGTTTGATTAAAAAAAATAATAGGGTAGAGCCTGTAGGGGGTTCTGCATCTCAATCTCGCACTCTCTACAACTCTCACGCTCTCACTCTCTGCAAATTTGTCTGGATCTAGCTTCTCTCCATCTGGCTTTCTCTCTCAGATCAAATCACTCACGCACCCGCATCTCACTCTCTCACTCTCTGCATATCTTTCTCTCTCACACTCTCTCCAAATCTCCCTCGATCTGGCATCGCCTGATCTCGCTTGTGCTCGCAGATCAAATCTACAACGGATGCATGAAATTGGCTCTCTGAATAATCAGATCCAGAAGATCATCCGTGCAAAAGAATCCATCACCAATCTAAGTACCAACCATTATATCTATTGGTTCTGCAAAGAAATCTCAGTAAGATTTCAACATCTTCTCTCATAATCTCCTTCGAAGATTTTATGTAAGAAGCTGTACGAGTTAGACGTACATTTTCTTCCATCAAATCCATCAATCTGAAAATTTTTCTTCACTACACCATTGCAAAAATTAGCTGTATTTATATTCGGGTTTGTTTTTGCTTGTTTATTCACAAAACGATGTTAACAAGAGCCCAGAAGCGGAAGCTTGAAGAAGAACCCGCCTTCCATTCATCCTGCAGTTATATAGACGAGAATCAAGTGCCAGTACCTCCATCTCCATCTAAAAAGGTATGGACAATCCTATCTATCTTAACCAAATACCCTTTGTGTTGAGCCTATTTTGGATTCTGATGATTTATTTTTTTCATTATCAAATTAAGTCATTTCTACATATTTAGTTTTGCATTTATTAATTAAAATTGGGCGTCCAAATTTTTTTTCTATAATTATATGTTGGTTGTCAATACCATGTCATATTGGTAGTAGATGTCTGAACAACATGCGGAGTATGAAGATTATGTGCTTTGGCCGTCACGGATTGAGGAGACCTTTATAAGACTAATGGTTAACGAAGTACAAAAGAATCCTCTACAAACAAATACATTTCATGCAAAAGTTTGGAAAAAAATTGAGGATGAACTATATAACTATTATGGAAGGCGATATATCTTTCAGCAATTGAAATCGAAGTACACAAGGTTGCGAATGAAATATAGGGAATTTGCTTAACTGTTGGGGGATAAATGCTCTGGTTTCGGATGGGACCCGGAAATGAATACAGTTACTGCAACTGAGGATGTATGGGAACGGTATCTTAGGGTAAATATGACTCACAACTTCTCTCTACATGTTATACTTACACAACCCTTTAAAAAAAAAATTCTCACTCCATATTCCTTTTCACAAATGTAGGCATACCCTAATGCGAAAATATTTTGTCGCAAGGGACTCGACCATTACGAGTTGTTGGGAATTATTTTTAACACCACAACCTTCACAGGGTCATTAGCAAGATCATCTTCTTAGTTGCTTTCACATCAGATGAGGAAAGAGAGTTAGAAGAGAATTTTTTCAAGACTGGTGTGCATGTGAATCCTGTAACACGTACACAAAATATTCCATTACCAGTCAACCTCACCCCATCATCTTCCGGCAAATGTGTTTCATCCGGCCCACAGTCACATAGACCTTCAAAATCAAGTAAATTGTCAAGTATGAATATCGCTTTGGATGCGTTTATAGATTATACCAAGGCTTGTACTAAGAAGTTAGAACACCCAAGCCAAACTACAGAGGTTGTCTTTAACCTCAATGATCGTTACTCAATTGCAGCATGCATGGATACCTTAAATGCTTTGGCAAATGTCAATGATGAACAATATGTAAAGGCTGCTAAGTCCTTTGTGGATGGCGAGTGGCGCACAATTTTCATGGAAATGCGAGGATCTTCTCAAATGGCTTGGGTTCAGAGCCTGTAGGGGTTTTGTTAGTCCATGGATTTGGTGGTTGTTTTGTGTCTTATCCATTTGTGGTGGTTGTTCGCTGTCGTTGTATGCTTTTATTGTTTCGTGATCTGGTTGTCTATTTTATCTTGTTCGATGACATTGAAACCATATGTTATGTTTGTGATCAATTTTCTTTAGTCTTATGCATGTGGTCACCGACTCATGCAGCTAGGTTCTGTCCATGTATACATGTTTAGAACTAACTATGTCGCTCGTAGTATTATGGGTAAATTAGACATGTCATATAAGATGTTTAAGATTTAATCTTACTATGTTATCTATATAATATAAGTTGTTTTTTGTGGATTCTGAAATGAAAGTGTTTGATTTGGCGTTTTAGTTGGATGTTTTTGTTGTAAATTCATTTTTTTCTGTACTTTTGTATGATCTAGTTTTATTTGCAGCTGTAATTTGATGATCAATCATCCAAATTTAGTTTTATTAAGTATCATCCAATGTTATGATCATTGAGATACAGCTTCAAATTGTGTAAATGAAATTTTAATTCCCAATATTTTCATGAGCAGCTACATTATTTTTGACATTTACTTACTATGAAAGTTGTTCCTCTAAGTTGATAATCAGATTTTACATATAAGAACATTGTGTTTTATCATTAATTACTCACTGTTCAATGTCTCAAATTCTCTTATTGCTGGTTCTTTTGTACTCTGTATCGATACAGAGTTCTCTTTGAATTTATATGCATGTGGCTTTTGGTGCAAGGTTTATATATTGTGAGACAAACCCAAAAATGAAAATAAATATTGATCACTACCCTTGTACTGATTAATTAAATCTTGATTTAGCACTTTTGCTTGTTTAGTCGTGTTGAATTCCACAGAAAACTCTGCTATTTTCCTTTTTCTTTTTGGGTTCTCTTTCTTTTTTCAGTTGTATGACTTTCTATTATATTGAGAAACTAACTAGTGAATTCAGTTAACTGACCATATGAAATTTTATACAGATAACCATATTTTTTTTGTCTTGTTTTTTTATTATTTATTTTTGAATCTTCTTTTTCTTGACCTTGCAAGACCTTTTTAATTTCTTTACATATTGTTTAACCATTTTTTATTTTATTTTTATTTTTATCTTTAATTTTTGTTTGGTTCAAAACTCACAGATCGGTGCATGATCGTGTTGCCATAAAATTATTAATCGTCAAATCCCTGTATTGCATAGTGAATGCCTGTGCGTTATCCAAATTTTTTATGTTCATTCTCTAGGTGATGGGATAAGAATCTAAGCAAAATATAAATTTGATAATGTTTTGAATCTAATCCTTTACTTGTCTAAAATATAAATTGAATTGAATCCACCATTGACTCTTATATTTGATAATATTTTATTAAGGTGTATTGTTTATGCACCAAGGTTCATTAGGAATCTGAAATTTTAATAATCACAAATTTATAATGAGAAATCCCCACTGATTTCAATACAGTCAAATTTTTTTATTTTGTTTTATTTATAAAACTGAAATAAAATAATTAATGTAAGCCCGAATTAGGTTCAAGAAATATTAATTATTGCATTAGTGAGGGACAAATTTACACATGTTTTGCAATTTATGTGTCATTTTTTTCCAGAAATTTTTTTTTGTCTCTTGCAATGTTTTTCACCCAAATTGGTTGGAATGCTTTTGATAATTCGGTACTTCTCCATTTCATGATTCATTTGTCTCACGTGTCATCTATTACAGTGAGGATTCATTTGCAGTGTTGTGAGAGAAAAAAAAAATTCTGTTTTATTTTAAAATGAAAAAAAATCAAATTGGCTTTTGACAACACTATCAAGGTCTTGGAATACTATTTGCATTTTCAATATGTGAATGGGTTGCTCAAAATTATTAAATGGGCCATTTATAATGAATTTAATTAATTTAGTGAAAAGAAAAATATTATGTATTTTAATTTTTTTTCCTATCTTTAATAATTTTGAGTTTAATACAATGTGAATTTTAAAATTATTATATCTCGACGCATTACATTAAGGCCTTGTTTATTTAGCTGCTTGGACATTCTTATATGGGATGATTTTATTTTACATAGAGCAATGTAAATAATGTCTCAGTCTTACAATAATATTATTGGTTATATTGTTTATTTTACTAATAAAAAATTCTACCAAAATTTTATTACCCTACCACTAAAATGTGTTTGGTAATGCAGTAACATGTCACATAGTACGTCAAACGACTCAGATACAGAGGATGTTGACATGATGCTGGATGCGTTTATGTTAACACAAATTCATAATCACATGAGTAGAAATATTGGAAAACAACCCTGTAGAACATTTGTTGTAATAGGTATTCAGTATATACAGGAATTATTAATTGGTAATCCGACGTGCATTTTTGACATACTTTGTATGGATGCGCCGACTTTTATGGCCTTGTGTAATACATTACGCAATGGTTTCCTTGATGAAACTCCACACCAACACGTACCAATCAAAGAATCTCTAGCTATTTTCCTACTAACAGTAGGGTATAATACTAGACAAAGAGTGGTGGCAGAACGATTTCAGCATTTAACTGAAACAATCGACCGCCATATTAAGGATGTGATGCGAGCTTTGGCTAAATTAGGTGTTCTACTAATTTTCCCAAAGTTGGCGTATCAAATTGCTCCAGAAATAATGACAGATCCTAAATTTAACCTATACTTTCTGGTACGTATGATATGGAATTTGTGTACTTTGAATTGTTTTCTCTAATTAATTGACTTTTTTTAAGTTATAAAATTTGATGGCATGTATCCCATAGGACTATCGGTGCAATTGATGGGACACGTGTCTGCATGGGCACCTGTTTCAAAACAAACAGCATTTCGCGGTCGGAAAACTACTGTGATACAAAATGTTCTTGCTACTTGTTCATTTGACATGTTGTTCACATTCGTTTACACGGGTCGGGAGGGAAGTGCTAATGACTCGTGTATTTCTAAATGCAATAACAAAACCCGAGGCCAAATTTCCTATGCCACCCATTGGTAAGATTCATATTACGTTTACAGACCCCAGTAGTTAACAAATAAGGTATAGTCTACGTTTATATACTTACATTTGGGTTTGTTTTCTTTAAATGCTTCAATGGTTAGGTAAATATTATTTGGTTGATGCTGGTTTTACGAATGTTGGTGGCTTTTTATCCCCTTATCGTGGTAAGAATTACCACCTGCAAGATTTTTAAGGAAGGAGTCGGAGCTTTAGTGAATATAGGGAACTATTTAATCATAGGCATTCATGTTTGAGGAATGTAATAGAGAGATGTTTTGGGGTACTAAAGTCACGATTTTCGCTTCTCAAGAGTATGTCGAACTATAAACTATCTCGGCAAGGACCATCAGTCACTGCTTGTTGTGTAATTCATAACTTTATTCGTCTACATTCTATGTCGGATAATATATTCAATGAATTTCAATTAGATGACATAGAGTTATATGAAACAAGTAATCTGCTCCGGCCCCAAACTGAAGTTGACATGTCAGAAGAGCAAGTTAACCACATGACGCATTTATGCGAGCAAATTGGATTGCAAATATGGGATGATTATGTGCAATAAGACTACTAGATGACTTGTAATATTTGTATCTATTTTTGTAATGTAATTATCGTTGAGTCTTTATTTACATATTGTGGTATATTTGCGTGTTTGTTAATTTTCTCTTTATCCATGTGCTTTATTTATTATGTCTTATATACCTTAGTTTGTTCGGATTTATATAATAATAGGATATTTAATGGAGGCACCATACTGTACATGCATAAGACTAAAGAAAATTGATCACAAACATAACATAGGGTTTCAATGTCATCGAACAAGATAAAACAGACAACCAAAGCACGAAACAATAAAAGCATACAACGACAACAAACAACCACCACAAATGGATAAGACACAAAACAACCACCAAATCCATGGGCCAACAAAACCCTTACAGGCTCTGAACCCAAGCCATCTGAGAAGATCTTCGCCTTTCTATGAAAATTGTGCATCACTCGCCATCTACGAAGGACTTAGCAGCCTTTACGTATTGTTCATCATTGACATTTGCCAAAGCATTTAAGGTATCCATGCATGCTACAACTGAGTAACGATATTTGAGGTTAGAGACAGCCTCTGTAGTTTAGCTTGGGTGTTCTAACTTCTTAGTACGAGCCTTGGTATAATCTATAAACGCATCCAAAGAGATATCCATACTTGACACTTTACTTGATTTTGAGGGTCTATGTGACTGTGGGCCGGATGAAACACATTTGCCAGAAGATGAAAGGGTAAGGTCGACTAGTAATGGAATATTATGTGTACATGTTACAGGATTCACATGCACACCGGTCCTGAAAAAATTCGCTTCTAACTCTCTTTCCTCATCTGATGTGAGAGGCAACTGAGAAGATGATCTTGCTAATGACCCTGTGGCGGTTGTGGTGTTAAAAATAATCCCCAACAACTCGTAATGGTCGAGTCTCTTGTGACAAAATATTTTCGCATTAGGGTGTGCCTACATTTGTGAAAAGGAATATGAAGTGAGAAAATTTTTTTAAAGGGTTGTGCAAGTATAGCAAGTAGGGAGAAGCTGTGAGTCATATTTACCCTAAGATGTTGTTCCCATACATCCTCAGTTGCAGTAACTGTATTAGTTTCCGTGTCTCATCCGAAACCAGAGCATTTATCCCCCAACAGTTCAACAAATTCCTTATAATTCATTCGTAACCTTGTGTACTTCGATTTCAATTGTTAAAGGGTTTATCGCCTTCCATAATAGTTAAATAGTTCATTCTCAATTTTTTTTCAGACTTTTGCATGAAATGTATTTGTTTATAGAGGATTCTTTTGTACTTCGTCAACCATTAGTCTTATAAAGGTCTCTTCAATTCGTGACGGCCAAAGCACATAATCTTTATACTCCGCATGTTGTTCAGACATCTACTACCAATATGACATGGTGTTGACAACCAACATATAATTATAGAAAAATATTTTGGACCCCCAATGTTAATTAATAAATGCAAAACTACATATGTAGAAATGACTTAATTTGATAATGAAAAAAATAAATCATCATCAGAATCCAAAATAGGCTCAACACAGAGGGTATTTAGTTAAAATAGATAGGATTGTGCATACCTTTTTAAATGGAGATGGAGGTACTGGCACTTGATTCTCGTCTGTATAACTGCAGGATGAATGGAAGGCGGGTTCTTCTTGTTAACATCGCCTTGTGAATAAACAAGCAAAAACAAACCCGAATATAAATACAGCAAATTTTTGCAATGGTGTAGTGAAGAAAAATTTTCAGATTGATGGATTTGATGGAAGAAAACGTACGTCTAACTCGTACAGCTTCTTACATAAAATCTTCAAAGGAGATTATGCGACAAGATGCTGAAATCTTACTGAGATTTCTTTGCAGAACCCATAGATATAATGGCTGGTACTCAGAATGGTGATGGATTCTTTTGCACGGATGATCTTCTGGATCTGATTATTCAGAGAGCCAATTTCATGCGTTCGTTGTAGATTTGATCTGCGAGCACAAATGAGATCAGGCGATGCCAGATCGAGGGAGATTTGGAGAGACTTTGAGAGAGTGTGAGATGCAAGTGTGTGAGTGATTTGATCTGAGAGGGAAAGGCAGATGGAGAGAAGCCAGATCCAGACAAATTTGCAGAGCATGAGAGTTGCAGAGAGTGCGAGACTGGGATGCCGAACTCCCTACAGTCTTTACCTTTTTTTTTTTTTAATCAAACCTATCCTCCTTTCCTTGCATTCCCCAGCTGTTCACGTTAGCTCTCTCTGTCATATGCATCAGCTTTTTTGTACGGAGGGGCATGCTTTATCTTCATTTCTCCAGAGACTTCCAAGTGATATTCTAAAATATTTACAACCAAACAGGTTTTTGAAAAGTTGGATACTGTGAATTTAGTTTGGGTAGCTATCCAAACGGGACCTTATTTTTCTCAAACTTTTGGTGTTATGTTTTTTTAAGTTGTTTTTATATCACTTTGTAAGATGACCCTTTGATAATGTATTGCAATTTTCATTCGGTACAAATACCCGCGTTCTGTCAAGTCCTAAGGCATCTAATTATGTGAATTTTGTCCTTTTTCATTTGTCTTAACTTCCTTAAGGTATTTTTATTTGCAAACATATTCTAAAGTAGAACATGCCACCAAGGTTTTTAAAATCTTGATGTTAGGAGACGTGCGAAATCATAGAAACAGATAGACTGGTCTATATAGCAATGACGTATAATCTAGATAGATATACAGGAAGTTTTTGGATGAAATAAGAACTTTCGACAAGATATATTTGTTGAAGGATGAAAAAGACTGAGTGGGAGACAAGTCTCACGTTAATGTGAAATAAAATGCATATTCCGTTGTTTGCCTTTGCTGCTGTCACTTGGTGTTTGTCGAACAGGAGGATAGCATCACGAAGGCTTTAGGGATTTGAAGCAGAGACATACAACAACTTTCCTGAATGCCTTAGAAAAAGGAGTCAAAAAGAAGTTGCACGAGAAAGAACTTGAAAGAGAAACCACCATGAACCACAAGAACAAGGAACTAAGGGATAGAATAAACTAGGCTACCAGGGAAGCTCAGTCTTGCCACTACAGAAGACAATATAATGAATCAGTAGTCAATGTCCTTAAAAACAATCGGCAGCAGGTCATTGCACAAAGTGTTGTGCAAGTAAAGAAGGGCTGTGGGGACAACACGGTTGACGATGCAACCTCGTACATTAGCCAGAACCGTCAAGGCATTGTGGGTGGCTCTGGAAATCCATTTTCCATAAAAAAGCAGTTGAGTTGCAGTGCTTATAAGGGAAACCGTCTTGTTATTGCCATGTAGGCACTTGTGTATGTGTAAAAATTTTGAAGGGTTTATTGATAATTTTCCAGTTTGCACGGTAATGAGGACTACAAGTTTTCAAGTTTAAGTGGCATGAAAGACATATCTGAACACGTGCAATAAGAATAATTCAAGTTACAAATGTCAACATGGTCACTGGTATTATGAATTGTGTGCATAGAGGAGTTTTACTTAATGAAATGAAGCCACGGTGGTCTTCTTTTTTCCTTTTTTCCAGGGTGGACTTTTGTGATAGTTTAGTTTGTACATTGAAATGTCTTCCTTCTAATTTAGGCCTGAATCTTCCAAAGCTCAATTTATTTCTAGCTGATTTAAACCAATTTTTCGGTTCCATTCCAGCATCACTTACTAATGCTTCAGGACTTGTAAAAATTAGTGTAGGAGATAATGATTTTACTGGGCCAATGCCACTGAATTTGGGAATCCTTCAAGAACTCCAAGTGTTACATTTTGGTGGTAACCCACTTGGAACTGATGAAGCCAACAACATCTCTTTCATCTCCACCTTAACCAATTGCACCAATCTGAGAATACTGAGTTTATCTAGAATTCAAATCAAAGGCGTGCTACCCAATTCCATTGCAAATCTCACCACCAAGCTCACATCAGTATGGCTGGATCAGAACTACATATCAGGAAGCATACCTCAGGGGAATGAGAACCTTGTCAGCCTAAGCTACTTTACAGTAGATACTAACATGATCACAGGGAGTATTCCTGATTCCATTGGCAAACTTACCCAGTTGCAAGAACTCTACCTTTTCACAAATAACATCTAAGGAAAAATTCCAAACTCTATTGGCAACATTACTGGATTACGCATTCTTAATCTTCAAGAAAATATGCTCGAGGGAAGTGTACCTGTTTCTTTAACTAATTGCAGTCAATTTCAAGAATTGTATCTTGAGCGAAATCACCTCACTGGTGCCATACCCGAGCAAGTTATCAGTCTTTCTTCCCTCTCAATTGGCCTCATCTTAGCTCAAAACTATTTAACGGGACCACGACCATCACAAGTGGGTAACCTGAAAGATCTTGTGTCACTGGATATTTCAGAAAACAAACTATCCAGTGAAATTCCAAGCACTCTTGGCAATTGTCTGATGTTGGAATACCTCCACATGGAAGGTAACTCTTTTGAAGGAACAATTCCTTTATCTTTGAGAAACTTAAAAAGCATTCAAGTCATGGATCTTTCTCGCAATAATTTGTCCAGACAGATTCCAAGGTTTCTTGGAGAGCTAACTCTACTTAGGAATTTCAATCTTTCTTATAATATGTTTGCGGGTGAAGTGCCAAATGAAGGGGTCTTTTCTAACATCAGCGAATTTTCAGTTGTGGGAAATAAAAAGCTGTGCGGTGGAATTAAGCAATTAAATTTTCCTGTATGCCCCTCAGAAGTCTCAAGCAAACAAAGAAAGCTTTCTTCTTGGACAGTAATAATTTCTGTGACCACAGTTGCTCTTTTCATAGTTTGGGTACTAGTATGTGCTTGTGCTTGTGCAATTTATCAAAAAAGAAGGTCCAAACAACAACCCTCTATGGCTTCCATAGAGGAAAACCAAATTCCAAAAGTTTCTTATGCTGAACTTTTTCAATCTACCAATGGATTTTCTTCAGTTAACTTGACTGGCGAGGGAAGATATGGCTCTGTTAATAAAGGGATTCTTAGTGCCAGTGAACAAATTGTTGTTGTAAAGGTACTCAACCTTCAACAACATGGAGCCAACAAGAGTTTCTTGGCAGAATGTGAAGCAATGAGGAACCTCCGTCATCGAAATCTCGTCAAGATCATCACCTCTTGCTCAAGCATAGATTTTAAAGGCAATGATTTCAAAGCTTTGGTCTTTGGGTTCATGTCAAATGGGAGTTTAGAGAGCTGGTTGCATCCAAATTTGTCTTGAGCAGCATGACACAAAGAAATTGAACCTGACCCAAAGGATAAATGTTGCAATTAATGTGGCATCTGCATTGGAATATCTACATCATCATTGGGGAACACCAGTCACCCATTGTGATCTAAAGCCAAGCAACATTCTTCTTGATGATGAACTCTGTGCCCATGTAAGTGATTTTGGCCTAGCAAAGTTTCTTTTGTCCACCACAAATGAATCAAATCATGCACAAAGCAGTTCAATTGGGATTAGAGGAACAACTGGGTATGTTGCTCCAGGTAATTATTGTCCTTCTATTTATTCTTTCTTTAGCTTGGAAATATTGAAGAAATTTATTAACTTTGAATTTTTAATTTTTTTTAAATTGCAGAATATAGAATGGGAGGAGAGGTATCAACAGAGGGTGATGTGTATAGCTATGGAATCCTCTTATTGGAAATGTTTACTGGAAAAAGACCTACTGATAGCATGTTTACAGACAATTTGAGTCTCGATAACTATGCTAAGATGGCTCTCCCAGAAAGAGTGATCGACATTGTTGATCCACAAATCATATTGGAAGACAAAGATGAGTCAAATATGAGCAGCCAAAGTAGCAAATGCAACACTACTAGAACAGATGAATGCTTGGTGTCAATCCTTCGAATTGGAGTGTTATGTTCTGCTGAAATGCCACCAGAGCGAATCGGTATTAAAGATGTTCTTGTGGAACTGCATTTAATTAGAAATATGCTTCTTTAAGTTGAAAGAGAGAGTAGGAGAAGAGAGAAAGAGAGAGAGAAACAAGGAGCAATTCTTAGTAGTATCCATAGCTCATCATGTAATATTTGAAATAATGTATATAAGCTTTGATAATCACATCTTGTGCATACTTGTACTGTTTATGTATTGATCTCCATTGAAAGCATACAAAATGAGATCAATCAGATACCACATTACAATTGTGTTCAAACTTATCTTGTGAAAAAATGTTTTTGGGTTGTGGCTCCATTTAGAATGCTTAGAAGACAGTGTTAGCTTACATCATTGATAGAGAATGCCTGAAAAATGGGTTACTGCATATAAACTATTTGAGAGATGCCAAGCCCCTATTGATGAAATTCTGCCATGTTTAAAGTGGTGTGTGAGCAACTACTGGATATAATCAGGTATCATATTGTTTATACACAAAAAGTGCCAATTTAGTCTAGATCATGAAGGGTAAGTGGGAGGCTAGGAGTGAAAAAGTAATAAATTTTTTGTGTTCTAAATGAACAATACTTAGCTCCAAACTAAGTAGGAAGAATCTCTTTTTACCTGAACATGTGATTTAACCATAATCTGTTATGTATGCAACGCATCATGTCTTTTATTTTTTTATTTTTTATTTTTTAATTAAAATTAAATAGTCACATAATATATATGATTACATACATGACAAATTAAGATTATAACCTGTACCTGAATAGGAGGAGATGCCTCGTCCATCCAAAATACTATTTTAAAGATAGTGTTTCCCACTATTAGTACAGAGACTGACTTAATGAAAATACTACCTCTAAGATACAATGCCTTGAAATCATGAGCCTTTGCCTTTAAACAAGAATAAAAAAGTATGATAGAGAAAACACTTCCTTTAAACCACAACAAATGCAATGTATGATAGTGAATAATATTCTACAACTAGCATTTATAGTCTTAACCTTGTCAAACTTACTTAATTCTTGTTCAAAAAACATAATAATTTGATAATCTCAACATAATAAATTTTTATGTAAAATATTTTAAATTTATTATTTTTCTTTTGGACGAAGTAAAAATATGCTTTCATATAGAAATTTCATTGTGAATTGCCATTTTTAATAGAATGAAAGCAAGATTGGCCGGACAGCCAAATCATTTAAGGTTACTTGTTTGTAGGATTTTTCGGTTTGAAACAATACTTTTTAAATGATTTATTTGTACAATTTCTGGTTTTTAATAATATTTTTATGGGAAAATTATATTAATTTTTATGAGATTTCTGATAATTACACTGACATCTCCAAATTTTTTTGAAATTATACTGACTATCCCTACTTTTCTAATAATATACAGATATCTTCTTTCAGTTAATTTTTTCTTTAAAAAGACAAACTTACTGCTTTTATTTATTTATTTTGTATTTTTTTCAATTTTGATCAATTTTTTCTAAATATTTTTTATTATTTATTTAAAAATAAATTTCAAGTAAATAACTTATTTTTATTTTATATAAAAATAAATTTAAGGTTTTTTATGAATATTTATTTGTAAAATAAGAAAAAATGAGAAAATTGAAAAGAAAAAAAAAAACAAGAAAAGGGGTAATTTTGTGATTTTTAAGAAAAAAAAATTGATTGAAAAGAATATTTGTATATTTTCAGATAAAGCAAAAGAGATCAGTATAATTTATCATATTTTTATTTAATTAATTATTTATAGACAATGTGTTTGAACCTAACTTCCAGCACGAGCACTTTAAAATGCTTTCACATTATTATTTTTTCAATTTAATGGCTAGGCTATATAGTAGGACTAACCTTTTTCCTATCCATAAATCCTCCTAATCCTTTCTTGAACTTCGATAAAAACAAGATTTCATCCCAAGTGTCTAATATGACCATTCAAAAATTTTACCAGCTAAGTTTATTGGCACTTCTATTCACTTAGAAAATGAAATGCTTGACCCAAGAAATAACTCCATGGCATTAACAATTAACAAAGTATTCAAAATTTCTCATTTTGGCATCAAATGAATGAACCTAAATATTCTCTACTCTCTAGTGACAGCCCTTCGGGCATCTGAATTTCATGCACATGTTTAGTACGGTAGAATGAACATTTTAAGAATATTCATTTTAATTTTTTTATTTTTTATTCTTATTTGGTATAATTGACATTGTATTAAAAATCATTTCAAATATTCCTTTGGTCCAAGTAAGTAATCCTTATTTCATTATATGTCATTTTTATTCTATCTTTTATTTCATAGAATAGAATAGCTATTTCATTCTTATGTACCAAACATGATTTTAAGAGTTGTTATAATTTGTGACCCTTTTAAAAACATATTTTCTATACAATTAACATTCATTTCGGAATTGGGTGGGATCTTGTAGGTATGGCAATTTGCTTTGTCGGGCTTTTAATGGGACAGTTTAAGGAGAAAATGAATGGGTAAGAGGGGGATGGGAGAAAATACTAAAACCCGACACGACTTTAGGGTAGTAATGGGTGGAGGTACTCCCCCCTTGATTATATATTTAAATTATGTAAATATCCTTCAATATTTTCATATTTCATTAAATATTATCACATATATAAACCTAAATATGTGTATCTATATGTAAGTATAAATTTGTATTTTTAATACTATTAGTGTATTAGTTTTAATTTTTAAAATTTAAAATAAAACAATTTTTAGATAAAAGCAAGACGTGCCAGAAGGGTGGGGACAGGAATGAGAGATATAATAAATTGAAAATAAGAAATATTATTTTTTAATGAGACAGGAATCAGGGGAGACCACACCGAACCCGACCCACTCTCATTCCTCAATCCGCATGCATAAATCTATTTAATCTCAATAAAGAAAAGTCAAATCTCTATATTTAAAATTATGGAATTATTTTAATCAACTGGGGCTTTCCAAAGTTTGACCATCACGGTTTTTTCATTATTAGAAATTTACTCTCAATAAAGAAAAGTCAAATTTTTATATTTATAATTATGAAATTATTTTAACTAACTGGGGCTATCCAAAGTTTGGCCATCACGTTCTTCTTATTATAAAGAAGTCACGAATTCAAGTTTCACTTTCTTCTTAGATAAAATTTCATTTTCAAGTGTTTTTGAACTCCAAATTTTCTTGATTCTTATATAGATAAGAAGTTTTATAAATTGGACTATTTTAATAATATGTCTCTTTAAAGTGAAAGTTGAGTTCGCCTATTATTTTTCCCTTTTCATTCACTCGAATATCTTCCTTTTCTTCCAAAAAAGGGGGAAGGAGAAAGATATTCTTTGGTGGATTCCTCTTGTTTCGATTTAGTCCCTTTTGTTTTGGAAGTTGTTTTTAATTTTACATCTGTTTCTTTCTCACTTTCCCTCATTTCTTTTGTTTTTGAGATTTCTTTTAGTTACTTTGCAAGCCCATATTTGAGAGGCTCCAAATTTTCTTTTCATTCACTCGAATATCTTCCTTTTCTTCCAAAAAAGGGGAAGGAGAAAGACATTCTTTGGTGGATTCCTCTTGTTTTGATTTAGTCCCTTTCGTTTTGGAAGTTGTTTTTGATTTTACATGTGTTTCTTTCTCACCTTCCCTCATTTCTTCTATTTTTGAGATTTCTTTTAGTTACTTTGCAATCCCATATTTGAGAGGCTCCTAATTTGTGTATGGTTAATTGATTGATTGATTATAATTCATATATTGTAATATCTTGCCGCTTCCTTCAAAAAATAAAGTATGGATTTGTATTTTAAAATTAATTGATTGTAATTCATATATTGTAATTCCTTAAAAATATAAAATTATTTTTAAAACAAAAAATATTTAAATCATATAACTAGATAATGATTTAAAAATAAATCACAACTACTTGTATTTCATACATAGGAGCAATTCTAATCATGCAACTTAATGTTAGATAAAAGAGCTAAAAGTTATCTTTGGCATTTCGGAGTGGCTATTTCAACCGTGCTATTTAGTTTGTGGAGTCTTAAAGTTTTTATTAAATAAAAATAAATTTATAAGAGCATTTCCATAGGACTCTCTACATAGATCTCCTTTAGCCATTTTAGAAAATAAACTTGAAAAATCATGCTCCAATCACATTCCCTATCAAGCTCCTAAAATAAGGGATGCCCAAATTGCTCCTAAATATGAGGAGTGAGAGAGTAAAGAAAGAAGACTCCCTATTTTTTTTTTTTTATTATTATTATTATTATTATTATTATTATATAAATTGATTAAATTCATTTTTAATTTGTTTAGTTTCTAGAATTTTATATTCTTTTTATCATATATTTAAAGTGATTAAATATATTTTTTAATATGGTGTATTCAATTGTGAGAGCTTTTTTAAACTATTTTTTATATTTTGTCTTAATTAATTTTTATTTAATATTTTATTAAGTTAAAGAAGTTAAATGGGTGCTAAATTTAAATTTAGAATCATATTTATAAAAAAAAAATAGATTGATTTTGTATAATACAATTATATGTGTAGATAGATTCTCAACGTAAAAAAATAATCATTTAAAAAAAGCTATTAATTTGAAATAAATCCAAATTGTGATAATTAAAATTTAAAAAATTAATAAAAAAATTCAAAGTTAGTTAAAATATGAAATATGGTTGGAGTAGACCTTTCAAAAGTGACTCTCTAAATTAACTTTGTTGCCATTTTAGATAAAATAGAGAAGAAAAAAAATTAAGGAGTATGGTTAGAATTTCTCTAAGAGCATGGGCTTTCTAAAAGAGCTCATGAGTCATTTTAGGAACAAGTTCAAAAAATTCAAACTCAAAGGGGGCTCCCTATCCTACTACTAAAATAAGGAAAGCTCAAATCACTCCATAAATGTGAGGAGAGAGAAATGAGAGAGAAGACTACCTAAATTGATTAAATGAATATTTTAATATAGTAGTTTTCTAAAATTGTATTTATATTAATTGATTAAATGTATTTTTTTAATGTGGTTTAAAAATATGTAGAAGACATTTAATTAATTTATTTTTTATATTTTCTCACACAAATAGTAAAATTTTACTATTCACTTTTTTCATATACTGATTTTTCTTTTTTACAATTTTTATTACCTTAAAAGTCTCTTTGAGTATTGAAAAAATTGACTAAAACTAGTAATAATTGAGAAATTTACAGTGAAATTAAAATTATTTTATTTTATTATAAGAGTAAAATTTTACTGCCTTTAAAATAGTAAAACTTTACTATCTTTCTTTAAGGACAGTAACATTTCATTATTTGAAAGTAATTTTTTTAAAAACAATTATATGTAATATGAATCTTATTTGAAAAATATCGATTTTTAAATTCAAATATATAAATTTTATTAAAAATGAATTTATATATTTTAAGTTATTAAATTTTAAAAAATTAAATTTTTTTTTATATCGAGTGTTATTTACAGAGTAATTAGACTTTTTTTTTTTAAGAAAATATTGAAAGAATATTTTAATCACTTTATAATTGAAGAATTTCTAGAATTAATATATTTGAAAGTAAATTCAATAATAATTTTAATTTAATCTGTGCACCTTTAATAGAATGACTCAAGAATAAAAATAAAAATTAAACCAACCACCATCCAATGTCGGGTACCCGATTGTCCAAAGTAGATTACTTCGGCCGAGTCGGTTAAAAGTCGGCTACTCGGCGAGTCGGCGCGTCGGCGGACAACACTTTCCGGAGATAAACCATAGGTTTTTGGTTTTTGGTTTTTGGTTTCAATTAAAAAACTACTAGGGCTATTTATTCCTTTGCTTCATAGTTCATTCTCGATCAGCCGGCTCCCTCTCTCCAGCGCCAAAATCCAAGAAAACTTCTGTTTGCCTCAAATTGGTAAATTGTTTCTTTTCTTTGCTTTATGTTGATATATGTTGATTTTTATATATAAATATACAAGCTTTTTAATAAAAAATTGTCTAAGGAGGATAGGATAGAATGATTATACTTTTCTGACCTGCAGCAGGCTGATTTGATAATCCCAATTTAAGCAGTGAATATGATTACTGGGTTAATCAATGCCAATCCTGTTCTGTATGAAAAAAAGGAGCGTCGACTTCGAACTGCACCAGGTTATGTGGACGAGTATACTGCGGAACCCATTGACCAACAAGAAATTTTTGATATCCTTTCATTTGATTACATTTGATGGGGAGGGGGGTGGGGGGATTTTAAACTTTATATATGATTAAAATTGACATCTATAGTGAAAACTTGCTATATTGAATCTGTATTTTCATGGTATAGGTTTTTTGCTCAAGCAAATTGATCAATTGTTTTAAGCCCCTATCAAGCAAAGTTTTGCACGTTGCACAGATTCACTTTCCCTTAGAGGCATGAAAAGAGTGTAGAAGAAAGAGTAAGGAAGCACATGCCAATAGGAGGTCCAGAATTTTATGTGAATGTAAAATTTTATAGCATTATTTAAATATTAATTACATTTATCAGAAAACATCATTCGCATCTTATTTGTCTGCTTGTAATACTTCTGAAGATAATGGAGGGTGTGCTTCCTTGGTTTTAGTATGATACAATATAGATTTTGATGCATATGTGGAAAGCATATTGATATTGCAAACAAATCAACAAGTTTAATCAATGGGTATTGCATTTTTACTTGTTTTATAAGATGCACCATTCAATATTTAAAGCACACATTTCTAGAATATAAGACAACGATTATAATGTTTTCCTTTTGTATTGTCCTTCCTTCCTTTCACTAAATCCGTGGACCAAATGAAGCCTTGAAGGGAAATAGGGAACAACAAAATGAACATGAAAGTTCTTTTGGAATAGAGAAGAAAATGAAGTGCAACATTCACTAGATATGAGAAGCTAATTTACTGTGAAATCCTTCTACTCAACTTTTTTTGTCATGTGAATAGGCCAGATCTTCCTTGGAAGGATATTTGGATAGTGGGGGTTCTTTCTAAGGTCTCTAGTTTTCTTAGGTCAACAGCTTTGGAAGTGATTTTGACTATTGATAATCCTGTGCATAGAAGGAAGATGTTTCCCAGCTGGTATTGCATGTGCAAAAAGGTATAGGAAAGCAATAATCACATTCTTCTTCTTCATTGTAAGGTGACTTGGCATGTTTGGAGTGTGTTATTTTCCTTATTTGGTGTTTCTTGAGTGATGCTGAGGTCAGTGATGTAATTGCCTTTTTGCTAATTGGAGGATTGTGCTAGGAAGAGAGTTTGTTATCGTCCTAAACTAGTTACAGTTTTGGATTTCTAGAAAGTTTCAAGACTTGTATAGAAGGAATGCAATGGCTCCTCTATACTTTCCCGGCCTCCCTTGGCGCCTTGTTTATTATATATTACTAATCAAAAAAGAAGGCACTGCTTACAAAGAGACTTAAGCAAGCACAAGTAAAAGCCTGGAGGCAAAAAGGTCCACATCCCTGTTAACTGAACTTGGACCAAGAGAGAGAAAAATTTGTATCGAATTAATTGCCGAAGGTCTCTGTTCAAACAATGCATTTGACTTATTGCCCCCCCCCCCCCCTTTTTTTTTTATCAGTGTTTGACTTATAGGCGTTAATGCATGACCTAATGAAGATATCCAAATCCTGATAGATGCTGGACAGAAATTTCAATGTATTATCAAATTTTACGTAGGCACTATGTAAAACATGACTCTCTCTCTCTCTCTCAAATTTAAAATTGCATTTATTTTACATATAGACATATAGACATGTTTATGCATGTTGTTTAATGAACTTGTGCTTCAAATTAAATATTAGAAAGTATTGTTGTTGTAGATATTCAAGTCATCAACTCAAGTTAACAAAGTCTTTAATTTTTAACTACTCAAGGTCAGTTACATTGAATCCTTTTTACCCACATATTAAGTGTGTGTATGAATTTTGGCTTCGTCTTTCAGAGAAAGGAAAGTCCAATGAGTCTTGGTGTTTGTTAAAAAAATAAAATTACATAATCTTTTAGAGAAAGGAAATATATTGTTTTAGATGATCTGATTTGAAAATGCTTATTATATAGCCTGAAATAGTGGCTCATCTTTTTGGAGAGTGTTCTCCTTGTGAGGAACTTATATGGTAGAGACTAGATTCTAGACCCTTGTTTTTTACTGCTTCCCTTTCTGACCAAAATAGGAATTCACTTTCTAGTGATACAAAGATATGAGAATTGCTCACAAGTTTCATCCATTTTTTTAGACCTTGATTTTTTCCCTTATTTTTCTTTTGAATATTCTTTTTAATTTTGTATCAAAGTTTGAATGCTTTATAGAATTTATTAGTATTAATTCGTGAAAGAATTTGAGCTCACTCTTTCTTAAGGAATGAGAGAGTTGATTTTGTATATTTTTCATATTTGCATTTCTATAGCATTCATTTTAACTGAGAAATTGTCAGCGTCTATAACTACACTTTGAATGTAAGCATTAACTAGCTGCATGGCATGCTTTTATCTTGTCCAGAATTGACACAAAATTTGAATGTGTGGTTATATAGTTGGTTTTCTCATCATCCGAAACCGTTTACGGCCAACCTGAAAAAATTCCATGTATTGAGGATTTCCAGTTGATGGCTATGAATCCATATGGGCGAACCAAGGTATATGCTAAAATGGCCTTAACCATATTCTTCCTTTTCTAGAAAGTTGAAACCAATTAATAATTATTATTTATTTGTATGCTTGATGCTCCAAGTGGTTGGTTGTACTTTAAGTTCAGAATTGTGCAATCTCTTGGCTTCCTAACCTATGTTTGATTGTGTTAAACTAGCTCTTCCTTGAAGAAATTGCTCGAGATATTGAGAGGGCGGATTCAGAATGGAGAATGATTTTGCTAAGATACTTTAACCCTGTTGGAGCTCATGAGAGTGGCAAACTAGGTGAAGATCCAAAAGGCATCCCAAACAATCTTATGCCTTACATTCAACAAGTAGCTGTTGGAAGATTACCCGAGCTAAATGTATATGGTCACGACTATCCCACAGCTGACGGTAGTGCGGTATGTAGAGTCCATTAATGTTTGGTTTTCTAGTAGTTTCACGACGGTTTCACTTTACCTTATACTATGCTTACCTTGGAAACTCTTTGCTAACAAATAACTAGTTAATTTCTTGGTTAACAGGTTCGAGACTACATCCACGTTATGGATTTGGCAGATGGTCACATTGCTGCTCTTCGGAAGCTCTTTACAACAGAAAATATAGGTGAGAAAATATTTTATAGATAAGTTCACATATTAATGATACTGCAATGGAAAGATTATGCGAGCTCTTCAATTTAAAAAGTGCATTAGGTTAGACGAACATTACCATGTTTATGTACAAAATGCATATCAATTTTGGTTTTCATAATATTCTCTATAGCATCACTAGAATTTGATGTTTAACATATGTACTGTGTTAGGCTGCACTGCATACAACTTAGGGACGGGTCGTGGTACATCTGTACTTGAAATGGTTGCTACATTCGAGAAGGCATCTGGCAAGGTGCTTGTACCTTTGTCTTACCTCTATTTTTCTCTCTCACACACCTTTGCACTTGTGCACACGCAAGTTTTGGACATGCTAAAGTTTTTTTTGTCTTTCAGAAAATTCCTATAAAACTATGTCCTAGAAGGGCAGGAGATGCCACAGCTGTCTATGCTTCTAAAGAGAAGGCTGAGAAAGAACTTGGTTGGAAGTAAGTTCATCATCTATGTTCTCCAACAATTGGTTAGTTTTTATGCATAGAAAGATGTCTAATGGTATTGTGTTTAATGTGACATTGATGGTACTTTATATATCTAACTATGCTATGCCAAAGCATACAACATGAAATAAATATTGATGAAAAGGATATATCGCAAGTGATAAAATAGATATTAATATCAAATAATAGATATTTTTAATAGAATTTTTGGAAGTGTTAACAAACATATACTTATGAAGAAAAAGTGTTAACATACATATAATGCATGACTTTAAGTTAAAATATTAAAAATAACATGTATATTTGACATGTAGTCTATAAAAAAAAAAATGCATGCCATTGAGAATAAAAAGCAACTGATTATTTTGATTTCAGAAAATTTAACCATATTAACATCAAATAAATATAGAAAATACATTTCTAATAATATAAATTTACAATTTACAATTATACTAATCATATTATACAAAACCCTACAATTAGTACATGGAGTACCTTTGTGGTTCGAATGTAAAATTATTATTATTATTTTTTTACATGGATCACCTCAGGACACTTAAAATCTTATTATTAAGTTGTTCACGGTGCTTTACCTATCTCATACATTATTTCGGTTATCTCATTTAGTGGTTAATATATCTTTTCAGTTCCTACATAATGACATTCTCAGAATTTCAAAGTATGGCAAACTATACCTACTAATAGTTTACTAATAACTATATAGTTATGGTCCTGATGGATATCATGCTTAGCCATACCCATAAAACTTGTAATATACTCAATATTACTAGTTTTTTTGTTTTTTGTAAGTAATATGTGCATTAAAGATCGCCCAAGGAGGGTGAACCCACATACATAAGAAGGGAGGAGGGTTACCCTGGCTTGTCTCCATTTCATCAAGTTGTTTACAAATCCAACCAAATCCATCTCCATCAACCCTCAATCTCCTCACCACATTCTGACGTCTATCTGTTATTTGGTAGAGAACACAATTCCCTTTTTTCCAATTTCCTTGATTTCAAAGGCTTTGCCCCCTACCTGCATAAATCTCGCTGGCCTTGTCCTCGTGAGAGAGGGTTTTTTTTTTCATTAAACTCGTTTGATCCAAAACCCTCAATTTCACTAGTCATATTCATTGGAGTTTAGTTATCAAAGGAATACATATTCAATCCTCTATCAATCAACAATATTTGAAAAAATATAAAACTACTAATAGAATTATTAAATACCAAGTTTCTTAATTATTTTCTTTGATTTAAATACTTGCTCAAACATACATGATTTTAACAAAAAGAGAAGACATGGTGCATACTTCCAAAAGTGAAGAGTTTTTTTATCCCAAAAAATTCCATTTATAAAAAATCTAAGTTAATAAATCTCCTATAAAATTTGTAAATTAATGTTAGTAATAAGTTTCTTGTAATAATATTAGTAATAAATCTCTTGCGATTGATATCCATGTATTTTTCTATTGTAATTATAAATAATACAAAAAATATAAATTGTTAATCCGCCAGTAATTTTTTTTTACCTTAGAAAAAAATTGGTTTTTAAAATTTTTTCAAGTAATAAAAGTTATTAAGCTATAAAATATTTATGATTGGATGGTTTTCTTGTTTTTTAAGACAGATGTACCTAAAGTATGATATGTGCGATATATCCAAATTTTTTGATGACATAACGAGAATTTCATTTGGAATATGTGCAATGTATTTAGTGATATATCACAATATTTTGCAATATAAATGTGATATCTTGTTAATTTAAAATCACATATAAAAATCATTTTGCAACTCGGAAAATTGCAGTATGTCGACAGATATATCATGATGCCTTTTGATATTTTATTCCATGCCACACACTACTAGCTCAAGACTGGTATATATGGATATTGACAACCTAATTATGTATATGTACACATGTTGAATTGAATTCTTTGAACTAGTAGCTAAAACAATTCAGCGGTTGAAATCTCAACATTAAAATCCTGCCAGAAACTCTGAAATATAAATCATTTTGAAGTTTATATATATTGTGTTTATAAATCATTTTGAAGTTTATATATATTGTGTTTATAGTTGATAGCGTGATAATGGTGCCTCATAAATTGTGTGTTCCACATATCATATTGTTGTGCGTTTCACAGCTAACTCAATGCTTTTTTTTTTCAGGGCAAAATATGGCATTGAAGAAATGTGCAGGGACCAATGGAAGTGGGCAAGCCAAAATCCATGGGGATACCAGTCCCAGCCTTGAATGGCATACTTTTGAGCATTTTGCACGAGCTATGCTTAACCCCATGGATTATGTAGGGGTCAGAACATTTTACTAGAACAAATCCCATATTTCATGATCAAATTAATAAAATACATTGGAAATTCTCTTAGATGTCATTTCATTTGTTGGGAACTAAGAACTTGAGTATAATTTCTCTTTTGGCAAAACATAATTGTTTTTCAAATAATGTTTTAGTGACCTGTATTCATGATGTATATAAAGGGTTCAACTTCTTGGTTCCTTTCCTATTCTTTTGTTTTTCTAATGTTTGGAGAGATTATATGGACAAAGGTCTCAACTTTCTTTCCTCGATGTTGGTTGTGATATTATTTTCGTACAGCATGTGATTCATTATTATTTCTCGGACTAAGCAAAGATATGCATTTGCTAACCAAAGTTGATGTGAACAACTCTGGAAGCATAATCATGGACGACGGCCTTTTCATGCTTACATGGAATCTTGTAATTGGGCTTTTGCAAGCTTATTTTGAAAGCTGTAACTGCACATTTTTCCTTTCAAAACATATAGGTAAAAGAGCTGCAAACTACTCTCCAAGTTAAGAAGAGGATAGAACTTTAGAAGATGAGTTTTGTTTAATAGCGCAAGAGGGAAATTTTAAAAACAAGTTTGGGCACATTTTGACTGCAAACAAATTTGTGGAAACTTCCTTTGAAGGAAGGAGCAGTTAAAGAAAGCATTCTATGAAAGAAGAAAGAATTTGGCAGTGATTGCTTGTAGATCAATGTCTGGAGTTTCGCTTGTTGCAGCATACTCTCCAGCACAACCATCGGTCCACCACCATTGCCAACTTCTCTGTTCTCACTTTCAGTTTCTTCCACAAGGTGGAGCTCAAGACCTTTATTCATCTTTCCAATCTAATTCTGCTGTTCTTGGCACTCCTTTTCTCCTTTGTCTCTGCTCTCTCACTGGCAGCTCCATCACCAAAGAAGAAGAAAGGCAAAGAGAACATCCAGAATTACTGAAAGCTTTAGCTGTAGGTCATATCTAAAGGAATTTAGCTTTAAGCTTTACAAAAGAACCTGGTGGACAGTTTTGACCCATGAACACACAACCGACCAAAAATTAGCCCAATTATGTTCATCCCCCCTCAAACAAAGTTAGAACTTGGGACTGAGTCATCAACTCATCGGCCTAACACTGCAATCACCAATCAGGAAAACAAGGGAAAAGAGGCCAAGTTCTCAACACAAGCTTCTGGTTGTCTTTGTGCAGGTATGGCTTCATTCTGACAATATTGGCATTCCTTTACTACCAACTCTGCAAGGGTGTCCGTGATATTGCTTACAGGGGCATTATCATATCCAACATGACTTCTGGTTACAATAGCTTCATTTGCTTCTAATGATGCCTGTTTAGAGACTGTTCCTTTCCAATAAAATCAAATCTTGATGTTTTAGCACATCTAACCGCAACTACAATCTTCTGAGGGCCAAACATGTATAGCATCTCAATTAAAAAAAAAAGCCAACTGATTGTAATGGAGCAAGCCTAAAACAAATGGCTTGGATCATCGATGAAAGATTATGAGCACCATGCAAGAATTCCCTTGTTTAAAATTCAACTCAACAAGTTTTCTTTTGACCAAAGCCTGTGCATACAAGTTCATTAGCATATTTAGCGTTTCTAAAGACACCACAATCAATTTCAATAAACATATATATTTTGCTGAAATGCATGAAAGGTGTACTGGAGGAACAGCACCACAAACTGCACCACCAGAGAGCTTGAATTCAAATTCCTTCCAATGCATGTCTTCTCCTAGAGGTATGTAATGAGTGGTATGGACTGCCACAATAGCATAGGAGAAAACTATATATTAGGTAGGATCGAAGTACTCAGCCTTCTAGAGGAGATTAGCATCTCCGCTCAAAGTCGAAGAATGTTGGTAACTTGACATCTGCTTAGTAATATATTGGGACAATCAGATAAGTTTGGACATTCAATTTGACAGTTCCAATCCGTTGGAATTTTTTTAGAGAAAGGCTTCAAATCAGATGGTACATGGTAAAACAATCAGCACACTTCCACCATTAAGATTTTTCTAGAGGAGACCTTCAATTAAGACAAATAATGATCCATGTGCTCATATTGTCATAAGTTGTAAGCCTACTTACATAAGCTGTGTTTAATCACAGACTCGGTTGTTAAAGGCTATAGTGAGTCATAGGCTCAACGCAAGATGCTCCATATGCCCATATGAAAAATAAAACTAAGCTTGGGCTCAAATCTGCTATACATGTTTCTATGTTTTCATTTTTAATCCTTTTCTTTTTTTCCAAGAAAAATATCATCTGAAGGCTAATTCATTTCTGGCATGTAACAGTTGGCAGGTTACCTGCTCATGTTGTCTTCTTCAGTAACAGTGTTGGCCATCCAACAGCTAAAACAAACTGCATCAATTTGGAAGGCAGCCATTGTCTCTGTTAGCATGCCTTCCGCCGATTTCTTTTTTAATGTGGCTCTTGCACTATAGTCAGGCTACAAGCTGTAAAAGGATCATATGGTAATACTTCATGTCGGTGGTTCTGCTCTCACGACCAGACAGACTTCCATGGTTGGGCAAAGACAAACCAAAGGGAAACAAGAGAAGCAATATGTAGTTAACATTTGTGTAATTTTTATCCTTCCCAAATCTCAATAACATGACTTTCCATTAATCATTTTGATGGCATATTGCTATTGAGTTTCAATGGTTCAGTTTAGCTGATTATGGTGGTGGTGGTTGTCATCACTGCTATTGCCTTTGGCATTGTTATACTAGTAGACTCTAGCTCCACTCAACTCAACTCGTGTTCATAAGAGATCGGATCTAAAGTTTTTAGACTAGCTGTCAGCTACCTAATACAAACCTCCTTTTCTGGTCTTGGGACCACCGTATAATAATAGGACACTAAGCACGATACATGCAGAGTTAGAATCTAGCTTCAACAAAAAGGAATTTCATTTCCTAAGACAGATTGCAAAACATAATTTATATTGATCCAAACAAAAGCATCAATATGAAATTCAGAAGTCAATACATAAAGAACTATCCCTAGAACATTCACATCTTTTATCAGAAGAAAAACTAGGAAAACTTTCCTCATGACTTCTCTTGTAAGATTTGCATGTGAAAGTAGGATACATATATATTACCTCATTCTATCTAGAGTCCTTACTTCTTCTTTGAAAAGAAGTTTGCCCTCTGTAAACTCACAAGCATGAATGGTGACACCAAGCTGTTTCTGCAGCTTCTTCACAACAAACACTTCAGGCTCCTCACATATTGTGACCACATTACCCTTCCTGCCGAGCCGACCTGTTCGACCAGCTCGATGTGCATAGTGAATTGAGTCTGTGGGTAAGTCCAGATTAACCACAAGATCACATTCTGCCACATCCAAACCCCTTGCAGAAAGCTCGTTTGTCACCATAACTCTCACCTCCCCACTCTTGAATTTCTTTAAAGTTGTTGATCTGGCCAGCTTGCCAAGATCTCCATGTAGCTCTTCAGCTTTCATTCCACGAGCTTCTAGCTTGAAGACAGCATCCTTTAATTGTCTGGTGTGATTCATGAAAGCTATCACAGACTTCGCATCGAGAGCATGAACACATTTCCTCAAGGTATCAACCTTGTGTTGTAACCTTGTAACACAGTAGTAGTGTTTCAGGGCTGGTGGCAGGCTCTCCACTGCAGCCTGACTCTGCAAATTCAAGGATGAACTGGAACTGGAAGCAGGCCCTGACATATTAAGAGGTCCAGAGGGCAAGACAGATTCAAGTGAAATGACACGTTTGGTTTGAACAAGAAGTGGATCCTGCCCCCAGCTCCTAGCAGCCCTTATCACTGAAAATGGCACTGTTGCAGACACCATTATAGTCTGACGCTCACCCTGCCTGGCTAGAGAACTTTTTGTACCACGTGGGTCTGCACCAGATCTCCTCCCCACATGTTCCAATATCCGATGCATGTCCTCCCAGAAATTGAATGAGAGGAGCTGATCAACTTCATCTAAGACCAGGTACCGGCAACCATGAGTGCGAAGTTTCCCAGATGCACTAATCTCCGCAATCCGTCCAGGTGTTCCAACAATAATGGCTGGCTTGTTTTTCTTGAGAGCTTCTTCCTGCCTTGATCTGTTAGCACCTCCCACAAGCTGCTGAACCAGTTTCTTGTCTACAGGTCCTAACAACGTCTCAAACTCCCTCACAATTTGCATGCCCAGCTCTCTTGAAGGAGCCACAATTACTGCTTCTATCTCCATTTTCTTCACAGACTCTTCACCACTGGAGGCTTTCTTCTTCAATGGGCCCACTTCAGAAAGTATAGGGAGGAGATATGCCAATGTCTTTCCTGAACCTGTGTAAGACTGAATCACAACATCATGATTTTGAAGAATCACTGGAATTGATGCTGACTGAACATCAGTTGGAACCATAAAACCCTCCTCCTCTAGCCTTTCTATTAATGAAGGTGGGAGGCCAAGCTCGGAAAATGACTTTGCAGAAAATGGAGCTGCCTCTTTGTCAAGTGATTATTTAAAACCAACTCCCTTGATTCCTTTGCTTCTAACTGCCTTCACTTTACTTTTGGGGACCTCAATTGCAGCATCCAGCTGCTCAAGGTTATTTTTTATTTTCTTGTTTGTAGTTTCAGATTTGCTCTTGGAGCCAAGACTTGCAAGGGTGAGAGGCCCATATTCTCGATCAACCCGGCTCAGAAAACGAACACTGCTGTAGAATGGAGCTCTCCTAGAAATGTGCGGTAAATTTTTTACAGATAAAGAATCTCCAACAAGGAAAAGCAACCGTGTTGCGACTACTGCTGCCATCTCTTGCAGTGTTCTCCCAATTAATAATTATTTGTCCAATTCACATTAGCTCATCCAAGTAGCATAGGAAAATTGGCTGCTGAGAACCTACAACACAGAACAAAATGGATTCTCCTCAAGCTGTAAGTTAATCACATAAGAACGGGTACAAGATAAACATAAAAACTGGTTTTTTTAGCTTCCATGCATGCAAAAAGAACTGTCATTACTGTGCACTTTAGAAGCAAAATAAAACAATGTTTAGTGAATCAAAAACATGTATCCTAAAGCTTACAAAGTCAATATAATTATAAAAAAAAAAAGGAAGTCAGCACAAAGTTAAAAAAGCAGGTACTATCAACTTTTACATAGTAAAGCTTGATTTGGTTGATCAATTACTATCACTCAAGAGTTGAGACTGGTCAGGAGAAAGGTAACTGAACAGCTCAACCATGTTAACAATGTCTGATAACTCTTGACTTGGAAAGTAAACTAGTGTTTCCACACAATCCCAACTACCTAACTGAACTGTCCCATAATTATTGTTATAATATAGATTACAGGGAATAAAAGGAAAAAATGAAGGTGGCCAACTGTATAGACACTCCAAATTCATCAGAATAAGCACCACTAGTAACAATGGATAAATAAGTAAATACAAAAAATATTAGCTTCCATGGCATAGAAATTTATTTATGACCTTAATTTTTAGTAGTCACTCAAGCCCAGTATAATGGAAATCCTAGTATTTTGGAATGTATGCGGACCTTACAAGTTACACCTTAACGTAAGACTCAAGAGATACACCTCCCTGTACAGCCTTCAACACTACAACCCCTTGTGAACTTGAGCCAAGTGATAGCTCACTTGAAAGTGCACACTTGAGCCTCAACACTTTCCTGTATAGCCTCCAACACCAAATATACAATTATTTGCACAAAACTATTTTTTTCTTTCAAAATATCTGCTTTTCATTAAAAAAAAAAAAAAAAGTTAATTAAATAAATATTTTTTCAGTATATTCAAAGTACACGCCACAAAGTAACGAAATCCTTATCCCCTCAATTTAGGCATTTTGTCAAACGGTTGGTGACCATGAGAGAATGAAAAACCAATCCTGAATGAAAAACCAATCCTGAATGGATGGCCAACTGAAACTTATAGAATAATTTTTGCCGAGGGTTTTCAACTTGTTAGTATTAAAAAATCAACAAAAAGTTATATTAGCAACCTGATACAGCTATTTTTGGCTATCTTTTTGGTGTATCACAACCAAAAAAAGGAAGTTTAAGAGAAAGAGAGGCAAAAGAATCAAAATCAACCTAAAAATATAAAACTAACCTTCGTATGTATGGAGAGAGTCACTTGGGCACCGATTTTTCAAACCAGACGTTTGGTGGGCAGTCGCAGTGTCGCTCGAGGATATGATATGAAAGAAGATGACCGTATCATCGTTTGGAGGCCGCCCGGCCCGAATCTAAATATACTGGATTTTGGTCCAAAACAATTATTTAAATGGATTTTATTATTGGAAAATAGGGCAATATTCCAATATACAAATACAAAGAAATTAGGAATAATTAGTGATTAGTTTTTAATATAGAATTTGTGAAAACATGGGTACAGTAGTTAACAATTTTTTCTCACAAGTCTATGTGCACATTTTTATTTTTGAGTTCAGGTCATGAATAATTAGGTAACATATTTATTTAAAAATAATAATAATTTTAACCTTTTTTTATGCAATTAAAACTGTTCTCACTCAATTCTATTTTCCTTTTTCTCTCTTTCTTCTCTCTCTACGAGTCCATGTAAACTACAAAACCAATTGGATTCGAGTATAAGTTGGTTGCATCGATTCGCTCACTAACAACTGAAAGCAACCCTCATTCAACCGCCTTTTGTTAATCCAAATAAAAGTTATCTATAACCCTAAACGCAACTTGTAATTCAACAACCACAATCCTAATAATCAACGACACCAAGACATTCAACCCCATATGAATAAACACCAAACCGATAATGGTGATGGTTAGTCTTAAGGGTTTTCAATTAAGGGCATATCAGTAATTTTAATGATGATAAGACATTATCTAAGTGGACTAATGTTCTATCTAATGACAATGCAAATAAGTCATTTAGATCAAAGAAAATTGTTAACCAAGAAATGACACAGTCCATCAAGCTTAAGAATTTCACTCAAAGTATAAACTTCAAAGCCAAAATTCAATCAAGTGGAATGCTCACACGATGATTCAAGCAAATAGACACATTCAAGTCCAAAGAATCAAGATCACTAAATTACCTTAAGATATATAGGTAAGGTAGGTTCAATGTGTATTTTCCTCTAACTTCCTGAATCTGGATCCTCCTCGTCTAACGGTGATGATAAGAAAAAAAAATGTTTCCTAATCAAAGCATAGTCGTAGGAGAAGGGGCCAACATCATTTGAAGATTTGTTAACAGTAGATGACATACAATTCTTAAGCTTCAAAGAATCTACACAAAAAAAGAGGATTGCTAGAATCAGATAATAGCATTTTCGAATGTTTGAATGAGACAAATTTGTTTCGAATGCCATATGCACTTTGAAGATTGTTTGCAACTATACTGGTTTACTGCGAGCCAACCGATGTGAGGAATTTATGGGATACTTATTTTGAAGCAATGTCCGATGATTTTACAAGAAAGTCCGGGAGTTCTATCTAGTTCTCAAATCTTCCAAATGTTAAAAAGTTCAGAGCTTTTCTTAGAAAGTATAGGGAAAGGGAAGGAAATTATGATTTGAAAGAATTTGTTTTCTTCTTTATGATTTCAATGTCTTCTGTAGATAAAATAAATTTAAATGATATATTTCGCTATCTACGTGGGACAGTTGATTTGGATTTATTTTATTCAAAATGATCCAAATCACTATTAGTTGGATGTGCAGATGCTGGTTATCTTTCTGATTCATATAAAACCAAGTCATAAACCAAATTTGTGTTTACCTGTGGCGACATTGCTATATCATGGAGATCTACAAAGCAAACAACGACTGCTACTTCCTCAAATCACTCCGAAATTCTTGCACTTCATGAGACAAGTGGAGAATGTATATCGTTGAGATTTATGGTCCAACATATTTGGGAATCATGTGGGTTATCTTCAATTGAAGGCAGTCCGACAATAATATATGAAGATAATACAATGTGTATTGCACAAATTAAAAGAGGTTACATTAAAGGAGATAGAACCAAATATATCTTGTCAAAGTTCTTTTATACTCGTGAGTTGTAAAAGAGCAGTAATATTAATGTATAACAGATACGCTCCAACTACAATTTGGCTGATTTGTTCGTTAAGACATTACTAACAATAACTTTCAAGAAACTAATTAGGGATGTCAATCGTGTCGAGTCGTGTCAAGGTAAGAGTATTATAGTATATGGGTCGACTCGAATGCGACACAATTAATTAATCGTATCAACTTGCTCAATCCTAACATGACCTGTATAATACACGAGTGACACGACATGACCCATATAACCTATTTATTAAACAGGTCATGTTAAAACACAAATAACACGACACAAGCAACATAACCCATTTAAATTATATAACCTGTTTTCATAATAAAATTACTAGATAAAATCTAATTTATTTATTTTTAACACATTATAGTAATAATAATCATTTTTAACTGAGAGTAGGTTTTAAAATCTAAAATTCATTAGAGTTTTTGTTTTGATGTAATTTACAAAACTAATCTTACTTATATGGGTAATAAATGGGTAAGATGGGTTAGGCGGGTTTGTATTAAACGAGTTTGACACGAATAATTAAACAAGTTATTTCGTGTTAAATGGGTCAACCCGATTACAACACGAATACGACACTTTTATTAACCATGTTGAACGGGTTGACCCATTTATGACCCGAACCCATATAAGCTTAACCTAAACCTCCTAACTATGTGTTGGGTTAGAGTTATGTCAAAAATTGACACCCCTAAAACTAATACACAAATATAATATGCGCCAACTCAAAGATTAAAACCATTAAAGAATCAATACCTATATCATAAAAGAGGGGGAACATGACACCTAAAAGGGCGTATTGTAAACTTGTAAGCCGAATGAGTCCTATAACCATATATTGGAAGGCGACAAAGAATTGTAGAGGCGACAAAGAGATGTGAAGGCAGTAAAGAATCTTGAGACGACAAAAATTACCTATATATAAAGGATAATAGAAAAAAAAAATTCTACTTAAACTGAAAGTGGTAACTTGTTGTAAGCTTAGTGAGATTCTCTATTATATTCAATTACATAAATAGTCAAATCTTTTTTCTTTATTTGTAGACGTAAGCTTAAAACTGAATTATGTACATATCCGTGTGACGTTAATTTTATACATCAATTTTTCAGTACTTATTTTTTAAATTATTATTTTATTGAGTTTTTGAGGAAAAAAAAAAAGACAAAACATTTCTCAGTCCGCTAACTTAGTGAGGGGCGAGAGAATGGTATCGAGTTCAGTTCCATTAGCGGGCGATGTTGTTCGAGTACTATTGAAGCGTATTCCTCATTCGTCTCCCGCCATCCTCAACTACTAGTCAGTCCCTCTCTGCCTCTGTCTCTGTCTCTCTTATCTATTCATCTAACCTCTCTTGATTGGACCTGTAATTCTAGTTATTGCTGCTGCTCTTCTTGTTGATTGGATTATACTCTGGTTTTTAAAATTTGTTTGTATACTTCTCTAAAATGAGCTTTGTGTGCAATACCCATTCGACATTGTTTTTAGGAATTTTGATCAGATTTTGCAATATGATAAATTGGGGAGGCTTAGGAACGGGTTGAAGAAGTTTTTGGAAACAGCTTTAGGGTTTATCAGGGGTCATTTCATGGGTGTCAGGTGTAATTTAATTTAAACATTTTCAGGATCCGAAGGATGTGGCAAGAAACTATGGAAAAAAGGGAATGGATCTTACTTGTAGCGTGAATACATGTTCGTCTCCATTGAAATTCTTCAAATTTGAAGAGAGAGAGAGAGAGAGAGAGAGAGAGAGAGAGAGAGAGAGAGAGAGATTACATGGAATTGGGGCTAGAGATGGGTCTTAGAGAGAGAGTTGCAGAATGGGAAACGGCCACGTTTCAGGATTTGAATGAGATGGGAAACTACGGAAATTGACAAAGTGTGAAACCCAAACAAAAAGAAAATATTAATTAGTTTTACTTTAGCTCTTCTTTATTTATTCAACATTCTTCTTTGTCTTCTTCAACTGGAGATTAGGAAGCTCTCCTTTGATATTTCTCTTCAAGCATATATACACACATATAAAATTATATATTTATATGTACATATGCTAATTATATACTGTGTTGGTGTTTCAGGTGTTTTTGATGTCATAGTTGAATTTTGGTTATTAACAGGGTTTTGTGGTGGCCGTGGAGCGAATCTGGAGACAACAATGAGTAAATTAGTGAATTGAACTTATAAAAAAAATAATAATTAGTGGATTGAACTCAATTTCATGAAGTCTTAGCTCTTGGGGACTTAAGTTAATTAGTGAATTTGATGAGATTGAGTTGTAACTGAAGTTAGGTACACTCAAGAATCAGTAATTGAAGTTAACCATTGTCTGACTGTAATTTCTACTGTAACTCACAAACACCCAAATTTACAGTGAGGCATATTGTTATGCATTGGGGTAATTGGGATATTAGCGGGTCAAAGAGAATACAGTCTTGTGTAATTTGTTTGCGCTGATAGCATACATGTAGTGAAAGCCCTTCAAACTCAACCACACAACTAGTTCAACTTGAATGCCTTGGGGCCATAATTTGACAATTTAGATTAGTTGTTCATGCTAGCTTTAAAATCTATCAATCATTCCTGATAAATAACACTTTGAGAATTTAGAATCATGTAATGTTTGTGATGGGGAACAAGAAGGATCCCATGGACTATTTGTATTTGATCTGGAGGATATTAATTTATTTATTTTTATTTTATTTTATTTATTTTAAGACTTAATCTATTTCAGGAGATATTTTATTTTGGCAAGTTTATTTAGGGTTTAGCTATATATATAATAGGGGTTGATGTTTTGGAGAAAGACGGACTTTGATTATTGAATATTGAATATTGAATTTGGAATTTTGAGATTTTGATATTTATCTCGTTTTCTTCTCTCTTTGTTTCCTCTCTCTTCTTCTCTCGTTCTTCTCTTTTCTAATCTTCCCTGGGCTGCACCAGTTTGGGTAGATTAGTTCATGAATATAATCATCAATCATTGGGTGACCTAATTGGAGTTTGTAATATTCCGGCAGTTCTCCATTGCTAATTGAGTTTTTCTTTTGGTGTCTGACTTGCATTCAAAACTACAGTCTGAAACAATCATTTCAAGCACGGACAAAAAGGAAGAGGGGGCTCTTCTAGTCAATAGGTCTTCTTTTCAATGATTTAGCAAACAATATCAGTAAATTGCCAATATCTTGAAGCATGTGGGTACCTTGCCACAGAACTACACTTGCAAGGTCAACCTCCTTTGCAATAATATAGAGTTGGGACACACACACACACACACACATGTATAGGATATATACATGTGTAAAATTATCATCAAATAACAATATATAAACATATATGAATACACACACACACACATATATACATACAGAACTCTTGCACCATTTAGTTCTATGTTGGAAAAATTACTACTTTTGGACTTAACCAGTCTTCGTATGATGCAATTCAACTTTAGACCTATTGATATACCCATACGTACTCGGGTATGGAATTACCAAAAACTAGAAGGTTCTAACAAGTTTTCCTATTTTTATGTTTTTTACATGGTAGAACCAACATAAAATAGTCGATTGGTATTCCACTTTATCACTAACTTGGGTCACTAACCTGGGAAGCAGTGCGATTGATGAGATAGGAGTTTGCAAATTGAAATGTGAAAGCAACTACTAGTGCAATTGAGCCTAAAGTAGTGACTGCAAACTAACCACCTTCAATTCTTTACAACCTTTTCAGATCTTACGAACCACCTTCAATTCTTTACAACCTTTTCAGATCTTACGAACCAAGGAATAGAAGAAGCCTATGTACCAAATACTCTCCAACAGAGCATCATACGTGGCTAGAAAAGAAAGAGAGAATTAATTGTTTCTGTACATTCTTAAGATAGGGAATATTTTGTTAGGCAATCACATGGGAAATTTAGTAATTGAGTACATTTGCTTATTTCTTCCCACCACTATCAGGAAAAGAAATTTGCCAAGGCATGCAAGCCTGGCTCAAGACCAGACAGAACAGACCAAGGATGCTGTAGTTTTGTTGTCATGTAAACCAAGACAACTTTGCTTTGTGGTGCTTAATTTCTTTCTATATTTTAACCACCCTGCTTTGGCAACCACTCCCTCTCTCTCTCTTCTGCCCACACAAAACTTATCTTATTTCTCAAGGTAAATTCAAAACCGTTATATTGTTCCTTAGATTTTAATTCGTAAATTAATTTTTTGCTAGTTGATATATTAGGGTTGTAAATTTTCTTTTTGAGTTTCCAAATTTAAATTATTAGTGACAATGCTCTTATTATCTCTGGTAGTCGGCATTGAAAATGTCTGATTGATGCACTCCCACTCATCATATATAATAACTGTATATGTAACTATACATATATCTATTTACCAGAAAATTTATTATTTACCCAAAAAAACTGACATGTATCCTTTTTTTTTTTGTGGGGGGCGGGGGGGGGGGGGGTGTTTCTTGAATTTGGGTTTGTTAAGGTTGTTGAATGCATGAAATCTAGACAACTTGAACTGTTCTTATTTTAATTTTAGGGGCCATTTGGATGTGCGTTGAAAAACATCGTTTCAATTCTAAAGATAAGGAAACAGAAAATGCCTGAGAAAATGCATTTAATGCACTTGAACTATTGAGAGAAATAGGCGCCAAAAACACAGAAGCATAAGCATAAAGGAAAGAAAAAAGAGATAAATAATTAGTTTGGGAATCAAAAGAAAAATTATGAAATGCTACTTAATGAGTCTTTAACTATATTGTTGAATTACAATGAGTTTTTTTTTATATAATTTTATAAAAAATAAAGATAATTCAAAATTCAGATTACTAAATTAATTGAGAATTACTATATGGGAACTACTCCAGCTACCTTTAGTAGCTGTGCACTCTGTAGGATTTCTTAAATTTTCTGTTGTTGACAATTTTGTATATAATTATGAGATGGGAGGATGATCATGTGTCTTAGCCTTACTTAGTCCACTTCATTAATCCACCCCAGGTTACTTTCCCCCTCATTGTTCTAAATACAATTGGCACAATGATTTTTTATTTTTGGTTCTAATCTGAATGCAAATTGTTGTGATTGTCCTTTCATTTACCCATGACGGGGATTTCAGATTGTTGTTATATCAACTTGGATTGAGAAGTACCCTGTTTCAATAGTGACCAATAGTTTCATTCAATTGAAATATTTGGATCTGGAACCTAGTGGTAGATTGATGTTAGGTGGTTGAGTCTTGCTTTCCCTCCCCGACTGGTGTGTTACCCTCATATAGACAGGTGGTTATATTTTATATAAACCATCGCTCTATTTATTAAACTATTGGTTTTGCATTTCTGACGCCCATAGTTAAGAGAGTTGCCAAAATGCCATTACCTAGTGTTGATTTCCTCATTTCAGGGTGATGAAATGGATAGACTCAAGACAGACCTAACATTTGACATCATTTGTGCAAAGTGACTGCTTCATATTCGAAACTGTGTTCCCATGCTTGAGAGCTTGAACATTTTACCATTGCACCAACCAATGGCCTCTAAAATATGACTAGCCAAATTATTCACTTGTACATGCTAAACTTATTTATTTTGCTTCATTCCCAATTACCCTAAGAATGGCGAAATTGTATGCTTAAAAGTTGTTCTGTCAAGGATGGTAAACTTTCTGAAGTTGTTTTAGGTAGAGCTTGTAGTTTGGGGTTGCATCTGAGAATTGCTTTAGCTTTGGTTAGTGACTAGTCTGGAATAATTGCCACTTACCTGTTCTGTATAGCCACTTGGTTGTCTTATCTTGAATGCTGTAGAGAAGATGATCAGGTCTAATGGCAGAATGGTTTAAAAATCATGGCATAGTGGAGGCTTTATAGTGATTCCAATGCATTTTTGATTGTTTGATTTATATGACTTATGACTTGTACATTTACTTGAAGCACTTATCAATCAAAAATAAAAAAAGAAAAAACTTCTAGCACAAATTTATTGTAGGGGTTAATCCTAATAAGTGGGTCAACACTCTTACAAGTGTTTCCATGTATATATTGATCGAACTTTTTCATTTTTCCTATTGCTTTTTTTTCTTTCAAAAAAGTTGTTTTTATTTCACTAGACTTCATGTCTGATTATTGGCCCATCACTTCCAATTTAATTGTTTTCTCTGGTAGTACTATAATACCATTTTTTATATCAAATTAAAAAAATCTACAATTAAATGTTGGCATTGCACTGATACTTTTGTTAAACATGCTAACTTCTTAATTTATGATTACGAAATGGCAGATCTTGATCAATTTCAGGTGACAGGGGATGGGCATTATCAATTCTAGTGAGTAATGACTCTAGGTCAAAGTAGAAAAGTGGGGCTGCCATTGATGAATCTTGTTAGATGTAAAGGAATTCCTATTTTACAGCAACTACACTTGGAGGAGAAGCTGCTCCGGACCTCTTCAGATAATTGGTGCATCATAAATGATGGAACAAATGCTGCAACCATAGTCATGGGGATGTCCGGGTAAATGAGTTATTTTGTCATGGTTGCAAGAATGTGTTCTAGGTTTTGATTGAATACTTTCTTTTTTAGGGTTCAATTCCAATGGAGTGATCTTTTATTTTAGCAAGTGATATGCTGTAGCTTCTGTGAGCCAGCTACTATGATCAAGGAGAAATTGAACAATACAAAGTTGAGCCTGGTATCAAAATGTCAACTTGTGGTAGTCAATATATCACTGAAAAAACCAGCCTAAGGCTGGAAAGTTTGTGACTCAAGAATCGACAGTCAAATTTTCTGACCATAAACTTCTGCCATGATTTTCTTTGACATGTGAAATAATAACTGGTAATTGTTATCAGTTGCTTATCGAAAAAAAAGAAAAGAAAAAGAGAGAAAACTGCCAATTGTTATCAGTCTGGGAAGTATCATAGTTTTGTTGTCAAAATATTTTACAAGAGAATGCAATAATTATACTTTATTACTTTTAACTTGGACCTGTCTTTATATTGCTGAAAACAATGGCCATCTGATTAGATGATAGTCTGATTTCTTATGATTTCAAATTTACGTCACTGCCTGAATCACAAGTCAACAACCTATAATTTTTAACCTTTTTCTCCAGCTTCTAACTTGTAGTTGCATAGTTGCATATGTTTGATCTTTGAGTTGTGTGTGCAAAGGAAATTAATATAAGTTGTGGTGTATCTATATAGGAAACCTTCCGAACTTCTTGATCTTGGGCATGTGTTACAAGATCAGATTCCTGTCATCAGAAGGTTTACCGGGGGAGGCACTGTTATTGTTGATCATGGGACAATATTTATCAGTCTTATATGCAACAAGGATGCTGTTCCTGGCATGCTGCCATATCCCCGTTCTATCATGTCTTGGAGCAGCCTATTGTATAATGAAGTGTTTCAAGGAATTGGTGACTTCCAACTTCGTGAGAATGGTATAAAGAATGAGTTTTGCATTAATTTTTTTTTAAATTTTTTTTGTCATATTAGTCTAGATTAGAATCTTGCATGATATCTAGAAGCCTCCTACCTATCAAATGATTATCATGTCAAATACTTGTAGTAACGAGACATGTTTCTTCACGTGTCAGGATGCATACGAGCATGTTCAACTTTGATTGCTTCTGAAATGCACATAATAATGCATATAACATATTTTAATTATGGGGCTCACAATTCTGAATTGAGTCTAATTTTTTGTTGCTTGATACTTCATCTTTTATGTGTGCATGAGTACGCCATATTGTTTTATATCATGACCCTTATCTCTATGACTATTTGAGATGATTCTTTGTGGTTTCAAATGCACACAATGTTTTACCTAAGAAGCACCGACATGTCTCCCAGCCCAGCGTGTCAGTGTCCAACACGTTTGGGGCACAGACACGTTTCCAACATGTTGGGGCATGTCTAGACATGCTGATGGAAGGAGGGGCAAATTTTTGGGTCACTTTTCAGATTTTTTCAAAAGAAAATTTTGATTGAGGAGAAGAAAATCAAGCATATCTGGCCTATTTGTTTGAAACAATGGACATCGGAGAGTCAAAAACTAGGTACCTGCTCCTCTTCTTCTTCTTTTTCGTCGTCGTCGTCCACTGCCAGACCTATCTCTCTCACCGCCTCTCACTCTCGATCTCTATCTCTCGCGTCTCTCTCTCTCTCTCTTGCTTCGCTCGCTCTAGACTCCCCCCCCTTCCTTTTAGTTTTTAACACTTGGTGAAATTTAATTATTTTAAAAATTTTAAAATTTTTTATTTAGTTTAATTTATATTTGACCTATTTTTTTAACTTTTATTATTAAAATAAATCTTTTTGTACCACTTTAAATTTTATTATTTATTGGATTAAATAATAATAATTTATATGTTTAATTTTCTAATTAGTGTACTGAACCAATTTTTATATTTTATATCACTAAATTAGTCAATAAAATAAAATTTATCTTAATTTTTTAGTAACTCAACTTAATGAAACCTGTGTGGATCTTTATTATTAATACTAATTTTAAGGATAAATTACATTGACCTCTCCTGAGGTTACTGACAATTACAATGACCTCCCTGAGGTTTCTGAAATGACATTGACCTCTCTTATTTTTATTGACAAATTATAAAGATCTCCTCTCCAACCTGAATTTTTTTCAAAATAACAAAAGTACCCCTTTCATTTATTTTTTTGCATTTTTACCATTTTTTTCTAACTTTTTTTAAAGAAAATTTTTATTTTATATAAAAAAATAAATTTAAGATAAATAACTTATATTTTTTAGTCAAAACAGATTTTAATTAATATTTATTTGAAAATGGAAAAAAGTTAGAAAAAAGTGGTCAAAATGTTTTTTTCAAAGAAAAAAACATTAAAGGGGTACTTTTGTCATTTTGAAAAAAATAAGGCTGGAGGGGAGGTATTTGTAATTTGTCAGTAAAAGTAGGGAAGGTCAGTGTCATTTCAGAAACCTCAAGGGAAGGTAAGTGTAATTTACACTAGTTTTAATAGGTGATCTTGAAATTGATTGAAATAATATTAAAATTGAATTATATCATCATATATATATATATATATAATATATTATTAAGTGTGTCCCCAATGTGTTCGTGTCATACTTTTTTGAAAAATGGTGTCTCGGCGTGTCCGTGTCGTATCATATCTGTGTCGTATCGTATCCGTGGTTCTTAGTGTTTTGCGAAGAACATGCACTAATGCACCTATACAGCTATATAGTTAGTTTAGATTTTGGGGAGTTCGTGTTTGATGCCCTGTACTTGTTTCAATGAGCAACACTGGTGTTCACTGCCTTGAATTTATGAATACTGTACTTCCTACTTTTATTTCCCTTTTTAAACAAAAGAAAAACTTAAAAACATTCAATTTCATAATTACTTTACTTTTTTAGTACAATTTTATGATGACTTGTCAATTCTGTGTTCTCTGAGATGCTATACATCTTTATTGAGTAAATGTTTTGTCTTTCTTTTAATACATGTTTTCTTGATAAATGGTTTTGGAGAAGCCTGGTTGGATTTAAATAATAAAGTTCAGCCAGGAATTGAATTTGTTGATGCATGAGCATTCTTTTGAAGAGCTGAATGTTGCAAAAGGATAGTATTGTTAGCTTGAGTGGGGGCTCTCATGCAATGCCTAACAGGGGAGGTGCAGGGTTTAAGTCTCTGTTGGGAGTTGAGACATAGATGTGTCTTGCATTCCCTATCAAAATAAAGAAGAAAAGGATTATGTAATTGATAGAGTGATTGGGACGTGTGGTTGCATTCGGTTGAGTTAGTCATGAGCATTGCCAGAAGTAAATGATTTTAAGGAAGCTTAGTCATAGCCACTTCTGGGTTGGAAATTTTATTTTTGATCGGTTCTGGGTTGGAAAATTTCATGTTGTATGCAGAGAATATTTCTTTTAATGGACTAAAACGATTGGACAAGATTCATGTGGCAAGCTGTTAATGGTTTGGTAATGGAACAAATCAGTGATGGTCATGGCAAAGCATCCCTTGTTTGTTATGGGAAAGCATTGGGTGAAAAAGTGGTGATGATCTTTATTTTTTTCTTCACAGTGGATTAACTTTTGTCTTTTTGAACACATCATTTTGCAATTTGATAACTTTATAGTAAGATCCTATCTGTTATTTTTCATTTACTGATTTTTATAACATCTCAATATGACTTCTAAAGGCAGGTAATGTGTATATATACTTCATACAGTTGCTTTTCTATCTAGGATGGTTCTTTCATATTCTTTACATTTTTATTCCATTGGTTTGTAATTGTTATTTCCATTTTTTATCTGGTAGGACAGTTATGTTACCATTAATTCATTTTACATTTACCTGGTATAAGAACGCCCGTCTTAAGAATTGTAACTAAAATAGATAATTTAGTTTTAATAGGATTTTTTTCCATTTGCTTCTAGATTATGTGTTCGGCAATCACAAGTTTGGTGGGAATGCTCAATCTATAACCAAAAATCGATGGATACACCACACATCTTTTTTATGGGATTACGAAGCCAAGAAGATGGCCTACCTGAAGTTACCCTCACGGGCCCCTGAATACCGATTGGTATGTCTGTACTTCTGTTGTGCTCAATATTTTCACCTCTTGGCTGCTCTTATTGTATTCTTGGGTGTAAATTTTATGTTTTAAGGGCCATCTTAAAAGATTTATCATGATCATCATTGGTAGATATTGCATATAATATTTACATTAGTAGTCATTCTATATTGATCGGTTGTTGCATAAGAGCCATTACCTAGTGTTGGTCCGTCAATATAGGGTGCTGGAGGGTTTAGACTTGTCATAACCATAACCTCTAACCCACATTCTCGCTCTTGTTAGCCCGAGCTTTTGCCACAATGGTCCCTATTGATTGATCATTGCAAATTGAATGAAATTAAATCCTACTATAATTGGCGATGCCATATTGTAATATGAAGAGATGATTAGAATATTAAAATTAAGGTGACATTAAATGGTGGAGAACTTAGTATAAGATTGAAATATTTGGTGTTCCGGGGAGGGTTGACCACTCTCGACCCGCCCCGACCTCATGGGGTTTAAAGCCCCGCCCCGACCCGTGTAGGGATCCCATTACCGCCCCCATTAGGGGTGGGGCAGGGCAGAGGCCCCGACGGGGCGGGGCTTTTGCCATCCCTAACTGAGGTTAGTCCAACCTCTAGAAGCTAGGATGCATAAGGCACTAATAAATGAGAACGCTCATAAACATTTTAAATGCAGGGTTTAAATTTTAAATTGTTTTCATATGTGACTTTTTATTATCTAATGTGAGCCTAAACTATTAAATAGGAAACAACAACTACAGATATAAATAAAATTAAAATTTTGGAGTGATTTTCATATACCAACACATCGCTTGTGGACCACCATCCTAACAGACATAAATTAAACTTCTTTTTCATTTCTTCTATGGCTTTTCTTCTTTCTTCTCACAATTTTCTTCTTCTCTCCTTCTTCTTCTTCTTTTCTTCTCTTTTTCTCACTCCCCTTACGCTTTTACCCTCATATATTTCAAACAATATATCTACAATCACTTTTACAAGTCTACAATATTACTTTTGCTTACACAAGGACATTGCAATTGATTGTGAATTCTTTTCTTCTCAAAGTATCATGTTTATAGTTCTTTTTGTTTATATTCTAGTATATTATTCTTAGTATTTTTCATTATAAAAGTTGTTTGTTCTATTTGTATTTTTTTTAATAAAAAATGTCTACTCGAAATTATGAATCCGGATATTACTTATAAAAAAAATAGATATGAAAAACTTTTTGAGAGGAATAGATTAATCTTAAAAAACGAGCTATTGGTAAATTTGTTGTAAAAAAGACTATTTTTTTCATAAATGTATACATTATAGATTATTATTGGCAATCCTTGTAACAATTTTATTTTATTTTTGATAACCCAAGGACCTAGCTTACCAACCGCAACACGTAGTCACATGGTTGGGAGTTCTGTAATCCCCCACCCATAGAACCAAGTAAAGTGGGTCTTAGACCATGGAGTGGCCCTTATGGGGTACACACTTGATGTGGGAGACTTGAACCCAGAACCAAGGCTTACTGAGACACTTGGGGTCTAAGAAGCACGGATACTACATGACATAGACACGTGGACACAACATTCCTCGACAAAGTAGGACATGTTGAATATATTTACTTTTTATATTTTTTTATAGGGTAAATTACACTGACCTTCCCTGAGGTAAGGCATAAATATAGATGGTTTCCCTGTCTTTTTAAAAACTACACTGACCTCACCTGATATTAATATTTCGGTAGCAGATTCCCCCTTCCATTGGTTAACAGTTAGGTGATCTAACAGAAGTTTATGACACCATCTTATTTTTTTTTAAAAAGACAATTTTAACCTCAATTAACTTTTAAAAAAAAATTGTTTTTTTATCCCTTTGTGTATCCACACATACATATAAATATAATAATATATATATATATATATATATATCAAGGTTTCAACAAAACTACTTCATGGGTCCAATTTAGGTTGAAATCTACTGACAATAAGCCACTTGACAGAGTTACAGACTTGATATTTGTATAATAATGAGTTCAACGACAAATTTCCTACTAAAATCAGCAATTTGTCCTATCTTGAATTTCTGGGTACAAACTACAATGACTTAGTGCCCATGGTGATACTACCAGCATTCGAAAAGTTAAAGAAGTTGAAATTTTTGTGGACGACGGAGATAGAATTGATAGGTGAAATACCATAGCAATCGATAATGGAGTTGCGATGTGTGTGTGTTTTGTGTGTGTATATATTTGTATATGCAACTACACAATACATGTGTGTGGCTTTGCTTAAATTTTTTGAGATATAGAATATCTGTTAAATTTATTATAGAGATTCTCTATAACATTTATGAATTTAAATACTTGGTGTTGTTGATACAACACATTTGAATATGCATATCTATAGGAGCATTAACCGGGATACCGGAACAATCTCTTGCCCTTTAACATCCAAACAGACCCACCTGAAACAGGCATCAATTAATTGTTAATACAATGCATGTGTACATACACACACACATTTGTATATTCAATAATACAAATATCCATCACAGCAACAAAATCAAAATTCAACTCTCTCTAAGTACCCACCTGAAAGAACATGCTTGTGATGGACGCCAATTTTTGAAGATGATAGTAGTTTGCAATATTTCACAATATTCCTTTTGATTATCATATCAGTAAGTTCATAGGGAGGGTTAGAGAGAGAGAGAGAGAGAGAGGTGAAAGATGATTTGAGATTTCTTCGTGTAGTAATGGTGGTTGGTTATTGCAGTGGAGCTTGATGGTAGTTGGTGTTCGTAGTGGAGTTTAACGGTGCTGGTAGCCGCGGTTTGTAGAGAGAGTGGACGGTGAGAGATGACGAAGAATAGATTTTTTTAAATGTATTTAGTGTTAAAGGCAGCAAAGTAATTTTAACATATTTGTCAACTCCATTTTCTAACCAAACCTGATAAGGGAGGTCAATGTAATTTTTTTTAAAAATGAGGGGTTTAGTGTATTTTCAACTTACCTTAAGGGGGGTTAGTGGAATTTACTTTTTTTATATGATCATACAATAAAAACCTAACATTATTTTAATTAAAATTGACATAAAAATATACAAAAATATTATTATGATATTAAAATAACAAAGGTGTTAAATAAAATTTCAAAAACTTTATTTAATCATCAACATCAAAATAAATTTACTAACGACTATATAATATATATATATATATATATATATAACCAATAGAATAGAGGAGAAGAGGAAAAAAAAAATAGAATAGCAGAAAACGTGTTGTTCGAAATATGGGAAAAATAAAAAAAATTGACACCTCTTTTTTCGTGTATCCGACATGTGTCTGGGACGTATCCGACATAGACACGAGCCAAAATAGAGTGTTCGTACTTTATAACTTGGGGTTATTCAACTTGCCACTTGAGCTACCCCTTGAGACTGGGCAATATTTGCAATGATTACTTGTGAGAAAGAAGTTTGGTTGGCCGGGGACATCAAAGATTTTAGACCTATCAGTTTGGTTGGCAACATGTACAAATTGATGGCAAAGGAAGTGATGGAGAGTATTATTTCACCAAGTCAAAATGCTTTTGTGAGAGGTCGTCAAATTTTGGATGCAGTTCTTCAAGTAGATGGGCTTGATTTGTAAGTTGGATATTCAAAAAGGCTACAGGCTCGTGTTTCCACTGTGTCTTTTTCAGTTCTTGTGAATGGTTCTTCGGTTGGTTTCTTTCATTCTTCTCATTGATTGAGACGGGTATCCTCTTTCCCCAGTTTTGTTCGTTATTTTTATGAAGGCCCTAAGTAGAATGGTGGACAAGGCAGTCCGTGGGGGGTTTGCTGGATACGTTCACAGTGGATAGGGGAGGGGAGAGGAGGATGTCGATCTCTCATTTGTTGTTTGCTAACAACACTTTGATTATTTTGTGGAGCTGAAAAATCTCGAGCTCACAGTTATGTTATTTGAGTTGTATATGTTTTGAGGTAGTTTCCAGATTGAAGGTAAACACGAGTTAAAGAGAAATAATACCAATAGGAGATATCAGGGCGGTGAGGTGTGCAGTGGGATCACTTGGCACTTGGGATTGCCTTTGGGAGCTTCGTCGAGATCAAGGGGTTTATGGGCTGCTGTGGTGGAGAAGTTTCAAAGTAGGTTGGTGGGATGGAAGGGGCAATTCTTGTCAAAAGGAGGGTGGATTACACTCATAAAGAGCACATTAGCCAATTTGCATACGTACTACATGTCTCTCTTTACTATTCCCGCTTCGTTGATGAGAAAATTTGAGAAAATTCAACATGATTTTTTATGGGAAGTAAAGGAGGGAGAGAGAAAACTTCACCTTGTGCGATGGAAGAGGGTGAAATGGCCAATTGGTGGAGTTGTTCTGGGTATAAGAGATTTTAGTCTATACAACAATCTCTTTTGAGAAATGGTTATGGAGATATGCAGTGGAGAACAAGGCTATGTGGAGAGAAGTGATTGCTACTAAATATGGGGATGTGGATGGAGGATGGTTCATGGGAGAGGTTTTAGAGCCTTATAGGTGTGGAAAACAATTAGAAAAGACTGAAGCCTTTGAGGACTCTATCCTGTTTGTAGTAGGGGATGAATCTAGAGTTCGCTTTTGGGAGGATCCGTGGTGCAATGATGATACATTAAAGAGGAAATTTCAGATGTTATTTAGGATTGCAAACAAGAAGCAAGCCTTGGTGGAGGAATGTGGATGTGTGGAGGGAGCAAAATGGGCTTGGAGCCCAAGTTTCTAGAGAATTTTTTAATTTTTTTGATGGGGAATTGGGTGAAGGAGAATTTGTTTTGAACCTACTGAGTAATTTCCAAGTTCAGAATGACAGGGAGGACTCCATGATTTGGAAGAAGGAAAGCAAAAAGAAATTTACGGTGCGCTCTTTCTACAGAGCAATGGAAGGTGGCGACATGCTGATTTTTCCTTGGAAGCAAATTTGGAAGATGGGGATTCCTTCCAAAGTTGCTTTCTTTGCTTGGGAAGCCTTGTGGGAAGCAATTTCGATAGTGGACAATCTTAGAAAGAGGGCTTTTCAGTTTGTTAATCAATTTGGTAAGTACAAAAATGACAAGGAATCAATTAACCATCTCCTACTGTACTGTGATTTCGCTCGGGACTGCTGGAATATGGTTTTTTTCTCTTCTTGGAATCAGTTGGGTATTCCAGCCACCTTCAAGGAACTGTTAAAATGATGGAGGCATGGTGGGAAGAGAAAAGAAGGGAGGTTGGCATGGCAAAAAGCTCCTCTTTGTCTTGCTTGGAGTTTATGGCATGAGAGGAATAGAAAAGTATCCGAAGGGAAAGATCAAAAGATATGCTATTTCAAAGATTCTTTTTGTGATTATTATACTTTTGGTTTAAAGAAGATGGCACTTTTCACTTAGAATTTTTTTCTTTTATAATTGTGTAGACAATTAAATATATGATTTTATTAAGTCTCGAAAAGGCCTTAATTAGAATTTTCGTCTCAGGCATTAACTTATATTGAGTTGGTCGAAGAAGCACGGATATAGTTACGGTCACATGGGACATGGATACGGCACTATTTAGACATGACATTTTTCAAAAAAGTTGGACATAGATATGTTGAAAACACGTTGAATATATATTTTTATATGATTATAGAATAAAAACTTAATCTCATTTCAATCAAAATTGACATTAAAATATACAAATCAAGGAAATATTAATAATATATCAAAATAACAAAGTCATTAAATAAAAATTAAGAGCTTCATTTAACCATCAACATCATGATTAAAGTTTCAAAACAAATATATTAACTACTATATATAAATATATGTGTATGTGTGTATATAAAGTGGAGAAGAGGAGGAGAAAAGAAGGAAAAAATTCAAAAAACAAATCCCAAAAAAGAAAATTTCCAAAAACGTGTTCGTAACTCGTCCAAAATTTAGAAAAATTAGACAATATTTTTTTAAGTGTTCAAGCGTGTCTATGTCTGACGCGTGTCTAGTTTGAAACTAATGCATCATAGTTTCATATCACCCGCAACATTTGAAACTAATACAGTGCCATTTGTACAGAGACATTACTTTCTGGATAAGAACTAGTCATGACATGGAGGTCTTCTATATTTTTGCTATTTCCGATGAGTAGTTGGTAAAGGGGTGCCCTAATTAGTTTTGTTGGTTGTCCACTATGGTCATATATTTACATTTCTTCTATATTCTACAAGGGGAATTGTGCTATGAGCATGTGAGTGTCTTATAAAGTTTTAGAATTTTAGTAAAAATTTACGACTTTAATAAAAATAAATTAATATTTAAAGATATGTATTGAAATTAGTGAAAATTTTTCTAAACACGAAGTTGCTAAAATATAATAAACTATTAAACCCATGTTATATAAACGAATGATATAGAAAATGAAATGGTTGGTCTTTGAGTCTGTGAAGCGTATAATCACTGTTCTAAAGTTACTGAGTCTCTTTACGTGAAGGTACAGCCAGTCAGTAGTTACTTTAGAATCCAACCTAGTTGTTCACAACCAAATCTCCTCAATGTTGATGCCTATTGGGAGATTATGAACCCGTCTTATCATGTTGACCAAGAAAGTTAAAAAAAATAGTATAAAGAAAGAAAAGAAGGAAAGATAAGAGAAAATAGAGTTTTTTTTCACGTGGTAACAACTGTATATTACTCTATTTTTGAAGCAAGACTTTATATCTGACTATATAAATATATATTTATATATATAATTAGGTATACATCTACCACTAACTCCTACTCAGATACAATATTAAGTGGGTGTCATGAATTCACCTAGATTGTTGATAACCCATTTACGATCCGATGCGACTTGAAAAACAAGCAATGTGTGAGTTTTCCACCATTGGCACGGGGTTCAGAGGTAGTCCTATCGAAGAAAAATTTTGATCTACTTTTGTCTATTGGCTACTCCATCCAAACGGAAGAGGCTTCCATGTTTAGATGTGTGTTAGGTTTTCTGCGCATACTTGGATTCGGATTTGAAAGTTTCATTATCTTTATATATGTGTTATTCTAGGTTGTGAGAAGAGATCGTTGTGAGAGAAAAGCCACTTTGTGAGCCGTCTTTGAGAGTAAAAGAGTTTTTGAATAATTTCACTCTTATATTCTCTTTTAGTTCTTAGTAGATTGATCTTTACTATTTGTGAATATAAAAATTTTGTTGAAGCACGTAAATTTTTTACTTACGTTTCTTATTCGAGTTTCATAACATATAATCTCTCAAACTATGAGAAATGAGAGAGCTATAAAGGTCACATCATACAGAGTCTCGAAACTTTCATACTTTTAATCTGTTTTTCTAACATAAATCTCCAAAATCCAAAGAACTCTTCTTCCATGCTCCAAACATTCATTTCTCTACATGTAAAATCCAACAAAACTCTTAATTCTATAAATGTAACTCTTTTGAATAAGACTACCAAGTTTCTGTTTGTTGTCATGTCATGTGAAACTTAATTGCAATGAAGATCATGGAATGCTATGAACTAAGACAAATTAAATTAACTTGACAGAGACTTTTATAACTTAATTTCACATGTGAATTTGATTCACTAACTAGGGTTATATTCATAGGAATCTCTAACACAGTCACTGGCCTCAGCCTACAATATTGTTTCTCAATTGGGTTAGCTTCTTTTCCATTGACTTTTTACTCCATCTTTGTTTCAGACAAATTAGTGCCAATATTGTTACAAATTTAGGTGGTTACTTTACTACAACCTGTTGGCCAATCCAATCCAACAGTGGTTACTTTACCACAACCTGTTAAAAAGGGCAAGACTTTGTATATGTGAAAGGAGATTTTATTGGTCACGTTGTTATTTTAACTAAGAAAAAGAAGGGGAAAAAAGATGAGAGCAAGGAGGGGATAAAATTTTAATCTTATATATCATTATTCTTTTTTCTTTTTAAAATTTTTGATCCTTTTTTTTTTGAAAAAAAAATTAATTTCTAATCTCATTTGAGTAAGAGAATAAAATATAATAAAAAGTACCCCTTGAAGGGTATTATAATAAATTACATAGTGTGTCATTATGTATATTCTGTTTGCTAATTGCACTTATTTATTCAGATTGAATAGTAATACTCTTTTAAATATTTTAAAGTGCGGTCACAAAATAATTTAAAAAATGGAAAATTTTTAATTGTTAATTATATTTTTTCCCTCACTCTAATGAGATTAGAAATTAAAACTTAAAAAAAATGATATATAAGATTAAAATTTTGATGTTACAAATAAGTTAAAATAGTAATGTGACCAATAAAATCTCCTAACAGAGGGTCTGAAGTACTGAGACCAAGTTTTATGTGCACTTGAGAGGGAACCAAAGCTCATCACAAAAAAAAAAAAAAAAAAAAACATTCTACATTCAGAATAAAAGGTCCAGTCTGCATGACAGTGTTTAACAATCAACTCAGCTAAAAAGACTCACATTAACCAAAAGTGAACTCAGTTGAAGCTTGGATTCATAGGATTCTACTAAGAGGCTCATGACAAAAGTTGAAACTTTGAAACATCACTCTTAAACCATTAAGTAAAGTAACTTGTTTTCAAAATGCCTTAGATTATAGCCTGCACAAAGGCCTTTTTAGGACCTGTCCAGATCATGAACCTGATATCTTATTTCTCCAAACTCATACTACTAGTACTAACTAACCTAGCCATGGAATTTGACTGATAGCACATTTTATATATGATCCTTGAATACACAATTAACCATCACTCTTGTGATCTCTCAATTGCTTTAGCTCTTCAATCAAGAGCGTTAAATTCCTATGGGAGGACCCACCTTCTTCAACTGCCCTCCTGGCCTTCTCCCCAAGCTCTTTGGCGTTTTGCCTCATCAATACCACCCCCTCATCACCATCGTCCATCAACCTCCTTACACATTTCTCTATACTCTCCCTCCTGATCACTTTCTTCCCAGCGTTAACCCACAAGTTCCAATCCTCTACTCCAACCTCCATGCCAATACCCAACACCTGCGTCACCAACTTCTCGTTATAGAAATGTTCAGCGTATAATGGCCATGTGATCATTGGCACACCAGCGCTCACACCTTCGATCACCGAGTTCCAACCACAGTGAGTCAAAAACCCACCGATTGACGGGTGGTCCAAGATCAACACCTGTGGAGCCCAACCTTTCACCATCATTCCCCTACCGTTGATCTTCTCGTCAAACCCTTCTGGTAACCACTTCTCTCTCTCCTCCTCCTCCTCATCATCATCCTTACCAAGGACGACCCATATGAATTGGTGTCCTGAGGCTTCTAGTCCACACGCTATCTCCATGAGCTGCTCATCGGGGAATCTGCACCCACTGCCAAAAAAAACGTAGAGAACTGAGTTGGGTTTCTTCGGGCTGAGCCAACTCAGGCACTCCTGCTCACCCACGACGGTCCTGTGCCCTCTCTCCACCTTATCTCCAGCGTTTCGATGAATCAGTGCCGCCGGACCGATGTGAAAGATTTTGTGATCCATGACCTTTTTGTAGTGCTCAGTGTAAGCTGATTCCAACTCGTAGAAGTTGTTGACCAACACTCCATAGCTCTTCAACTCAGCTTCTCTCCACTGTTCCATCAATTGGGTGTACCCGTTTTGGGTGCGAACGTAGTGAGGAAGCTGAGAACGAGTCATCGTGATCGGGTCAGGAAGACCCGGAATGACAAACGGGTCGTAATCGGATTGAACTTTCAAGTGGGGTGAGTCGGGACGTCGCACGGCGTCTTTGAGGGACTGTGCGAACATGCAGACGCCTTGGAATACAAGCCGTGGGATGCCCAGGAGGACAGCAACGTCGGCAGTCCACGGGTGGAACATGTCAGAGACGATGCAGTTGGGGCGACGCGTGTCGATGAATTCCTCGATATTTTGGCGGAGGAGGGTCATTGCGTGGTAGAGCTTGCCGGCAGCCTCAAGGTTAGTGACGGAGAAGAAGTTTTCGAGGCCGTCAGGGAGGCCAACTTCTTTGGAAGGAAAGGGGACGACGTGAAGGGCGATCTGGTGACCGGCGGTAATGTCTTTGTTGATGGAGTTTTGTAGGATGGAGGCGTTGGATGGGGTGGTTATGATGGTGACGTGGTGGCCGCCGACAGCGAAGAGACGGGCCATTTCAGCGAGAGGGATCATGTGGCTTGGTGAGAGAAATGGGAGGAAGAACATCTCTAGAGGACGTGATGGAGACTGCATGTTGGTCAACGGAGGGGAGAGAACTGGTTTGATAATTTTCTGTAAACTATCGCCGTGCTGGCTCATTACAATGTAATATATATATATCTATATCTATATATATATATATATATATATATATATATATGGTTCGAGACTTTAATTAAACAGGTTGATAAAGGTTTAAATATTTAACCTATTTATTGAAATGGAATAGTAATACTCATTTAAATATTTTGAAGTGTGGTCACAAAGTTTTGGAATAGTAATACTTATTTAAATATTTTGAAATGCAGTCACAAAATTTTTTAAAATATTAAACTTTTTTTTATTGTTATTTATCATTATCTTAATATTGTTTGAATCTTTGAGATCGTGGTGAAAGAGAAATAGTATTTTAAAAGAAATACAATTATATATAATACCCTTGGAGGGGTAATTTTTATTATATTTTATTCTCTTACTCTAATGAGATTAGAAATTAAAACTTTTTTCGAACAAAATGATCAGAAATTTTAAAGAAAAAAAAGAATAATGATATATAAGATTAAAATTTTAGCCCATCCTTACTCTCATCTTTTTTCTCCTTCTTTTTCTACGGTAACCAAATAAGTTAAAATAGTAACGTAACCAATAAAATCTCCTTTTCATATATATGTAAACACTCAATGCACATAGTATACATACGAATTAAGTCATACCTGATTACGAAAGATATCCGTAGATCGTATATTACTTATTGTTATGAGTTAAACGTTGAATTCTAGCTTTTGTGTATGTTCCTAAATTTCACGAAGTTACGCAGGGTTGCTATTATAGTTATCCATTCAATCTTCACAGTCTAAACCTACCAGAGAGGAAAGACTAGAAAGAGAAAGTGTACTATATCTCACAACTACATTACGCAGACCACATATCTGCGTATTTATTTTAGATACATATAGAATTTTATTAGGATTTAAAATACTGATCTTTATCAACACATGATGGAGATGTATTTGAATAAGGATAGAAACTTATCCTATTAACCACTTAAATGGGTCAAGGCCATTCTCTAGTGGACGGATCTTATTCACATATGGGTTGATCCAAAACCCAAAAACTAACAATATACATAGTCTTGTCTTTTTTTTACATGGGCGAAAACGGGAAAAGCTCTCGTGGTTCCGTCTTACTCAATGGTACTATCATTAGATTTGTAAGGTAATGGTACTGTGAATTTTTTCTCTAAAATAGGGTAGGTGCTTGTAAGAATTTTTGGACTATCTCACGTTGACTGGCCAACAGGTTGTAGTAAAGTAATGATGTAGGACAAATTTGGTATTTAAAAATATGAAAAGTTGTTTTAAAGTTATATTACAATTGTTTAGTTTTTTATTTTAATTTATTCATAATTTCTTTAGTTTTCTAGTTTTATTAGGATTAGTATAGAAAATATAGGAATTAGTAGTTATTTATTTCAATTACTAATTTTTATTGTAGTAGGATTAGTATAAAAATAAGAGTTTTAGTTTCCTAGTCAAAGTAGTAGTGTTTTAGCACTATAAATATGATGTAATAGGTCTTTGTAGTTAACTTTTTTTTATCAATATTAATTCAATTACGAATTTTGAAGAATTATTTTCTCTTGTTGGGTGAGGAGTCCCCATGTTACTTGTTTTATAAGGAATTCGATATGTTCGATTCTCCTTCCACATTTTCGTTCTGCATAATTTGGTATCAGAGCGAGCATTTTCCTGGCTTGATGACAATTAATAGAGACATAATAAAAAATTTCATTGACGTTCGTCGTGGGATGGAAGCTTTGTGGGCGATGATTGATGAACAGGGGGCAATAGTTAGTACAGATCAATGATCAGGTTGGTACTATACAACATACGCTCATGCGACTCAAATTTAATACCTCTAGAGATCCTCTAGTCAACAGGAATCGCGCTAGAGGATTTGTCCGATGTCTGCCTGAAGACAGAGCTATTTGCAATTACAAAAGACTTCTAATTTTTAACGGTAACTTTTATTTTGAAGATTTTCACGATTGAGTTTATGATTTAGATGATTGTTTTAATGAATTGAGACTTTCAGAAAAAAAATGAATATTTTTGCGCAGAAGATAAGTTTATAGGCTTCGCAAAAAGATGGTAGCTTGATTTACAGATACGTAGACAATTACAAAGAAAAAAGTGCATTCTTTTATGGCCAAGAATGATGAACAAGTTTTTACCAAAAAATTATTTGCAAATTTTAAAAGATAAATACAGGTTAGCATGGGAAAGCACCAAGAAAGAAGCACAAACAAAATCTAAAATTATTGATGCTACTTTAAATGATAAGGTTGTAGATATTACACTATTGGAAGATGTGCCCATTCTTACAAAGGACGTGTCTATCCTTATAGAAGATTCTCTTGTCATAGAAAGAGAAGATCTGATTATTCCATGCCATGAAGACTATCACAAAGAGTTTGATGAAAATAAAGAAGAAGAAAACAGTTCAGAATCAATTGATCAAAGTATAGATTTAGTGGAACCAATTGATAATACAAATTCTTTTATGGAAGAGAAAGTAAAAATTTTCATGGTAGTTGTTAATATTAAAGATGAAACTAAACCTGAATTCGCAAAGAATAATGATGCTTATAAGAAGATTGAAATTATGGTTGATCACAAAGATAATTTTTGTTTTATTACAGGATCATTCTTGTCATCAAAACAAGAGCTCAAAATTATAGATTTTATGAAAGATGTGAAAATAAAAATGTTTGAGTCTTCGATTGTTCTTCAAGAAGTTCAACCATTGATACCAAGTTATAGACAAGTTCGTGGTCGCATATATTGAGTTAAACTTGATGACGAGTTATTTTCAAGTGGGAAATACTGATCTAGAACATATTTAGTACCCTAAATATATGAAAAGTTGTTTTAAAATTGTATTAGAATTGTTGAATTTTCTATTTTAATTTATTCAAACTCTTTCTAGTTTTCTAGTTTTATTAGGATTAGTACAGAAAATATAGAAATTAGTAATTTTTTTATTCGAATTATTAGAATTTATTGTAGTAGATTTAGAATAAAAATAAAAATTTTGATTTGTTAGTCAAAGTAGTAGTGTTTTAGCTTTTGTAACTCATTTAGACATACTGGACGAGTTGAATAGCTTTTGTTTCCAACTCATGAAGTCCCTTCTTTATGTCTAAAAACTCTTTATGTATCATATAGCCGGGGTTATTGTGAGATCCATAGAGTTCTCGGCTTGATATGGTGTTAAAATAATTATTCTGAAACTAATTAGTCTATAGAGTTTTAGACCTGATAAAAAGATAGACAGGGAAGGACAAGACAGCAAGGGAGCCAAGTGTTTCAATACATGACAAATTATCACGTGATTTTTTATAATTGTTAAGTCGAATTTATTTATATTCAACTTAAATTTGTTGGGTCATTTCGTGTATGTTTCTCTTGTGATTGTCATAAATTTATCTAACTTTTTAATGATTCATTTGTGACCCGAAGTGATATGAAAATGATTAGAAAATTTTTTTTGAGTCGTTTTTATTTTTGAGATTTTATTTATTTTTTAATATTATAATTTATTTATACATTTTGAAAAAGAGAAAAGAGAACCGGCCGCCATCGAAGAATAAAGAGTTTCAGATTTTAGAATTTTTTTTTCTCTTTGTAATACTCTGATGACTCACCGTCATCAGGAGAGTCTTTAACAAGGGAATTGGTGAGTGTGAGGGGAACTGTGAAATTCATCCTTGCCTGTACGTGGTAATGTCGGAACGCAATGGGGATGGAGATTGAAATCGCACTGTACACAACAGAAGAAAAGTGTACATCTGGTTCAATCACAACTGATGCAGCGAAAACTAAAGCTATCTATGTTGAAGAAAGCAAGGGGGTGCTGGTGAAGCCCAATCTTCAGGCTGGGCATCACCGAACCACAGTGAGTGTGTGGAGGATGAATCCGCAGTACCTACAGGTGTAGGCGAGGCCAAAAAAGATGTCCCTATGCCTCGCACTCTTTTCCGATAGTACTGCCCGTCATTCTGAGCCAAAGAGGGTGTATTGGGTGAAAGGGATGTTTGATTTCAGGGAGTAAATCGGTACCTGACTCGTCACTGAAGGCAGACAGAAATTAACATCAATTGGTCAGTTCCGAACAAGTAACGGCACCGTCTTTCTAGTTTCTTCTCTCTATCTCCTGATTTCTCTCATCTCTCATCGCCTCACTCTCTCTACATCTCTTGCTGTCCCCAATCTTTCCGCCGGTCTGCTGCATAGACAGTAAACAACCGACTTCACAAACACTCGGCGCTTAGGTGGTTCGGGTGGATTGCACCAGAAATAATAAATCCTTTCTCGTGCGATGGATTAGGGCATCTCCACTATGATTCAAAATTTTCGAAAAAAAATAATAATAATTTAAAAATTTATTCAAATTTAAGTAAAAATTTATTTTGAGTGTGACGTTCTTAGGCAGTTATCAATAATTTATAATATTGTGAATTTAAGTTTATGAATAATATTTTATAAATTTAAATTTAAGTAAAAATAAATTTGATACTAGTTTAAGTTTATTGGCTAAATTTTTTTAAAAATTTAAATTTAAATTTAAATTTGAGTTTGATTTATTGCTGAAAAAGTTCATAGTAAAGTTGTTACATCGAACTCTTATTATTAGAAATAATTAAATTATGTTTAATTTGTCCAAAAAATTTTAACCCACCTTTATTAAGAAAAAGCTATTTTGCAAATATTAAATAAAAATAAGCAAAAATATAGATAATATTAGATGGTACCCATGAGCAACCCAATTTTGAAATTTTTTTAAATAAGTTCAGTACATTAATATGATAATGTGTCTTTTTAATAATATTTTATTATGTATATATAATATCTATCTTATTTAATTAGACATAATATATATAATAAAGTACAATTAAAAAGATAAATACCAAACTGATAAAAGAATATTTTTCCAATTTTATAGTATAATTCATATATTAGTAGGCAAATCCATATACTACTTTTAAGTTCTCTTTCCTTTCTTACCTTGTACAAATCCCAATACCAGGAATAAGCTTCCAAAATTTACTTTCCTTTTTCCCTTATTTTTTTTTTTCCAATATTGGTTTAGAATGTATGGAAGAGACAGAAAGAGGTTATAAAAGTTGAAGTCTTAATTCTTATTTTCATTGAACCACAAGGATTCCATATATAGTGTTTAAGGTTGCAACAATTCTTTATAAAGTTGCATACATATTTTAAAAAATTACAAATCTTTAGAGACAATAGAATAACACGTTTAGATACACTTTGTTGCCATTTATGGCAATAAAATTGCAAACATGAGACAGGGAAGTGCAAGAAAGCCTCATGTTAAAATCCCACATATCCCAAGGATGGCCTAAGCTGCAGAATACAATTCTTTATATATAGCTATGTATTAGACTTGAGCTGGGTCATGAATCAAAGCAATTGGATAATCTAAATAAATAAAGTAGCTGAAAAATTGATTATTATATACACCATTGCTGCATATATATATATATATATATATATGTTGATGCCATATATTTGTGTTCACAGATTGTACAACAAAATTACATAAATAGGATTGGATGAGCCACCCATATGTGGTATTTTTAAGTCAATTCACTTTAGAACAATGTTCTTCGCTAAATACAAATCAATCATCTCTTCTTTTTCATTGCTTCAATCCTTGTTTTGTTGTCCTGATTTAAAGGAAGTGTATTCCCTATCATATTTTTTCTTCTGGTTTGAGGGTGAAAGTTCATGGTTCCAAGACAACTAAGAACTGTAACCTTCGATTGTCTTCAACCTCAAAGATTAAGCATTGTATTTTAGAGGTAGGATTTTCATTAATTCCACCTGCACTAATAGTTAGGAAACACTATCTTAAAATAGTGTTTTGGATGGGCCTTACCTAATGAGTTTACTTTTTCTTTCATTCCTTTCATTTTCCGTGTTTCTTTCTGCTACTATCAATTTCCCATAATGTGTACATATAGATTTTTGAGACAAGACACAGAATATTAATCAATTTTTCACTCCTATTCTCCCACTTCCACTTCATGATCTAGACTAAACTTCGAACTTTATAAACAGTATTATACCTGATTACATTCAGTGGTTGGTCACACCCACCACTTTAAACATTCCAGAAGTTCATTTATTGGGGCTTGGCATCTCTTAAATAATTTTTATTGTTGTAACCCATTTTTCAGGTTCGGGTTTGGACACAAGAATCTCTGTCAATATGATAAGCTAACATTGTCCTCCAAGCGTTCTAAATGGAGCCACAATCTAAAAACATTTTTTCACAAGATAAGTTTGAATACAATTGTAATGTGGTATCTGATTGATCTCATTTTGTATGCTTTCGATGGAGATCAATACATAAACAGTACAAGTATGCACAAGATGTGATTATCAAAGCTTATATACATTATTTCAAATATTACACGATGAGCTAAGGATACTACTAAGAATTATTCCTTGTTACTGTTGTTTTGAAGTTGCAATAGAAAACAAAGACAATTTTGAAGGAAAGAAAGATGAAGATTAAAGAAAAGAACACCAGAGATTATGTCGAAGGAGATCATTTATTAAACTCTAAGACTTGAAAATTAACAAACTCCTAAACACTAGGAAACAAACTCCTAAACACTAAGAAACAATATTTTGAAATATTCAAAACATGACAACTTGGCAGCAGTCTTAAAAACACATCAGCTAACACTCCTTGCTTTAGAGACATCAAACACCAAGTTTCAATCTCAAAAACTCGAACTTGCTAACTGGTAATGGTTTAGTAAAAACATTAGCTATTTGCTCATCTGTTCTGCAATAAACAAGAGTTACAACACCATTCTTCTGCACTTCCCTCAAGAAAAATAACTTGATGTTGAAATGTTTAGTTTTTCCATGAAAAACTGGATTGTAAGAAATAGCTATTGCAGCTTGATTATCAACAAAGATCTTAGTGTCTTCTTTCTGCTCAAGATGAAGATCACTCAATATCTTCCTCAGCCACAAAGCTTGATTTACAGCAGCAGTTGCAGCAACAAACTTTGCTTCAGCAGAAGATTGAGCTACTGTTTCTTGTTTTTTAGAACTCCATGAAAAAACTCCTGATCCAAAACTAAAACAGTACACTGTGATACTTTTCATGTCATCAATGGATCCTGCCCAGTCACTGTTAGAAAAACCAAACAAATTAAATTCCTTTCTTTTCTTGAACTTGATGCCAAAGTTGATTGTGCCTTTGATGTATCTAACCACCCTCTTAGCTGTCTTCAAGTGCATTTCACTTGCACAGTGCATGAATCGAGATAAAATACTCACAGCAATCAAGATATCAGGTCTTGTTGCTGTAAGATACATCAGGCACCCAATCAAACTTCTAAAGTGTGACTCATCCACTTTTTCAATTCCTTCTTCCTTGCTTAACTTTTCCTTTTGATTCATAGGAGTGCTCATTAACTTGCAATCATCCATATGAAACTTCTTGAGAATTTCCTTTGCATACTTCTTTTGACAAATGAAAATTTCATCTTGACTTTGCTTGATCTCCATTTCGAGAAAGTAAGTCATCAATCCAAGATCAGTCATCTCAAACACTTTCATCATTTCTAGCTTAAATTCATCAATCAAAGCTGCATTGTTTCCAGTCACCAAAAGATCATCTACATAAAGAGAAATAACAAGAATATCAATCTCACAGTGCTTGACATAAAGCGTGGACTCAGATAGGCTTTTTACGAAGCCTAAACTTAGCAAGTGATCATCAATTTTGCTATACCAGGCTCTTGGAGCTTGCTTCAATCCATAGAGAGCCTTATTGAGGAGATAAACTTTGTCTTCTTCTCCTTTCTTCACAAAACCTTCTGGTTGCTCGAACATAGATTTCTTCTTCGCAAGAAACCATTTAAAAATGCTGATTTTACATCCAACTGGTACACTTTCTAGCCTTTTGTGCTGCAACAGCAAGTAGCAGCCTAATAGTGTCAAGTTTAGCTACTGGTGCAAATGTGTCTGAATAGTCTACACCAAAACTTGAGCATATCCTTTAGCAACAAGGCCTGGCTTTGTGTTTGTTGATGGATCTATCAACATTGAGCTTGGTTCTGAACACCCATTTAACCCCAATGATTTTTCTATCTTGAGGTCTATCAACAAGCTTCTAGGTCTGATTTTTTTTAATCATGGACAGCTCCTCTTGCATTGTAACTATCCACCTTTGATCCTTCTTTGCATCCTCGTATCCTGCAGGTTCACATACAACAATGTTGCACCTCTGATAGATATCAGACAACAACCTAGTGCCTCTGACAGGAGAATCATCCACCAGATCATTTGAATTCTTATTCTGATTTTTCTTTGAATTTTTCCAGTTCCACTGCTCATTCTCCATGAAATGCACATCTCTCTTTATCACCATGTTTCCTGTTTTTGGTTGAAATACTTTGTAAGCTTTGGATATTGTACTGTAACCCACAAATATGCTAGGAACAACTTTTTTATCAAGCTTATCTCGCTTAACCTGAGGCACATAGGTAAAGCATAAGCAACCAAAAACTTTAAGAAATTCCAATGAAGGTTTATACCCATGCCATGCCTAAATGGTGTTTGATCCTTCACTACTTTTGTGGGTGACTCTGTTTTGAAGAAAAACAACAGTGTTTGCTGCCTCTGCCCAAAATTTCTTTGGCAGTCCTTTCTCGTGTAGCATACACCTAGTCATCTCCATGATGAATCGGTTCCTCCTTTTACTGACTCCATTTTGTTGTGGAGTGTAGGGAGCAGTCAACTGACGTTCAATCCCAGCTTCTTCACAAAACAAATTAAATTGTTCTGAGGTGTATTCCTTGCCATTATCTGACCTCAAAACCTGAATTTTGCAGCCACTTTGGTTCTCCACATTTGATTTAAACTTCCAGAACACACCAGCAACTTTTGACTTGAATTTTAAAAAGAAAATCCAACACATTCTGGTTAGATCATCGATGAAAACAATATAATAGAGGCTACCTTTGAGAGAAGGTGTTCTCTGAGGTCTTGCCAAGTCTGTGTGAATTAGCTGCAATTTTTGAGTAGCTCTCCAAGATGTTTTAGGAAATGGTAGCCTGGTTTGCTTGCCAAACTGGCATGCTTGGCAACTTGGTAGGTGCTCTTCTAGAGGTGGTAAATCCTGCACAAACTACTTCCTTTGCATGTACAGCACACCTGTGTGATGAAAATGGCCAAGCCTCTTGTGCCAAACCTGTGTTGTGCTTTCTGAGATGGGGAAGGCAGCTTATTTCTCCTCCATTGGATCTAGAGAGAAGCTCTTGCCTCTCATTCTGACTTTGAACATCTCCTAACCAGCTGCATCTTTGATCAAGCAGTGTGTGTCTTCAAAAATCACTTTCAAGCCCTTCTCTATCAACTGACCAACACTTAGCAAGTTTTGATCAATTTCTGGCACATATAAGACATCAGAGATGGTTTTTGTACCTAAGCAGCTTTCAATAGCTATAGTACATTTTCCTTTGACAGCAATGTGATCACCATTGCCAATTCTGACTTTTGTGATTGTAGTGCTCTCCAATTATTTGAACAGTTCCTTGTCATAAGTCATATGATTAGTACAACTACTATCAATGAACCAACTTTCACTTGAACTGCTACTTGCAAAGCATGTTGCTACAAAGAGCTAATCTTCAACCTTTTGATCTGCAACTTGGGCTTCAACTTCCTGCTGCTGAGCTTTTCCTTTGCAAATCACAGCTTCATGTCCAAGTTGGTTTACACTAGCTGCATTTTGCATTAGGTCTCCTCCAGCATTTGAAAGGGGGATGACCCTTTCTGCCACAATGTTGGCATGTAGGATGATTTCCCTTCGTACCTTCAGTCTTGTTCTTGTTGCTGTTTGCTGTAGCATCGCCACTTGCAGCAAAATTCTTCTTGTACTTCTTCTTTCTCATTTTCCCTTCTTCTTGATTCTTGACTGGCAGTGCTCCTTCAACAACACCTCCTTGCCTCATGACCCTTCTTTGCTCTTGTGCCTGTAAAGCATTTAAGAGCTTTGCCAAGGTAATCTTGGACAGATCCTTGGTGTTCTCCAAGGTCGTAACTGGTTGCCTTCAAACTTTTCAGGCACCGTTACTAGGATTTTTTCAACAATCCTCGAGTCGTGTAGATCAGACCCAAGCAGTCTTACCTTATTGGCAATGCTTAGAAGTTTGTTAGAATACTCTTTAATGGTTTCTGATTCCTTCATTTTCTGCAGTTCAAAATCTCTAATCAAATTCAGCACTTGCATCCCTTTGATCCTCTCATTTCCTTCATACTCTGTTTTAAGATAATCCCAGATTGCTTTTGCTGATTTGAGTGACATGACTCTGGTAAAGATAGTTGATGAGACAGCAGCAAACAAATAGGCCTTTGCTTTTGACTTCCTTGTTTTTCGGTCCTTGTGATTCTTGATCTGGGCCATTGTGGGGTTGTCTGGTAGAGGAAGAACTTTTTAATCCTCTTCTACAACTTCCCAAAGATCCATTGCATCCAGGTAGGTCTCCATTCTCACAGCCCAAATCTGATAATTTTCTCCGTCGAACACTGGAGGAGCAATCGATGAAAAACTGGCTTCTGCGTCCATGGCGTCCACTTGAATTCAATCTCAAACTCTCATAGGTTCCTTAAGAAGAATGCTCTGATACCAATTGTTGTTGTTTTGAGGTTGCAACAGAAAACAAAGACAATTTTCAAGGAAAGAAAGATGAAGATTAAAGAAAAGAACACCAGAGATTATGTCGAAGAAGATCATTTATTAAACTCTGAACTTACATTAAAAAGACTTGAAAATTAACAAACTCCTAAACACTAGGAAACAAACTCTTAAACACTAGGAAACAATATTTTGAAATATTCAAAACATGACAACTTGGCAGCAGTTCTAAACACATCAGCTAACAGTTACCCTCTCCCTCTCTTCTCCTACTCTCTCTTTCAACTTAAAGAAGCATATTTCTAGTTGAATGCAGTTCCACAAGAACATCTTTAATACCCATTCGTTCTATCGGCATTTCAGCAGAACATAACACTCCAATTCGAAGGATTGATGCCAAGCATTCATCCATTCTGACTGTGTTGCGTTTGCTTCTTTGGCTGGTCATATGTGACTCATCTTTGTCTTCCAATATGATTTGTGGATCAACAATGTCCATCACTCTTTCTGGAAGAGCCATCTTGACATAGTTATTGAGATTCAAATTGTCTGTAAACATGCTATCAGTAGGTTTTTTCCCAGTAAACATCTCCAGTAAGAGGATTCCATAGCTGTACACATCACCCTCTGTTGATACATCTCCTCCCATACCATATTCTGCAATTTAAAAAATTCAAAGTTAATTAATTTCTTCCAACATTTCCAATCTTTTAATTTTATTTCGGGATTTTTTCAGACCACATGAAAATGAAATGACTTGATTTTAACGTCAGACGAAGTTGAATGCTCAACCTGGTAATGTAAGAATTGTCATCTCAAACATCATTAAGTTGAAGCTCAAAATAAGTTAAATAGTTACAGATGATAATTACCTGGAGCAACATACCCAACTGTTCCTCTAATCCCGACTGAACTGCTTTGTGCATGATCTGATTTACTTGTGGTGGTCAAAAGAAACTTTGCTAGGCCAAAATCACTTACATGGGCACAGAGTTCATCATCAAGAAGAATGTTGCTTGGCTTTAGATCACAATGGGTGACCGGTGTTCCCCAATGATGATGTAGATATTCCAATGCAGATGCCACATCAATTGCAACGTTTATCCTTTGGGTCAGGTTCAAGTTCTTTGTGTCATGCTGCTCAGACGAACTTGGATGTAACCAGCTCTCTAAACTCCCATTTGACAGGAACTCAAAGACCAAAGCTTTGAAATCATTGCCTTTAAAATCTATGCTTGAGCAAGAGGTGATGATCTTGACGAGATTCCGGTGACGGAGGTTCCTCAATGCTTCACATTCTGCCAAGAAACTCTTGTTGGCTCCGTGTTGTTCAAGTTTTAGTACCTTTACAGCAACAATTTTTTCCCTGGCACTGAGAAACCCTTTATAAACAGAGCCATATCTTCCCTCGCCAATCAAGTTTACTGAAGAAAATCCATTGGTAGATTGAAAAAGTTCAGCATAAGAAACTTTTGGAATTTGGTCTTCTTCTATGGTGGTCGTAGAGGGTTGTTGTTTCGACCTTCTTTTTTGATAAATTGCACAAGCACATACTAGTACCAAAACAATGAAAAGAGCAACAGTGGTCACAGAAATTATTACTGTTCGAGCAGAAAGCTTTCTTTGTTTCCTTGAGACTTCTGAGAGGCATACAGGCAAGTTTAATTGCTTAATTCCTCCACACAGCTTTTTATTTCCCAAAACTGAAAATCTACTGATGTTCGAAAAGACCCCTTCATTTGGCACTTCACCCTCAAACATATTATAGGAAAGATTGAAATCCTCAAGTAGCCTTAGCTCTCCGAGAAGCTTTGGAATCTGTCCGGATAAATTATTGCGAGAAAGATCCATGACTTGAATGCCTTTTAAGTTTCTCAAAGATAAAGGAATTGTTCCTTCAAAAAAGTTACCTTCCATGTGGAGGGAAACCAACTCCTGACAATCGCCAAGAGCGCTTGGAATTTCACCGGATAGTTTGTTTTCTGAAATATCCAGTCTCGCAAGACCTTTCAGGTTACCCACTTGTGATGGTAATGATCCTGTTAAATAGTTTTGAGCTAAGATGAGGCCAATTGAGAGGGTAGAAAGACTGATAACTTGTTCCGGTATGGCACCAGTGAGGTGATTACTCGCAAGATGCAATCCTTGCAATTTACTGCAATTGCCTAAAGAAACAGGTATGCTTCCCTCTAGCATATTTCCTTGCAAAATTAGAATACTTAATTTAGTAATGTTGCCAATGGAGTCTGGAATTTTTCCTGAGATGTTATTTCCGAAAAGGTAGAGTTCTTGCAACTCAGCAAGTTTTCCAATGGAATCAGGAATACTACCTGTGATCATGTTTGTATCTACTTCAAAGAGGCTTAAGCTGACAAGGTTCTCAATTCCTTGAGGTATGCTTCCCGATATGTAGTTATCATTCAGCCATACTGATGTGAGCTTGGTGGAGAGATTTGCAATGGAATTGGGTAGCACACCTCTGATTTGAGTTGTAGATAAACTTAGTACTCTTAGATTGGTGCAATTGGTTAAGGTGGAGACGAAAGAGATGTTGTTGGCTTTATCAGTTCCAAGTGGGTTATGACCAAAATGTAACAAACTGAGTTCTTGAAGGCTTCCCAAATTCAGTGGTATGGGTCCAGTAAAATCATTATCTCCTATAGAAAGTTTCACAAGTCCTGAAGCATTGGCAATTGATGCTGGAATGGAACCGAAAAATTGGTTTAAATCAGCTAGAAATAATTTCAGTTTTGGAAGATTCAGGCCTAGAGTAGATGGAAGACGCCCGCTTAGTAGATTGTTTGTTACAGAAAATGTTTGGATTGATGAGATGTTGTAGAGTTGTTTAGGAACCATACCAGACAGTTTATTTGAGGACAATGCAAAGGTTTGCAAATTGGAGAGCCATCCAAGCTCAGCAGGAATGCTTCCATCTATATTGTTTCTGGACAGATCAAGAATTTGAAGAGAGGAGAGGTTCCCCAAAGAAGGTGGAATTTTTCCAGAGAAATGGTTTCTGGAAAGACTCAGTCCATAGAGCTTGGACAAAGTGCCCAACTCGACAGGAATGTTCCCTTCAAGATTGTTTCTGCTCACATTAATGACTTGAAGCTCCGAGCAGAAAGTCAGATTCACTGGAATTTTACCTTGGAAGGAGTTACTGGCCAAACGAAGATATTGCATGCGAAACAATCTGCCAATCTCTTGAGGGATTGTGCCATGGAAGTTGTTATCCTGAATATTGATCTCTTCCAGGAAGGTAAGATTACCTATGTGCGGGGACAAAGAACCAACCAGTTTAAGAGACGACATATTTAGGATGGTCACCCTTTGGTGCCGATGACCACATGTAACTCCATGCCAATTGCAGAAATGAAGAGAATCATTCCATGAGCTAAGCACTTCTCCTTGTAATAGATTCTTGATGGCAACCAAAGATTGTCGGTCCGTCTCATTTGTGAAACGTGAAGTAACAGTGGTACCGACAGAGAGCACACAAAAAAGAAGGAAAGATGAACTTACAAGCCTAAGAAGCATCTTTGTGAACTCCAGTTGGTGTCAAACTGTGAAGGAAAAAAGAGGAGATTATGAGCTTTACACTCTTTTAAGTCAGAGACAAGAGTTATAAAATATAACTGATCCCCTATTATTTATTCTGTGTTAAGAATCTAAAATTTGGACCGTTTATTCTACTGGTTTTCACATCATTTATTTGTAGAAACATTATATCATATATGGTTCATGTGGGATCAAGTTGAGTTGTGAACTTGATATGGGCCCCTATACCATTTGTTTGTGTATAGGCAGTACATCTTAAATTTATATTTATTTGAAAGCAAGATATTTATTTTTGTGATAAAATGGGTAGATTGCAACAAAGTGGGTAAAAAAACAAATAAAATTTAATGGGTCAAGTGATCCATTTTTTTCAGGATTATTGCATGATTCATTAATAGGTGAATTTCCTGTTTTTCTTGGGCCGTAAATCCTAAAAATGGACAACTCAATCCATGGAGCACTTAATTTTTCCCCACTAAAAATAAGTAGTGATGATGTACTTTCTAACTTTGTATAAGAAATTTTACTCTCAAATGACACTGATATAAGTATTATATCATTGATAATGTTTTAAAACATATAATTAATATGACTGTCTCATATCATTTATAATACAAAATTAAGAAGCATAGCATTATTGAAAATAATAAAGTATTTCTTAATAGAAAATTGCAATCTTTTTTAAACTCTCTTCAAACTATGTTTGTTTTATGAATTGGATAAGTGTGGATTAGTTCTTCCCACCTATTATTTTATCTATGCTCTAAGTTATTTACTTTCGATACTACTATCGAAACTAATTTATCTAATTATCTTTTCAAACCGGCGAACAAACATAGTTGAAAGATATTCTTGTCAAATTGAAATGCCAATTTGGTGTAACCCGGTGGAAAATTCATGAAAGAGAGTTTTTTTTTTTTTATCAAATCCTTGTCAAATTGTCGTGCTAAAGGAGCTGCAATAAAGTTATGCCTCCCACTTCAATGCTGCTACTAAACGTTTGAAATGTAAATTTCACTTTGCTCTCTACAAAATTCATGAACAAGACAGAGAGAGAGAGACAATTGTTCCTATCAAATCCTTGTCAAACTGTCGTGCTAAAGGAGTTGTAATAAAGTTGTGGCTCCCAGTTCACTGGTGTTAGTTTATCAGCCTATCATAGAATTTGAAATTTCAATTTGATGTAACCCTCTGTGGAAAATTTTATGCTCAAACAGGCCCGCCTTTATAGAAAATATTCAATGGTTTCAGACCATTAGGTCCAAAGAAATTTCAATTTGATGTAACCCTCTATGAAAAATTTTATGCTCAAACAAGCCCGCCTTTATGGAAAATATTTAATGGTTTCAGACCATTAGGTCCAATGATTTAGATAAAGGATACATTTATATATTAATAATTTTTTTAACACATGTGACTTTATCTTTGAGAGGGGGATTTATTTTTGGACTCAAAAAATTCATTTGAGTGCTACTATAATATTTATAGCTTCTAATATTATACACCATTCTAACAGTGATATCCAAAAAGAGTATCAATTTGATATTTTAATATATTTTTGTCTTTTTTTTTTCTTTCTCTCTTCTCACAAATCTATCTCTTTCTTTTTCTTTCAACTAACTTTTAGATTCCATCTCTTATGGTTACTATTCATGATTGGATCCAAAATGTTGGACGGTGAATAGTGCAAAAAGTCAAATTAATAGTTGGAGTAGATGGCTTCCCAGCTACATCCACTGTTAGAGTTGCACTTGGAACAAACAACTTAGGAATTATTCTGGACCAACTCAAGACAATATGAGACCTAGAGCAACAACTCTAAATGAGATTTTTTTTTTTTTTTAAAAAAAAATCTTATTGTTTATGAGATTCTAGAAGAATAAACTTTAAATAAAATGCATATTGATTTAAAACAATTTTAAATAGTTTATACTATAAATTAAAGTTTTTATTAATATAAATATAAATGAAACTAATAAATATATAAAAATATTTTTAATGCCTTTATTTAATAATAAGGTCACTCTTAAAATGCCTCTTATTTTCTTACTTGGTTTTTTTCTAGGCAACATAATTATTAAATTAGAAGCCGAAGAAAACTAGTTGCTTCTAAAGTTGTGTGAGTATGTGTGTATAGATATATGTGTATATATATACATATATGTATATAAGTTATAATTGTTTGACTTTCCCATTTCAATAAATGTACTTATCATGTTTTCTGTAAGCTGATAATTTTGTTTTGTATCTGTTTAGGCTATAATATATTGTTAGGTCACAAACACAATTGTCTAGTATATGAATTAATAATAAAAATATTTACTTAAGACAAATATCAAGTCTACTAGTAAATTTAAATCAATACCAAAGCCAAGTATGTCTATGAAGCAATATATCAAACACTTAAAAGAGCAGCAAAAAAAAATATCAACGCCAGAAATTACGTGGTTCGGCGAGAAGACCTCAACCTACATCCACGAGACGAACTCCGATCAATCTACTATATCAAAGTGTGAATACAATGGTTTTCTATCTCAAGTTTATACCCAAAACAAGAGATTAACACAATAAAGGAAAAAATACAGAATTTCACCCAAGTTTAACAATCTCAAATTCTCACCACAAAACCACCTTCAAACTATCAAGTTGAATAAACCAAATCTCATTTGTAGCCTCTTGCTCCAACAGGTTTGAATGGAAGTGGTAGAAATTGAAGAAAAAAGCTTCAGGACTTTTTCCCTTTCCACGTAACTCTAGCTCTCTGTATCTCTCTCTGCTACCTCACTGTTGCGGCTGAATCAATTCAAAAACCCACTGTTGCGGCTGAATAACAAAACCCACTGTAGCAGCTGAGATTTTTCTCCACACGGCAGATCACTGACTACTGTTGCGGCTGGAAATTTCGGAACAACCGTAAATTACACACTGCTAGGTTATTTTGAGAGCAAATAAAGATTAGGATTATAGCACGTGAATATTAAAAGTATTCACCACTCAAGTTAGCTACAAATCTCGAGAGTTTTACTACCAAAATCTCAGCTCAACTCGGATTCCTGCATGCATGGAGTTTTATCTCCTCTTCCAAGCTAGTTACAAGCAGAAAAAGATAATCGTCTTCAAACGATTTAGAACTCTGTCTTCTTAAACTGATATATGAATGTGACATAATCAATATTGACCTATTGAGTTCTGATTTCTATAACATAGTCATAGACTCCAATATAAAAACTACCCCTTTAATTAAGCTTATCATATGGTATACCATAAAAGGACAGGCCAATCAGCACTTGACACGTATGACCACAGTCCGATTTATGTTCAGCTAGCATGATTCTCGCTCAGCCAATGACACCCAGATCATCACATAAAGTCGGAAGTGACCAAACAAATATATCCAGAACTGACCACAGGGTCCAGACCAGAGCTTCAGATCTCGTCTCCGCCTTAGCGGATTCCGAGCAGAGAATAAGGAAGCAGTCTCCAATACGGAAACTACCATTTATGATTATCTCCATCTACGACTCAATGCCCACAAGGTAACTGCAATCTCCGATGATCATATCCCTATATTCATGGCGTCGAATCCTAACCAACTTAGGAAAGCTTCGGCCTATATATTAAACCCTAGAGGTACGCTTTTATTTTCATGCTCATTCTTTGACTTTCAATACAGTCTTTCAATTCCCTTACTTACTTAAGCATCGGAGCGGCTACCGCCGGAGCCAATCCGGTGGTCCTCTGATCATCTTTCTGAGTGTTCTACAGGTCACGGAGCCCTCACGTGTTGCGAGTCAAAAAGTGCAGCATCAGTTTGGTGCCGTCTGTGGGAAACGACTAATCTCTACGCGCTTTATTCGTAAACTCATCTTTTTTCCCACCGGAAAACCATGGCACCAAATCTCCGACCCCGACAGAATACTCAGAGTTCGCAAAACGCTCAGCGTCAACCGCTTGCTCCACGCACAAGAGGACCAGCGGCCAACCCTATGCGACAAGAGATCGAAGCAATAAAACGACACAATGAACTGGTGCAGGAGCAGTTGCTAGCCATTACTAGAACGCTGGCAACGCTCACGCAGAACCAAGCGGCGGCTTCTCCTAGCCCGCCGGTCAACTTCGTTGCAGGAACGCAACCCCCGGTTGCCACGGGGAATGAAGAACTTCGTGGGCAGGCCCCCACTAACCAGCCTGAGCACCCTTCAGGCGTTGCTCACGCTGGCCGAGATCCACAGCCATCAACAGTTCCTGGCTGGGGAACATCCGCTTTTGTCCCCGACGTGCATTACCGGAGCACTACTCGAGCCCCAACTCCTAGGGTTTCGGGAGCACCCCCGGCGCCACAGGAACCTTATCGTGCAGCGCCAGTCCCACCGGTTCGGATTCCTCCTCCATCCGAAGGGCGCACTCCATCCTACTACCCTGAAGCCGAGGCTGTCAGGCAGGGTTCACAAGATGTCAGACTCAGAGACCCGCAAAGGGTAGAGGAGATTGCCGAGTCTATGGACCGGACAATCGGCTTAAGAGGACCTCAGAACCCTCCAGAGCATGACGAACTGGCCAGGCTGCTCGGAAGACTAGCCACTCCGTTCACCCACGCCATCATGTCCGAAGAGAGGCCTAGAAAGTTCGTGGTGCCCAAATTCATTCTCTACGACGGATCTGGAGATCCAGGAGATCACCTATCTCATTATCAGCACACGATGGCCCTTCACGGAGCCTCAGATGCTTTCATGTGCCGAACGTTCATCACCAGCTTGAAGGGAACAGCTCTGAAGTGGTTCCACAACCTCCCTCCGAACTCCGTTGCCAGCTTTTACGAGCTCGGTAGACAGTTCTTGGATAGGTTTATGACCAGCAGGAGGCTCAGAAGGGGGCCAGAATTCCTGCTGAATGTTAGGCAGACCAGGGATGAATCCCTCCGGGCCTACATTGCCCGCTTCAACACCGAGCTCACTGAGATCACGGATTGCAGCCCGAAGTTCCTTGTTGCGGCCCTTACTGCCGGGCTTGCCCAAGGTGGCTTCAGAGATTCCTTGACAAAGAGCCCCCCGGCCGATATGGCAGCATTGATGGATCGGGCCAAAAAATACATCAACCTGGAAGAAGCCAACCGCTCAGCCCAGAAGGGCAAGGATCAGACCCAGAGGGATAATCCGAAGCGGGAGGACGATAAGAAGGAGGATCACAGAAGAGACTCCAACAAAAAGAGGGTCAGGAGCCCAGAGAAGAAAACAGCTCCCAGAGCTGTGTACAACTCCGCACCAAGGGAGTTTACCAACTTCACGCCTTTGAACACTACTCCGAACCAGGTACTCCGGCAGATCCGAGATCGGGAGAACCTGAGGTGGCCAGAGCCGATCAAAGGAGATCCCAGCCTGCGGGACCAAAGTAAGTATTGCAATTTCCATAAAGATCATGGGCATACTACTAACACTTGCAGGACCCTCCGATATGAGATAGAACAGCTCATAAAGAAGGGACGTCTTCGGGAGTTCGTCAAACAAGACGGAAGGCAGAACCCCCAAGAAGACAAGCCTCAGCAGCGGCCAGATCAGAGGCCCGAGCAGAGGCAAGAGCAGCGGGAAGGACGAAACGAGCCTCAGAGGCAGAACAACCATGTTATCTACGTCCTCCATGCTGACTCCCCTGTTACAGGAATGTCCAACAGGGCAAGCAAAAGATATGCTCGGGAGGCCAGAACCGCCCCAAACATCTTGCAGGTCTCCAACGTCGAAAAGAGGCTCAAGCCAGGGCCAGAGATCCAGTTCACCGAGCAAGATCTAGCAGGGGTACACTGCCCTCACAGTGATGCCCTTGTTATCACCCTCAGAATCGCCAACTTCGAAACTAGAAGAGTCCTAGTCGACACTGGCAGCTCAGTCAACATTCTATTTTATGAACCGCTTAAGTGGATGGGCATAGACCAGGACAGCGTCAAGCCCACCACTGCCGTAATGGCAGCTTTTGATGGCAGCCTCAGCACCCCCCTGGGGAGAGTTGACCTTCCTACCACTATTGGGGAAGGTGAAGGGCAGAAGACCACCATCTCTGAGTATATGGTGTTGAACATGAAGTCTCCATACAACGTCATCATCGGGAGACCCTGGTTACACCAGATAGGGGCGGTCACTTCGACCCTTCATCAGTGTCTGAAGTACGTCCACAATCAGAGCGTGCACTCGGTCCGAGGATGTCAGCCAACCTCACGAGAATGTCACGCTATTGCCCTCAAGGAGACAGCTCCAAAATAGCAATTACAGTACACTCGGGACTGTGCAGATCCGGTTTCCACTCACACTCCCGAGGTGGAAGATTGCCCATCCGGCGTTGAAGAGCCCCTGAGCCCAAGGGGACGTGATAGCAGAGCCGAGCCAAGCCTGTTGGCGAGCCCATCAAGATACTGGTCAGTTCAGAAGCAGAGGGGCGTTATTTGTACATCGGCCCAGACCTTACGCCCGCCGAGCAGGAAAAGATAGTCAGGTTTCTGAAGAACAACCTCTCTATCTTTGCTTGGGAAACTAGGGACATGGAGGGAATAGATCCTAATCTGATAACTCACAAACTAATGGTAGATCCAGATCACCCCCCGGTCAGACAGAAGAGAAGACCGATCGCTCCCGAACGGCATCGGGTTATAAACGAAGAAGTCCAGAGGCTGCTGGACGCCAGGATGATACGGGAAGTTTTCTATCCCGAGTGGTTAGCCAACACTGTGCTCGTCAAGAAGAAGAACGGCAAGTGGAGAGTCTGTGTTGACTATACAGACCTCAACAAAGCATGCCCCAAGGACAGCTTTCCACTGCCGAGAATAGATCAACTGGTTGACGCCACTGCAGGGCATGAGCTTATGAGTTTCATGGACGCCTACTCTGGATACAACCAGATCCAGATGTACCCTCCAGATCAGGAAAAGACCGCCTTCATAACCGAAAGAGGACTCTACTGCTACAGAGTGATGCCTTTCGGTTTAAAGAATGTTGGAGCCACTTACCAACGGTTGGTGAACAAGATGTTCAGCCCACTGCTTGGCAGCACCATGGAGGTATACATCGACGACATGCTGGTAAAGAGCCTCCAGAAAGGCAGCCACCTCCAGCACTTAGCCCAGACCTTCGATATCCTCAGACAGCACAAGATGAAGCTCAACCCCTCGAAATGTACCTTCGGAGTTACGAAGGGAAAATTCTTGGGGTACATCGTCTCTCAAAGAGGTATCGAAGCAGATCCCACTCAGATCCAAGCCCTGATTGGACTGAAGTCGCCAAAGACCAGAAAGGAGATTCAGGCACTGAACGGCAGAGTCGCCGCATTGAGCAGATTTATATCCAAGTCCACCGATCGCTGCCTACCTTTCTTTAAAGCTCTAAAGGGCAGCAAGGCTTTGCAATGGACAGAAGAATGCGAGCTTTCCTTCCAAGAACTAAAAGAGTACCTAGCCTCTCCAGAGCTCCTGTCAAAACCTGTACAAGGAGAAAAGTTGCTCCTGTACCTAGCAGTCTCTGAGAACGCGGTCAGTTCCGCACTAATCAGGCAGGACAAAGGAGTACAGAGGCCTATATTCTACGTCAGTAGGGCACTACTTGACACGGAGAAAAGATACCCAGAAGTAGAGAAGCTGGCCTATGCCTTGGTCATATCAGCCCGGAAGCTTCGACCTTACTTCCAGGCCCATCCAATTGAGATTCCAACTGCCTATCCTCTAAAGTCAATACTGAGGAAACCCGAGGTATCGGGAAGATTGGTCAAGTGGCCTGTGGAGCTAGGGGAGTTTGACATAGCATATATACCCCGAAACTCCATTAAAGGCAGGCCTTAGCTGACTTTGTAGCCGAGTTCACCCTGGCACCGCAGAACGAAGCACAAATCGCCGAAACTACAGGAACCTGGCTGCTGTATATTGATGGATCGTCAACCGATCAAGGATCAGGGGTAGAACTGGTACTACAGTCCCCTGATGGACTTATATCGGAAAAAGCAGTCAGCCTGGGATTTAGAGCTTCTAATAATGAAGCTGAATATGAGGCCCTAATCTTAGGGATGAAGCTTGCCCTGGAATGCGAGGCTCAGAACCTCGATGTCTTCTCTGACTCCCAACTGGTAGTAAGCCAAGTTTTGGGAGAGTTTGCCATTAAGGATGACAGGATGCTTCGGTACTCCGAACTGGTGAACCATTTAAAGCAGTCTTTCCAGACTTTCACTATCCAGAAGATTGAGAGAAGTCAGAACTGTAGAGCAGATGCTCTGGCTAACATGGCCTCCCGTCTCAAGTCTGAAACAGACTCCACCGTTAAAATCTCTTTTCAGCCAGGATCCAGCATTGAGGAAGCATCAGTTGCTCAAATTAATGAACAGACCCAGAGCTGGATGACCCCAATCCTCCAGTATCTAAGATCCGGGCTCCTCCCAGAGGATAAAAACAAAGCCAGGAGAATCCGAATCAGAGCAGCTCGGTACCTGATCCTGAACAACAAACTTTACAAGAGGTCATATTCTCAACCTCTGTTAAAGTGTTTGGCTCCAGACGAGTCACAATATGTTTTGGCTGAAATTCACGAGGGAATTTGCGGGAATCACAATGGGGGCAGAACTATAGCCCACCGAGCTCTATCACAGGGTTACTACTGGCCCGGCATGCTGAAACAGGCTAAAGAATATGTTCGGAAGTGTGACAAATGTCAGAGATTTGCCTCGTACCAACACCAGCCTTAGCACGAGCTCATCCCGATTCCTAGTCCCTGGCCCTTTGCTTAATGGGGAATGGACATTGTGGGCCCGTTACCACGAGCACCTCCAAACAGGAAGTACCTCCTGGTGGCTATCGACTACTTCTCTAAATGGGCCGAAGCCGAGCCTTTAACGCATATTACAGAGAAGGAAGTCGAAAGCTTCACCTGGAAGAACATTGTCTGCAGGTTTGGCATACCACGTGTAATTATCTCGGATAATGGGACACAATTTACTGGTAAAGGCTTCAAGGCATTCTGCGAAAATCTCAACATCAGGCAGCACTTTGCCTCTCCAGGCCATCCACAAGCAAATGGGCAGGCAGAGGTCACCAACCGAACAATCCTTGATGGGTTAAAGAAAAGGTTGGAGCAAGCCAAAGGGAAGTGGGCAGAAGAGCTCCCAGGAGTCCTTTGGGCCTACCGTACAACCAGAAGAACTCCCACCTCTGAAACACCCTTCTCATTAGCCTATGGGACAGAAGCAGTAATTCCGGTTGAAATCGGTATGCCAACTCTGAGGACTGAGGCCTTTGAGCAAGAATCCAATGATCAGCAGCTGATGGAGAACTTGGATTTGCTCGAAGAAAGAAGGGATCAGGCTAGCATCAGGATGGAAGCCTACCAACAAAGAATGGTCAATAAATCCAGGATAGGACTCAAGACAGTCAGCTTTCAAGTTGGAGACTTCGTCTTAAGAAGAGTCTTTCAGAACACCAAGGATCCCACAATGGGAAAGTTGTCACCAAATTGGGAAGGCCCCTACAAAGTGACGAAGGTCGTTCGACCTACCACTTACTGGCTTGAAGACACGACTGGGAAACCTGTTCCTAGGCCATGGAACGTAGAACACTTGCGGAAGTATTATCAATGAAGATTTTTTTTTCTTTTACTTCCTTAAAACTGTTCATCTATTAATACACAGGCCTCCAGAGCCTGGTCCATAATGTACGAGTGTTCACTCGGTCCATCTATTAATGCACAGGCCTTCAGAGCCTGGTCCATCTATTAATGCACAAGTCTTATGACTTGGTCCATCTATTAATGCACAGGCCTCCAGAGCCTGGTCCATAATGTACGAGTGTTCACTCGGTCCATCTATTAATGCACAGGCCTTCAGAGCCTGGTCCATCTATTAATGCACAAGTCTCATGACTTGGTCCATCTATAATGCACAGGCCTTCAGAGCCTGGTCCATCTATTAATGCACAAGTCTTATGACTTGGTCCATCTATTAATGCACAGGCCTCCAGAGCCTGGTCCATAATGTACGAGTGTTCACTCGGTCCATCTATTAATGCACAGGCCTTCAGAGCCTGGTCCATCTATTAATGCACAAGTCTCATGACTTGGTCCATCTATAATGCACAGGCCTTCAGAGCCTGGTCCATCTATTAATGCACAAGTCTTATGACTTGGTCCATCTATTAATGCACAGGCCTTCGGAGCTTGGTCCATCTATTAATGCACAAGTCTCATGACTTGGTCCATCTATAGTGCACAGACCTTCAGAGTCTGGTCCATGCTATACAGATCTTAAATACTTGGCTCATAAAATATACAGGCCTACCGAGCCTAGACTACTTTAATGCACAGGCCTTCCGAGCCTGGTCCGTCTTCAATTAGCAGATTCTGTGATCCAGTCTATCCAAAGGCAGAAGTTCCGAGCATCTATCAACTAAAGTTTCCTAGATCGGAACACCTCGGATCTGATACTTATATTATTTGGCTTATCTGCCAAACAAACCAGTACTATGGTTTCAACCAAAGGTAAAGTACGTCGACTCTGGCATTTTTCTAAGCTTTTTGATTTATTTTCAGAACAAACAGAAATGCATGAGAAGGCGCTTAAGCTTCAAAAGAGCACATTCACAGAAAATATCAGATCTGGGAAGAAGAAATTCAACTTTATTGATAACTCAGAAGATTTACATCAGTACAAAGACACTATTACAGAAGCTACTACAGAAGCTATTACAGAAGCTATGCTTGGCAACATAATGGCTCTTCTCCTGGGATGATAAAGGGGCACAGGATCCAAAACTTCCAAAACCGCCTTCATCGGCTCCATTCGAAAGGAAGAAACCCTGAACCCCAGTCTGCATCAAGTAGTGCCCAGGCCATTTCATCATCACTATCACTGGTCCCATGACCAATGAACGATGGGGGCCGTGGGCCCCAAGAGACTTTTTCATTCTCCACCTTTGTAATCGGCATGACTTCTCAGAAGAGTAGAGCAAGGGTCTCTGCCAAGTCACATGGGGGAGAAGGTAACCTACCTTCAATCTTCTTCTTCACACCGTCTGTTTCACCCCAGCCATGTTATACTATTTTGTGGTTGAGGTTCTTAAGACTTCAAGAGAGTAATTTGGTAGAGTTTTGACCAATAGAAACCAATGTCTCATTGTTTAGTGATGTAAGTGAATTATAACGAGTTACTCATTTGGGTAGTAAAGTGCAAAGTTGGAGTTAGTTAATAGCTTACGATAGAGAATAACATAAGGTGGTAGAAGATTATAGAAGGTTATGGAAAGGTATAGAAGATTTGAGGAACTTTTGGTGCAATCTCTTGACCTAAATTGATCCTAAGTGTTCCATGCATAGTTAATACGATAAACATCTTAGGAGTTTTCAATACTCTAACTTCCATGCCATAAAATTCCATGTATTGTAAATAGTGAATTTATAGCAATTTTCATCACCATAACCACGTGCCATTCTTCAAGAGTCTCTCCAAAATTTACCTTCAAGTTCTCAACTTCTTGGGTACGAGTTCCTCGAGAAAACTTATTGATCAAGACTGAGAATCTCTTTGAATAACTTTACTCAAGTCTGAATACTGTTAGGCTTGGTGGCTAGTTCAGTTCAACCAACACCTAGGTTTGTCTTTTTGAATTTTGTACTTCATAGTAGAAAAAAAGAATAATTAAGTAAAAAACCTCTACTACAAAAAAAAAATATTTACAATTTTTATGTAACTATAATAGGAATAAAAAATGAGAATAATTTTAAATAGAATGATACTAATATAATTTTTTTTCCTAGAATATTTATGCACATTTTTTTGTGAGATTAGGTTTCTTTGAGTTTTAGTTTAGACTTTGATTCAAATTATACTATAAACACCTAAATTAATATTTTTTTTATAAGTGGGTCTAAAACTATTATTATTTTTACTTAATGTTAGAGTGGATCTTGAAACTATTGAATAATTGCTCTCCCTTGTCCCTTACACTCTTATCTATGTCATTGTAGGCTCCTCTTCATATTCTATTTTTTTTTTCATTTTCTTATATTCTATTTTTCTTTCTCACATCATATCGAGTCTGTTTTTATAAATAATTATTAAAATAAATAATAGTGATATCATATGAGACAAACACATGAAATAAAAGAGAATGAGGAGAAAAATGAAACGGAGAAGATTCAAATCCCATGTCACATGGGTTTGAGTGACAGAGAGTAAACCACGTCACTCTGTTGTCCCTCACACTCTTTTCCATGTCACATGAGTTGGAGTGAGAGAGGCTAAACCACATCACTCCTTTGTCCCTCCTACTCTTGTTCATATCACATGAGTTGGACTGAGAGAGACTAGACCACATCACTCCTTTGTCCCTCCTACTCTTGTTCATGTCACATGAGTTGGAGTGAGAGTGACTAAACCGCATCACTCTTTTGTCCTCCATGTCACATGAGTTGGAGAGGGGTTGGCGGAATGAAAGCAGGTTACTTGTAAGAAATTTATTTTTGAGTTTGTAGGTTTGATTCTTACTGTTAGTAACTCTTGAGACTACCCATGTCTTATTCATAAGAATAGGATAAAGGCTAGTGTAGGTGGTAGAGAATAGTCTTAAGATATGCCCAAACTGGTCCATCATTACAAAAAAAAAAAAATTTCATGAGCAGGAAAATGATATGAGCAGCTAGCTCTTGTGTAAAGCGAGTGAAGCAATCACTTTAAGTCCTACTTATAAATAATGTTCCAAATTTTGTATATATCTATAGAAAATTTTAACTAAAAGTAGAGTTCTAAGGCCTATAAAAGTCCAATATTTACAAAAAAAAGAGCCTCATAAATATTTTAACCAATATTAAAGAGTTTGTTGTATAGTAGATCTCAAATTAGTCCCAACAATCATAAATAATTTATTTATGATATATAATTTTGAGTTAAAAAAAATTAAAATAACGATTTGGAGAATTGGAGTTTTGTTGTATTGCTGATCTTTTTCCTTTGCATAAATGTTGTATTAATAATCCTAACTTGTGTTGGAATATTTGGATTTTATCGTATTATTAATACTAGGTAAGTAATGTAATGTCAATTGCATGTAATCTGTGTATATATATATTATAATTCTATTTCAATTACAATTCAATTAATATATATATGTGTGTGTGTATGCATTACAAAAAAAAATTCCCAAATAGCAGGAAAAAAAAGAAGAAATTTTTTTTTTCAGACATATACAAATATTTAGATTTTTATTTCATGTTTAAAAATTAAAATGATTAGATGACGATAGTTTAAGAAAATATTGTCTTGACCCATTTAGTAAAATATGATATTCTTTTTAGTACAATGACGGGAGAGAAGAAAACTATTTTAAGTGCGTGTGTGATATAGGGTTCGAACTTTAGCATATCATGTGAAGTGATGGGTTTTAATTATCTCATCTTGATGTGTTTTCCCCCTAAAACATGATAGTTATTTTGACACTCATGATTTAGATTTGTTTTCAAAATTATTATTTTTTTAAATATTACAAATAGAAGAAAACTTGAGATATTGAATTATATAAAAAAAAATAGATTCCTTCTCAAATATATACATTACTTATAGAATATTATTGACAATTTCTGTAATAGTCGCGTCTCCAAAAATAAGTTTTTAAAAATTAAAAATGATAAAATTTTACATAATATCAGCTTTTTTATAAAAAAAATTAAATGAATTAACCATACAATCAATGATACGTTAGCATCACTTAAATACAAAAACTTAGTTAATAATTTTGCATCTCAAAAAATGAAAAAAATAAATTTTAAATAAAAAACTAATTTAATATTAAAAAATAAAAAGCCTTACTTAGTATTGTCATATCAGCCCTCAAATTATCTCAAGCCGCCCGCTTTTTCCCATCTCATTGCACACCACATTAGTCTGCCAAAAACGCATCAACTGTCAGGGATGGAGACAAAATTTTCTCCAGATGGGACAACTTAAACTCTTTAATAAAATTAAATAGAGTAAATTATACTTACTTTTCTTAAAATTTTTAATAATTATATTAATTTTTTAAAATTTTTTTAAAATTATAGTAACTTTCTTTACTATATCTGATAATATACAAATATTTTCTTCTCATTAATTTTTTTACTTTAAAATAACAAAATTACCTCTTTCATATTATTTTTTTAATTTTTTAATTTTTGACTATTTTTTTCATTTTTTAAATAAATATTGATAAAAACCTTAAATTTTTATATATATATATATAAAATAAAAATAAGGTATTTACTTAAATTTTTTAAAATAAAATAATAAATAAATCTTTAAAAAAAGTTAGAAAAAATTGATCAAAATTAAAAAAATGTAAAAATAAATAAATAAAAGAGCAATTTTGTCATTTTGAAGAAAAAAAATTAACTTAAAGAAGGTTTCTGTATATTGTTAAATAAAGTAGATGAGGTCTTTATAATTGTCAAAAATTTCATGAAAAATTAGTGTAATTTATCCAGTTAAATCTGACTATGCAAAATCTAAAAGTTTTAATAGTTACTATGTATTTTGAATAATTAAAAAGAAAAAAATTAAAATTTTAATTATAACGTTTACAAAAAAAAGTAAGATTGAGTTGAATCCAACCAACTCTACTTTTTCTATTATAACTAAAAAACAAATACAGCGTATTTTGTACATGAAATTCACATTCCTTAGACACATTTTATTCAGTTTCTATTATTGATTACAAAAAATATTTGTACATAATTTTGACTTTACTTTTATACAAATATTTGCACTATGTACAGTTTCTAACATTATTTCATAATTTTGACGGTCTTCTCCTACACAAAAGAAAACACACATCTTTCTCTTTATTTTAAAGATTCTCTCTCCCTCTCTCTCTCTCTCAAGTAGTCGTGCAAATTAATTTAGTGTTTCATATTTGGATGAGTTTTGCCGGGCCTAGTTATGAGACAAAGGTTAACAAAAATTGTTTACCTGAATCCAAATATCTTTAAAAATATTTTGAATGTACTTTTGCTTCATTTTTTTAGGTCAATTATTCTAAAAATAGTTTTAAGATATTTCTCTTTCTCTGTCTACGTATCAAAATAAAGTAAAATAAAAATAATATTAAGAATTCTTGTACGATGTATTTTCTATTGAAGATTTACATGTCAAATTTTTAGTCTTTAAGTGTTTAGGTAGAGTGTTTTTTAGCAAATCTCTGAACGATTTAGAAGAAAGTAAGAAAAAAATTATTAATTATTTTATGAATCACTAAATCACTAATATACGAGACAAAATAAATTTAATAAATAAAATTAAGAAAAAAAATTTGTCAAAATTTAGATTGAAATCCTAAATCACGCAAGTGTGAAATGATAGTATTATAGAAACAAACAATTCAATAAATATAAAAAAAATAAAATAATGTAATTAATAAAAAAAGTATGACTAAATTATTTAAATACATAAATACTTCAAAAAGGTTAACCTAATAGAAATAGTATAATTTCATTATTTAATCTTATAATATTTTATTTTTTTCCCCAATGTCTATTCCTGAATATGACTAATCAAAAAATGTTGTAAATAAATACAAATTCATCGGGGGCAAGTTAAAATAAAGTATTTAGTGAGACAAATTTAAATTTTTTTAGGAATTTCTAAAATATTAAATTCCTCAAAAAAAAAAAATTCAATAGAGACAGGTGGCCCCACTGCCCCACCCTAACTCCGCCCGTCTGGTGTCATCAGCTAACTGCTCTAAGCAGATCAATTACTCAAATTTCAGTCATTTCTGTCACCTTTCTTTCCCATGTTTTGGCATAATCATGGATGATGTTTTTTTTTTTTTGGTAAGGAAGAGTGACTCGGGTCAATTTTTGTGTATTTTGAGATTAATTTCTATCATTTCATTAATTTATGTATGTTTTGAAATTAATTTCTACCACTCCATCAGTCTTTTTCTTGTTCTTATGAATAAGTATTTTGCGACTAATTTCTATCATTCCATCAATTTATGCGTATTTCAAAATTAATTTCTACCACTCAACCCATCTTTCTCTTGTTCTTATGAATAAGATATGAGTGGTCTCGAGAGTTGCTGACTATAGAAATCGAACCTGCGAGTTCGGAGTGGTAAGTCCCTTACAAGTGGTCCGCTTTCATTCGGCTAACCCTTTGAAATTATTTATGGAAGATGTTACTTATCTTATATAAGCCTTTTTTAAATCGATTAAATTCTTAAAATTATATGAAAAATTGGTTCACAATTATTTGTCTATTTCCATGCAAAATCGTTAATTCGAATCTTCTTTCCCTTCCATTGTTGATAAAAATGAATAAATAATAAATAAACAAATGGATGAATTTAAGGCCAGACTTTTAATATCTAACTCATATGTACTAATTATTAAATTCAATATCAATCATTTTGCATTGCGATTAATTAAATAAAGTTGACTGGCGGTGGCGGGTGTAAACGTTTATTTTTTTATTTTTTTTATTTTTTTAAATTTAGGAGTCAATCTTTAGGAAATCAGATATTGGCATATAATTTCTGAGCCTATGTTTTGTTATCTGAGGGTGGAGGCCAGGAGGCCCAGGACACCAGCCTGGCTAGCGACAAATTGTGCCGAAAGTGTGGCCTCTAATCTACGGGCCTCAAGCACATCGTAATGCAAACTAAAGTCATCCAATAAGGGCCCAACAATTGAGAGCATCTATCTCAAGGGTTTTGAAGTTTGGCTATTAGAAAATTTGAAGAAATTCAAATCGAGAGTGATCCATCCATGAGAAACTATTCAAGAGTGATTACATAGTTTGCGGGTTTGTGAGGAAGCCAATGAATGTGCAGAACTTTGAAGGGTAAATTTTTGGTGCTGATGCAAGTGTTGCTTAGAGCAAAAGGCTGCTTCAGAGTTCATACGAGCATGGGCCAGCAACATGAGGTCAGAGTGTCACCCTGCAGATAAATTGGAAGAGCCAGCAAAATATGGTGCCATAATGTTGCAGAAGATTGGGTTGTCATGGAAACTTGTTGGCTAGTTGAAGTACTTAGAATTTGTAGATTAGTGGATGCAGAAGCGACTTGGAAGCCATTAATTCCAAAGTTCCTGCATTGTGCTGTGAAGTAGAGAATATCAACTAGAAAGAAAACACAAGCATATCTAATTTAAAGACACACACATCTAAACAAAGCATTAACCACCTGAACAGATATATCATATATAACTTGATAGCATCTATATATATAGCCTTTCAACCATAAATTTTCCACAAGGAAGGAACCACCTGAACATACAAAGCAACAATATTCAATTACTCCGACGTTGAAGCTTCATTACTCCTCACGATTTGAGCTTGAAGTGAACGTCTGTGCTTGAGTGCCTCTATTTTTGTTTTTAGTGTCTCTATCTCTTCATCTAGCTGGGCAACGGTGGAGAATGTTCCATCACTCTTCTGATCTGCTTCCACACCCTCCTCTTAATTGGTGGTGTAGGACCAATGGATAATTCCTTGCTTGTCAGCTTCTTCTCTAATTGTCTTGCCAGAGTTCTCATGTTAAGCCTGCAGACCACTTCTTCATAGCTCTGTATTAGACTTGAGTTGAGTCACGGATCAAAAATACTTTGGTAATCTACATAAATTGTTGATCAAATAAATAGCTTCAATTCCAACATTTATTTATTTACTTATTATTTATGTGTTTGAAGCTTCAGCTTTAACATGAAATGTAATTCAAAGATCTCCAGTAATGCTACAACTTAAATATATTATAGTCACTACATTATGTCCTTCAGGGTAGTTTTATTATTTTTACAAGCAAATTAAGACCTAAATTGAATGATAGTAACAATACTAGCAAAATTACATAGAGATGAGAACTAGGTAGTTGTTGTATCTAATCTTCACATGTAAGAGGATTGAAACTTAAAACTTAAATAATTGCCTCAGATATCACGCAATAAACATAAGAAATATAGTGGCATTCGGCACAATGATACGAGGGATAAGAAAGATATCTTTTATCCTCACAAACTGTTGCAGTAATTGATGTTGTTCTTTTTTATCAGAGTAGCTTCCCGTCCTTTGCTACTTGTCAAGAACTCAAGATCAGAGGGTCACCGAGTAGGTTTCGGTAGTAGTCGCCTCAATAATAAAGTCAACAAAGAAAATAAAGTTATAATTGAACATAAATTGAAAGCGTACCTTATGGTCTTATTTATAGGTTGTAGATCTCCTATGTTAAGCATGATTAGGAGTTATAAAAGTAGGGATTCGAAGATATCCGGAGATAGTAGTTGCCACTTTGAACTTTGTTTCCTTATTCTGAGGTCGGTAGGATATGAAAGGTGGTGCCATGTTTTGAACCACATATCTCTGAAACCCCCATGCCCATGTGATCTGGATAGAATAAACTTTCTTGATTTGTACCCTAAAAAGCTCTATACATACACATGTCATGCTTTGAATATATTTGCCACTTTATGGTATATCAGCTACTCTGTGGGATCCGTGCAAAGTTGAGGTTAAGCTTTCTGAGGCGTTACACCGTGATAGTTATAAATGCGTCACTTCATTTTCTACGATAGTCGTTGATGCGACATTCATTACGTCAGCCGCCGGTTGAAATTATGAGGCCATTATTGCTCTAAATGCCGCAACGGTTTGGAATCAAAGGCCTTCGTCGCGACAACTGTTAGACCCTTATAAAAAGGCAGAGAGTACACTGAAGCCCCTCATTTCATCATTTTCTGCCTCTCGGGAACTCATCACATTTCTTAGAGAAAAACTTCGAGTAAGACGAGTTCTGGCGTAAGAAGATCAACTCTAATCAAATCTGCGGTCAGGTTTGGTTCCAAAAACATTCTCTAAATTCCTTGTATCTTCTTCTACTCTTCTCCATTTTCTAGTTAGACCATGTCGGCCTCTAATGCTCAATCAAGCACCGACTATGAAACAAAAGAATCTTTGGAAATGCATGACCAAACAAATGTGAACCTTATAGGTAGTAGCCCATCGGGCAATTTAGAAAATAGAAGTGTCAGTAACCCAAACCCTGGTTCTAAAGTTAGGATAGTGGAGGCTTTTTTCGAGCCTAGAATTATGGTAGGGGAAACCTCGGGCAGACCCTACAAAAGGGAGGAGGGAGAAAACGCCACGACTTAGGACATGATAGATACTCTGAGGGCTGCTTTTAACTTCCCTGCCAATGTGTCCTGTAGGGTGCTAGGGCCCATGAACCGTCCCTCCGATACTAAGCAAGGTGAGATATGCATCTACCCTGAGTGGCTTGAAATAGGGGTTCGGTTTCCCTTTCACCCTTTAATTAGGAAATTTTTTAGTTGGTTCAATATTTGCCCCGCTGACCTGAATATAAACAGCTGGAGGCATTTATTGGGGTTCATAGTCTTAGGACACTTCAACAATGTCGAGGTGGACCTCTCATTGATAGGGAGCAATATAGACATGAAATACCTAAAGTCGGAGGGGCATGTTTTATATGTCTATCGACAAAGGGTTCAAACCTCTCTCCTCTATACCTACTTCCAACAAGAACCGGAAGAAGTGGTACTGCTTTTTAAAGGGAGGATGGGAGTTCGAGGACTTCGAAAGCCGACTTTCAACTTTCTCACAAAGGATTGGGACTAAGGGTGAGGCCCCCTTTTTATTTTGTATTTGATTCTGTCTATTGATTTTCCTTTTTTAGCCTAATCCTATGCTTCCATGCAATAAAAGAGCTTGGAAGAGATCGATCTTCACAGTCGATCTTCAACAAAAGTACAAGAGGCTCCTCAAACCAGCAACCGTTCTCACGCCACCATTCTCTGCCCTAATAATTTGATGGAGGCTGGCATAGTGCAGGATCAGTCCGAGAGCTTGAAGAAATCCCTGATGACCGGATGAGCCCTAGGGAAGAAGAAAAAGAAGGTTAGGGAAAGCTCTTCCCCTGTTGAGCCTCCTCTTCAAGTGAAGATAAGGAGGTTAATATCCAACTCCCCTGAGGATTTAGGGATTTCCCCTGTTCAAGAGGCCCTTTTACCCCTAATGCCTATTATTTAGAAGAAAAAAAGGGGGAAGGGCAAGTCTGTTGCTGTTTCCCCAGAGTCTGATGATTACGGCCCATTGGCTGTGAAGAAGGCTTATGAGGACCCTTGGGCAACAAGCCCAAATAAGTTCAAAGGGTTGAAGGCGTAGAAGATTGCCAAAAATCTTATGGTATTCCACACGAGGGTGAGTTCTGCATAATAATTTTTTTTTTTTACCTTCCTCGGTTTGTAACATATTCTAACTTGATTGTGCTGCTTGTTATCTTTCAGGATGTGCATGGCTTAACAGACATCATAGACTCTTCAGAGGATCTCGAGCAGATTGATGCCCTCCAATTTGAGCTCGATGAAGCTAGACTTCAGCTAGAAACAACTTAGTCCTCTACAGCAGCGGCCGAGGTAAAACAGAAACAAGTCGCCAACTCCTATTCGATTTTGGAGTCTGATAAGGACGCCCTTACTTTCGAACTAGAAGACCTCAAAAAGAAGTTTGCAGACTTCTAGGCTGCTTCCATTCAAAAGGTTCAGGACATTGTTGAAGCCATCAGATCCCAAACTGAAATGGATCTGAAGGCTAAAGTCTAGGATCTAGGTACTGAGCTGATCGAGCATGGGTACCGAACCTTCAAGGTAAAGCTTCGTAAGAAGTATCTTGACTTGGATATGACTAGGGTATGTAACATTGAAGTCTCCCAAGTTGAGATTAATGCGCAGGATGCTAATGATGAAGAGGAGGAGGCGAATCCAGAACTCCCTCAGGTCACTACTGTAAAGACTGTCGAACTAGCAGCAAAGTAGACTAGGGATGTCATTGTATTATTATTATTATTATTTTTGTTTCTATCTTGTTACTTTCCCATATTTTGGGCCAATATATAAAATTTGATCTCTTACAGGACTCGTGTCTTGCTTGATATTTTTGTGGTATGTCTTGATTATCTCTTCAATATCTAGGTCATTAGAAATTTCAAAGCACTCACGAGATATTTCAAAGGCTTAAATACTTGTAAAACAAGCCTTTTCTAGATATCTTCAATACTTTAATTAAAACAATCATTTTTTAGAGATCTGTAGAGTGAGAAAATCGGATCAGACCCATAGCACTTGTAACGAGTGAAATGTCTTAGGGGATTTGTATATTGATAAAATGGAGCAGACCTATAGTACTTATTTTGAACACAAGACTTTTAGGGATCTATATATTGACTTAATGGACCAAACCTGGGACACATATGATGGACACATGGTTTTTTAGGGGTCTGTACATTTAAGTGAAATGAACCAGACTTATAGCACTTGTAATGGATACAAGAATTTTAAGGTCTGTGCATTGAGTGAAATGAGCTAGGCCTGTAACACTTGTAATGGATATAAGGCTTTTAAGGGTCTGTGCATTGAGTAAAATGGACTAGACCTGTAGCACTTGTAATAGATACAAGGCCTTTTAAGGGTCTGTGCATTGAGTAAAATGGATCAGACCTGTAGCATTTGTAATGGATACAAGGCTTTGTAAGGGTATGTGCATTGAGTGAAATGAACCAAACCTGTAGCATTTGTAATGGATACAAGGCTTTTAAGGGTTTGTGCATTGAATAAAATGGACTAGACCTGTAGCATTTATAATGGATACAAGGCCTTTTAGGGTATGTGCATTGAGTAAAATGGACCAGACCTGTAGCACTTGTAATGGATACAAGGCTTTTAAGGGTCTGTACATTGAGTGAAATGGACTAGACCTGTAACATTTGTAATAGATACAAGGCTTTTTAGGGTTTGTGCATCGAGTAAAATGGACTAGACTTGTAACACTTGTAATGGATACAAAACTTTTAAGGGTCCGTGCATTGATTAACAAATTCTGAAGTGAATCAAAAGTAATTTTTTTATTGATAATACTTGCGTAAATGTTCGATGTTCCAAGGTCTAGGTACAGGTTTCCCAGTCAAATCTTTTAACCAATAAGTCGTAGGTTTGACGATCTTGGTTATTTTGTAAGGTCCTTCCCAATTGGGGGGGGGGAAGCTTTCCCATGGTGAGATCTTTAATGTTGGGAAAAACCCTTCTTAGGACGAGATCTCTAAGCTGGAAGTTGATAGGTTTTAACCCTTGGTTGAAACATTTAACCATTCTCTGCTGGTAGGCTTCGATCTTAATCCGAGCTTGCTCATGTCTTTCTTCAAGTAGGTCCAGATTCTCTACGAGCTATTGGTTATTGGTCCCTTGGTCAAAGCAGTCTATCTTAAAGGTCGACATGCCAATTTCGACAAGAATGACTACCTCAGTACCATAAGCGAGTGAGAATGGTGTTTCTGCAGTTGGGGTCCTTCTGGTAGTTCAGTAGGCCTAGAGTACTCTAGGGAGTTCTTCGACCCATCTTCCCTTGGCCTTCTCCAATCTTTTCTTAATTGCCTCGAGAATAGTGCAGTTGATGACCTCGACTTGCCCGTTAGCTTGGGGGTGCCTTGGAAAGGAGAAATGGTGACTGATGTACAGGTCTTTACAGAACTTTTTGAATACTTTTCTAGCAAACTGCATCCCATTGTCTGAAATAATGACGCGAGAAATACCGAACCTGCATACTATAATTTTTCATGTGAACTTCTTTACTTTTACCTCTATTATGTGGGTTAGTGGTTCATGTCACGCCCAGAATTTCCTCGAACCCGAGGAGTGAGTGAAATCAATAAAGAAAAGGAAATAAAAGACATAAAAGATAATTTAATGGATTCAATTAGACAAGCACTCATTTTCTTTGATATATAATCACATAATGCACATCCCATAAACATATCGTTCATGTGTCATTTAGGCTTAAGTCCTTACATCTCAAAACACGCCCCAAGGGCTAAAAATCCTTCTAAGTTCATGTCTCCTCCACTCTGTAAGACTTCTTCAAGTCTCAAGTGCCGGGAGTGTCATCTGTAATATGATATCCCACGAATGGGTCAGCGCAACTGCTGGTATGACACAATGCTAATGCAAGGAACAAAATTAAGGCGTGGCATGTGCAATTGTACATTTATGATCTACGTGTACATTTATAATCTACATGCATATTTATAATCTACATTCCATCCAATTCATCAACATAATACAAAAACGGTATGCGTGAAACACCCATGCAAACTCTATGCCACACCCATGTCTCGTTTATGGATCGCATTCGATGGATCCATGAGTACTAATGCAACGGCCAATTTTAGGTTTTTCACCACAGGATCTACACCCTCATAATGCATAGCACCACGTGCTCAACCCACACTATGCTTTCAAGAATCACACCATGCCAATATGCCTTGATTCCACCATGCAATAATGCAGTTTCACTGAAGTATTTTATCCACACAGGAAGCATGCTTTAAACTATGCATTATACAAAAATCCATTTCTCATGTGTGTATGTCATACACATTTCATTTAAATACATACTCAAGTTACATATTCACAATCTTAACAATTCTCAAAGAATATAAATCATATATTGTGCCAACACATGGAACATACATATAATCATGGTTCGCGTTCATCACTTAACCAAACTCCCAAGGAAATAACAAGGAACACATAAACACATAAACAATCAAATAAACATATGAATCATGGAAATCATTCCTAAACTTAATTCTATTTCTTACTTAGCAAAATATCATACCTGATGGGTTTGTCTCAACCTTAGGGAGTCGTGCCCGCTACTCAGTTAAACTGACTAGCGATAGCGTAGTCTTCCAACTGTATCTGTTTAGAAGATCAAACTGTTGTCTCCTTTCCCTTCGATGTTCCTAAGATTCACAATTTATATCTCAGTGTATCGTCATATAAATTTATGCTATTCATCAAATTTTATGTTTTTTTTTCATGAGTTTCTATTTTTCTAAAATAGACTCTACCATTGAGTCTGGAACACTGAAGAAAGTCAGTTTAGGCTTTCACGGAATTCAATTTGGGCATTTGTGCTAAAAAGGGCAAAACGGTCATTTTACACTTTTACGGGTTCTTACTTCCCGAGACCTCTTTTTGTAAATCAGACTCCACAATTGAGTCTGGAATACTCGAAATAATAAAAATTCACTATTTGTTCACTTTAATCAGAGTTTGTTTGATTGCTTTTTAACTTGTGGCATTCTCGTAATTTTTTCTTATTTTTATTTAATTAATTAAATTAATATTTAATTATTATTTTATTCTGGGGGTCTAATTATAATAATTAAAAGTTTTGGAGGTCACTTTTTAATTTTCAAAAGTCGTGGGACTAAACCAAAATTTCTGATTTAACTATTCCAAATCAAAATAGCCAAACAGTGGCTAAATCCCCAAAACAGGGATAAGATATCCCTATCCCAATTTCAATTTTAATTTTAATTTCTTAAACCCACAGCCAAACACCCCCAATTCCTTTAAATTTTATAACTTAAACGACATAGCTTCAACCAATTTAAGCACCAAACGGTGCCATCTAACTTAGCCCTTATTCCCTGTCTTCCCCAATTTTCAGGCGTGTCTCCGGTAGGGTTCCATCACCCCTTCCGGTGACGGCCAACTTTTTTCGACCATATTCAGGCCTAAATCAAATGCCGTTCTCTTCTATTTTCTATAAGCTTTTCATTTCTAATGTTAGTTTTTAATTTAGATCTCCATAACCTCTCGAACAGAGGGTTTCATGTGAATAACTGATTTTTCCGGTGATTTGAAAATTCACATTTCATGCTTGGTTTCTTACTATTTTGACCTCTATCCTTTCCCCTTTATTTCCTGCACCTAAGGGGATCACATCTAAACCATTTAAATAGCATTTCATGCATAAAATATTAAGGAACCCGATCATTATCCTTGACTTGTAACTGGCTTTATTTCCCTCATCTCTTATTCTTTTTCATTATTCTTTTTGAAAATAATTCTTTGTTTCATGCTTTTTTGGTCCCTTAACTCAAATACACAGTTCATGCTTTTAAAATTTTAAAACAGAACCTAAATAATACATACCTTTTCTGATTTCTCAAGTTGTTGTATTCTCCTCTCCTTGTGGTTTCCTCCTTTGGTTCAACTTCTGAAGCTTTCTGAATCTCTCAGACTTCCCCCTTTTTTCACTTAGCCTTTCTTTTCTTCTAGCTTATTATGATTTCCCTTCTCACACAAACCCACGTATATGTATAAAGTAAAACCAAAACCACCTATTTGCCCACAACTTTCTCTTCTTTTCCTCCATTCTCTGACTCCCTTTTCTGCTTTCTTTCTTGTCTCCCCTTTACCATTAATTGTGTGTTGATATTTTGTATCTTATACGTATAATATGTTACACACACCTAGTACACACTTGCACACATACACCAACGCACACATTGCACACACAACAGTACACACACACACTTGCTGTTTCCCACCTTCCTTTATATATGTATATACATATACAATTTACTATACACAAATATATACAATACCTTATACTACATACATATACATATATGGTTGCCACAGATCCCTTCTTGTATTTCAGCTAGGACGTAGTGGGCCTTTTCTAGAGTTAAGCACCGTAAGAGGGGCTGTGTGTAAAACCTTCGGTAAAGTTTTTCTTCAAGAATTAAATACCGAGCTGCCCTAATTCGAATTCTTCTGACATAATTTTTATCCTTTAGAAGCAACCCCTCATTTAGATACTAGATGATAGGAGTCATCCAATTATGAGGTTGTTTTGAAATTCAGAGGGATTGTATTACCTCAATACTAGGTTTTGACTGGTAAGAGATTTTTACCATTGAGTCCCTTTCTAGCTTGAGATGGGAAGCCATGTTTGCTAAAGCATCGGCCTTGGAGTTTTGGTTTCTTTCAATCTTCTGAATGGTGAATTTGTGGAAGGATAACTTTAGTGATTCCACTAGCTCTGAATATATGGTCATCTTGTTATCCTTGGTGGAAAATTCTCCCAAAACTTGACTCACCACAAGTTGAGAGTCAAAGAATGATTTAAGATCCAGAGCTTCACATTCTAGAGCTAGTTTCATCCTAAGGATAAGTGCCTCATACTCGGCTTCATTGTTAGAGGCTCGAAATCCCAAACTAACAGCTTTTTTGATTATGATCCCATTAAGGGATTGAAGTATTATAACTCTAGAGCCTTTGTTGGTAGATGAACCGTCGGTATGAAATAGCCATACCAAAGTGTCTGTAGTGGCTTGAGCTTTCGAATGTAATGTTTGAGTGAACTTTTTACAAAGTCTGCTAATACCTGGCCATTGATAGCAGTTTGCGGTACATAAGATATGTCAAATTCTCTCAATTCTATTGACCATTTGACCAGTCATCCTGAAACTTTGGGTTTGTGCAGGATTGATTTTAAAGGATAGGACGTAGGGATTTTAATAGGATAGGCTTAAAAATATGGTCTGAGCTTCCGAGTGGATATCACCAAGGCTACGGCTAGTTTTTTAATTTCGGTGTATCTTGTCTTAGTGTCTAGAAATGCCTTACTAACGTAAAAGATAGGCCTTTGAATTCCCTTTTCCTCCCTAACTAAAGCAAAACTAATGGCATTATTCGATACAACTAAGTATAGGAGTAGTTTTTCCCCTGGTACTAGTTTTGAAAGGAGTTCAGCGGAAGCTAAGTATCGCTTGAGTTCTTGGAAAGCCTCTTCGCATTCAGAGGTCCATTATAGGGCCTTGCTCCCCCTTAAGGCCTTAAAGAATGGAAGGCACCGATCCTTAGATTTAGAGATAAACTTGTTCAGTGCTGCTATCCTTCCATTCAGGCCTTGTATATGTTTCTTAGTTTTAGGTGATTCTAGTTCAATCAGAGCTTTGATCTGTGAAGGATCCACCTCAATTCCTTTTTGAAAGACTAAAAAACCTAAGAATTTTTCTTTAGTGATCCTGAAGGTGTATTTTAAAGGGTTTAGCCTCATTCTATGTTTCCTTAGGATGTCAAATGTCTGGCTCAAATGCTAGATATGGTCACCCTTCCAAACACTTTTGACAAGCATGTTGTCGATGTTGACTTCCATTGTATCCCAAATTTGGGGGCCAAACATTTTGTTTACCAGGCGCTGGTACGTAGCTCCATCGTTAATTAAACCGAACGACATCACTTTATAACAATAGAAGCCTCCTTCTGATATGAAGGCTGTTTTCTCCTGGTTTGAAGGATACATTTGAATTTGATTGTATCCAGAATAAGCATCCATGAAACTAATAAGTTCGTGACCTGCTGTGGCATCAACAAGTTGTTAAATTCTAGAAAAAGGAAAGCTGCCTTCGGGACAAACTTTATTTAGGTTCGTATAGTCAACGCAAACCCTCTACTTGTTGCTCTTTTTTTTTTTGCAAGAACTGTATTGGCAAGCCATTTTGGATAAAACACTTCTCTTATCATTCCAACATTTAGCAACCTCTGGACCTCTTCATTGATGATTTTGTGGCGTTTAGGGACAAATGTTGTCCTTTTTTATCTTATTGGAGGATGGTCCGGATCTGTCATTAGCTTGTGAGAGACGAAATTAGGATCTATTCCTATCTCTAATTTCCCAAGCAAATACTGACAGGTTATTTTTTAGAAATTCAACAATATCCTCTTGCTCGGAAGGAGATAGGCTTGAGCTAATTTGTAGTACTTTCCCTCTACTTATCAGCATCGAAAAGTATTTTGATGGCTCCTCTATTGGTTTGACTGTGTCGTCCCTTCCTCTAAAACTTAGTGGCTCATCAATTTTAGAAGGATATTCTTTTACCTCATGAAGGTTGGAAGATGAGGAACTCTCCTTCTCATACGGGTATTGTAATTTCTATCTGGAGTGATTTTCTTTTAACGTAAAGGCATCACACTCCCGGGTAGTGGGTTGATAGCCCTTGATGGTGAAAACTTTGTTGTTGTGGATATATTTCAGTCATTGATGGAGGGTTAAAGTAACCGCTCCCATTTGGTGGATCCAAGGTCTCCCAATAATGACATTATAGGGGGATTTAGTGTTTAGGACCATATATTTAGAGATTAGTGTCTTATGTCCGTCTTTTTCTCCCATCGTGGTCGGTAGGTCAATTTTGCCTAATGGGATGTTGAGGTTTTCGTCAAATCCTGCCATGACAACAATGGTAGCTCTGATGTCATTAGGGTTGAACTTTATGTGTTTGAAAGGTTCGTAGAATAACACATTGGTGGAACTTTTAGTATCCACGAGAACCCTTCTGATTTCAAAGTTAGCAATTTTGCTTGGGATGACAAGAGCATTATTGTAGGGACAATGTATCCCAGCGGGGTCCAATTCAGAGAACTGGATCTGAGGTCTTGATTTTATCTTTTTCTCAATAGCCGATATTTGGAGGACATAGGGTTCTGTCCTTGCCTCTCGAGAATATCTTTTCTTAGCTCGGTTAGACATTCTCGTTGCTACATTATTAGCATGAAGCACAAAGATGACTTGATTATTTTGCTGCTGTTGATCATTTCAAATTTCTCTCTGTTCAGGCCTTTGTTCTTGCCTTTTTTGCAGCGGTCTCTCATCATGGGGGTTTTGCCTCCCGTACTGGCGGACAAACTCTTTCAATCGTCCTCTTCTGATGAGATAATCTATTTTTTGCCTGAGAGCTTTGCACTTCTCGGTTGTGTGCCCGTGTTCTTTATGGAAATCATAATATTTGTTCTAATTTCTTATGTCGAGGTGGCTTTTTAGTGCCTTTGGCCACCTTAAGTTTTCACAAGTCTGGATTTGTTGGAGTATGTGGGTAAGAGAAGCATTTAGAGGGGTAAAAGTTTCATACCTCCTACAGTTAGAATTGTTCTGGGCTTTAGGTGCTGCTTTCCTTTTAGGGCTCCTGATCCTCTTCTTGTTAGCACTGTTATCCCTCTTATGAACTTATTCATCATTTTAAGCTTGTTCTTTTGCTTTTTGAAAAGATATTTTGGTATCTTCAAGATTAATATACTTTTGTGCTCGTTCCATGAGTACTGTCATATTGATGGGAGGATTCTTGGTCAAGGAATCCTAGAAGCGTCTAGGTCCAAGGCCTGAAGTGAGGGTGGCCACTAGGAAGCTTAGATCATAGTGGGTTCTTTCTGTGAGCTCGATAATAAACGAGCTATGTACTCCCGAAGTGATTCTCCTTTTGTTTGTTTTATAGTTAGCAGGAATTTTGGTCATTTTCTTAACTTTCTGTTGGTTAGGAGTCGGTTAAGAAACAACTTACTAATCTCATGAAAATTGTTGATCGACTTTTGAAGGAAGTTGTAGAACCACTTAAAGGCGGTGCCCTTGAAGCTCGTCACACAAGTTCAGCACATGAAAGCATCAGTAGTTTCATGGAGAGCCATAGTGTGTTAGTAGTGAGATTAGTGGTCCCTAGGGTCCTCAGATCAGTCGTAGAGGGTGAATTTTGGGACAACAAATTTTTTCAGCCGTTCTTCTGTCATTATGGCATAGGTAAATGGCGTAGAGAACCTCTCGAGCTATTTACTTAGTTCGTCTTGCTCTGGAAGGGCATGGAATCCTCTAGTTAAGATTACCTAATCCTAAGAGTCTACTATCTCCTCTTCCCTCAAAGGTGCTTGGGGTAAAACTTGTTGTGGGATTAGAGCTCGTTGTTGATCTTGTCTTGTACCTCTAGATCCCTAACTCGAGGTAGGAATATGTTCGATGCTAGCTAGAGGACGTTGCCCTCCCAAGATTGAGGGGACTGGAGCCTCGGGAGGTTGGGATTCCTATAGCGCTGGATTGGCTCCAGAGGCTATTGGAGTAGGAATCCCAGTTTTGCTCTGATAGTGGACAGATGGATGAAGTGTGGGCATTCCTCTCCCTACGGTTGTTTACATTTGGGGATTAGCCCCTATATGAGTTATACCAAGGGGGTATACCGATTGTGTGTTAGGAAACTCCTCGTTGGGGGATCCTCTGCCTGTGGTGGTGGCGGGAAGTTGAGTTTCTCCATGAACAATGTTAGTAGGCGGATGAGGAGAAGGGTTATTATGCTAGATCTTAGCCAATAAAGCTAAAGCTTGTGACATTGCAGTGCGTTGTTCCTGCATTTGATCAGATTATCGTTGGATCTGATCAAGTAGTTGTTACAAATGATGAGATGTTTGTCCCCTTCCTCTTCTAGCAGAAGGCTGATTTTGATGATTTTAGGAATTCTTTCTAGGACGAAGACTGGGAGCTATTGCTTTATGGAAGAAAAAAGAAAATATTTGTTGTTTTGAAGAAAAGATAGCAAGAACGATTATCGTTCTCACAAATGGCACCAAACTGATGTCGTTCTTTTTATTAGAGGGGCCTCCCGTCCTTTGCTACCTATCAAGACCTTAAGATCAAAGAGTCACCGGGTAAGTTCCGGTGGTAGTCGATCCGATGATAAAATAAAGAAAATAAAGCTATAATTGAGAAGAATAATTGAACACAAATTGAAAGCGTACCTTATGGTCTTATTTATGGGTTATAGATCTTCTAGTTGAGCAGGATTAGGAGCCATAAAAATAGGGATTCGAATATATCCAGAGATAGTAGTTGCCACTTTAAACTTTGATTCCTTATTCTGAGATCAGTAGAATATGTAAGGCGGTACCATGTTCTGAATCACATACCTCTGAACCCCCCATGCCCATGTGATTTGGATAGAACAATCTTTTTTTATCTGTACCCTAAAGGGTTCTGTACATACACGTGTCATGCTTTGAATATATTTGTGACTTTATGGTATATCAGTAATGATGTGATGATTCATCCTTATCTGAAAAGTATTTAATAAGAGAATTGGTGAGTGTGAGGGAATGCTCATGAAATTTATCCTTGCCAAGTACACAGTAATGTCGGAACGCAACAGAGATGGAGATTGATATTGCACTTCACACAACGAAAGAAAAGGGTATCGCAGCTACAGTGACAACTGATGCATCGACAAGGAGACTTCGAGGATTGATCTTTAAAGAAAAGAATAGGGCGTTGGTGAAGTTCAAACTTTATGCTAGGCACGCTTCAGCAAAGCACATTCAATGTGGAGAATAAATTTGCACCGCATACAACGGTAGGCAATAGTGCAACGTAAAATGTTCATACATGCTATACATTTTTTATTTGTATTATCTAGTGTTGGAAAAATAGATTATTAATTAAGAATTTTTGGTCATTTTTAAGCTAAAATTAAAATGAGTTCCATACATTATTTTAGGTGGGTTCACATGAAAAAATGTTATTCTTCATGAGGAGATTAAGAACATATATTGGTTTACTTAAAAACATTAAGCGGTGAATGAGAAATTGCCTCCAAATATCATCACTTGAAAATGGTAACAAAGTTTGAAGTTTATGAAAAACTTATGTCTCATATAGGTTGGGAACAAAGTTTTTAAAGACTATATATATAATTACCTTGGGTTGGGCTTGGGCTTTGGTCCACTATATATATATATATATATATATATATCTTTTTGGAGAAAATTTATTTAAATAAAGTTATTTATTAAAATTATATTTTTAAAATGTTACGTTTTTTAATTTTGACTAAATAGTTACCATGAATAGGTGTGTTCCTTTGAATTCAAAGAATAGTTGCATCCCTTCAGATTGGTGTATCTGTTTATCAATGGAAGTATCTATTCAAATTGAAGAATTATATCTGCTCGGATGAATAAATACACCCTTTAGGTTCGTGTTTGTTTGAATAGCCACTAAGTTGCCTAGATAAACCTAGTTCACCCTTATCATCATTCATTTAATTCACAAGTTTTAGAATTAAGTTCATGCATACTATGAGTCTGCATAATTTGAGAGAGTTCAAATACAAGTTTTGGCTCGTTATGGATAGAAGATTGAAGTATTCTTTTTATTGTGTGTGATCATTATATCCTGTGAGACAACTACTATTGAAAACTCGAAAGCACAGACGATATTATCTTAAAGATATAATGTAAGACACTAGCCTCGGTCAATCACTATTGTTGTACCTTTGATATTTTTGTGAAAAACTGTAAGTTTTAATTTCTGTTTGTTTTCATTTAATTTATGTTTCTGTATTTATAGTATTTTGAGAATTCTGTTTCTATTTTATACAATTCTGAAATAGTTTCAAACTATTTTTATAATATAGTATTTATTAAAGTATTGTAAATTTTTTCAAATATGATATTTTGATAAAATATAATTTTTTCTAACATTTACATAATGAAGGACAAGAAGAGGGTGTTGTGGGTGAAAGGGGGTGTTTGATCTCAAGTGGTAATCAGCACATGACTTGTCTAGAATGAAGCGACACTCAATGCGAATAAAGATTGTGCCATCAATCCTCAGTTTCTTGCACCCAAAACTTAAAAAATCAATTTTTTTTTCTTACTTACATAGGAAAAAATGGGATATCGATGGCCGGGAAGCAGAACAATCTGGTTCTCAGTAGCCGGTGTCGATGAAGCACTTCTGAAGTCCGTATAAAATCCATTATTGGAACAATATAAATAGGAAACCCTAACGTAAGAATTTGAATCCTTACTGACATTGCAAGCGATTTCCTTATAACCACGATGAGCAAGTGGCCAAGGGTGGACGATGAAAGGGTGTTGCGGGTAAAGGTGGTGTGTGATCTCTTCTGGCAGTTCTGTACATGATTTGTGTAGCATCAAGCGGCATTGGATGCAAACGTAGATAGTACCTTCAATGCTCTCCCCACACCGGCTAACAACATTTATAATTACGTAGTGTCTCTTAATTTCATATTTCTTAATTTATTTTGAAGTTAATTGTCTCTAATTTATGTATTAGTGATTTTATTATTAGTTAATTCACATTAGTTTTTTTAATTGTAAATGATTTTTTTTTCTTTTTTCATTTTAAAGTAATTTATGATGGATTACGCGTCATTTTTTATATATTTTCAATGACTAAATTATCCCTTTTATTTATTATCCTTTTATGTTATTAGATTGAATTTTTTTTTTTTTTGTTTTTGATTTGTTTCTTCACTGATTGATATTATTTTTAGTTAGTTTTTTATTTTTTATTTAAATTTGAATACATTCCTAATCTATTTTTGGTATCATTGATTGTGAATTTGCTTATCTATTTGGATCTTATCATCATTTTTTTCCTTCTCTTATTCTTTCTTTTTTACTGCTATCTCAACTTTTATTTATGTTAAAAATTATTCATTAAATTTTCATTCACAATCAGAATCATTTTAGATTCTATTCATAATCATGTTTTTTTTTTTTCAAATTAGTTTTTTGTTCATTATATACATTATATTGATGATTTTTTTCATACAACATCAGTATTATTTACATAATATTTTGTTTATTTTTTTTTTATTTCATATAAATTATATATATATATATACACACACACACACATGTCTGATGTGCACAGAGGTAATCGACTTGTCCATGTGTCCAATACCCACGCATAGAACAAACCACCCTTGTGCATTGTAACACCCCGACCCAATTACCAGGAATTAAGTCACTAATTTCGTGTTAAAAACTTTACGAAGCAAAATGAAAAGTTACAAAAAATTAAACCGAGATAATAATAATAATAATAATAATAATAATAATACAAGTAGATGAGAAGAAACAAAAAATAAATAAATAAAAATAAATAAAAATAAAAATAAAACAAGAAGAGGGAAATATGATAATGCCAAACAAGGCATAAGAAGAGTAAAAGAGTAAAAATGAAGCAAAAAGGGAGGCCAAAGGACTTGAACCCAAGGCCAAAAATGAGGGAGAAACTTATATCTAAAAAGAAACCAATTGGGTTACAAGCACTTTTGTGCTATGTATATCACCCAAAATGCATATATGCAATACCCAATCTCCCAAATTTGAATATTCAAAATTGAGGTGGTAACACCCTATTGGGCCACCTCCCTTCCCCACCAACCCAATGACATGCAACATATATATATATATACGTATGATATATGTTATAAATATACATATATGTAGGTTGAGTGTGGAAGAGAGAATTTCAGAAAAACCAGACCTTGCGTGTGTTCAGTGTGTGTGTTGTACATGTGCGTGAGAGAGAGAGAGAGAGAGAGAGAGAGAGAGAGAGAGAAGGAAACCAAGGGGTAGTGGAGTGTTTTGTTATAAAAACCAAAGCATGCTCTGCATGCTTGGGAAAAGAAACAAAAGGAAAAAGGGAGGAAAACTGAAGGTGAAAGAAGAAGAAAATGAGAGGAAGAATATGGTCACAGAGATGGTAAGCCTCATTATTATCCTCTGTAAAATTTTTTGGGTTTTTTATTTAATTTGCACGAAGCTTATGCATAACTATAGGATGTTAATCTAGGAAGAAAATGGTGAAATTAGGAAGAAACCCCAAGTTAAATGGTTATGAAATGAGCTATAAAAGTGGATGATCAAAAAAGTTAGAAATATGATTTTGTGATTTTCATTCGGATTTGAGAACCAAAAATGTTGTAGGAATATTTAGAAATGTGTTTAGGAAAGATTATAATAAAAAAGGGGTGTAAAACAATGGGAAAAAAACTAAGTTTAAAAATTTTAAAAATTGCAAACTCCAGTCACCGTCGTCGAAGAGGGTGACTGAAGTTGCTACTGGAAAATCGCGATGAAAAAGGTACTGTGAAGGGTCGGGTCGAACCTTGGGTCGGGTTGGGACTCGTCCGCCCGCTCTTGCGATTGCCCAGCACTGCGTTATTTTGGTTAAATGAATTAAGAAATATAATGTTAGGACTGACGTCAGCATGACGTCCTGAACTGACTGAACCGGTTGGTTTTTGACCATGCCTGTTCGGTTCAGTCACTGTTCAATTGGATCGTACGGTTTAGGTTAAATATTTTCTAAAATTACATTTTAACTCTCAAATTTTTTTGTTAATTACAGAAGGGCCCAGGAAGTTAATTTAATATTTATTTTAAATCCCTTTAATTATTTGAGAAATTACTAAACTGCCCTTAAGTAAAAAATAGACCAAATAAAGGCCGATTAAAATAAAAGAATAGTGCAGCCTAATATTTTTGGACATTTTGGACTCAACGACGGAGTCTGATTTATGAGATTAAATCTCAAAAATCAAGACATGTAAAAATAAGATTTACCATTTTTACCCCTAATGATACCTAGGGCCAATTGAATATAAATGGTAGTCCATCTTGACTATTTTGGATAATTCAGACTCAACAGTAAAGTCCATTTCAGAAAACGAAGTAACGAAAAACATGACACTTAAAAGTCTAAAATTTATAAAAACGCCCCTAGGCTCAAAATAAACTATAGATACGCAAATTCAGATCTAGAAAAGCCTAAACCAATTTTCTTCGATGCTTTAGACCCAACAGCGACATCCTTTTAGGACAAAATAAGACTTGGTAACAAACCAAAAAAATGACCGATGCGTCCTTGAGACTTAATGAAGTTACAGGAAGGGGGTAATTGGAATAGAAAGAGCTCTAAATTAACAGTTGAATTGTGCGATGCTTTGAACAAGAAGGTAACAAGATCTTGAATTGTGATTATAGGGACCCTTGTTTAAGGAAGGATTTTTGGATTAAACTTTTGGGACTTCGGGTGAGTTTTCCATGTCATGTTAAGGTGGAGTTTTTGTTATAGATATAAATATTGAATTCTTTTATGACTTTGATAGTAGACACTTTGTGAGTTTTCCATGCCTTGTTAAGGTGGAGTTTTTATTATAGATATAAATATTGAATTCTTTTATGACTTTGATAATAGACACCTTGTGAGTTTTTCCTATCATGTTAAGGTGGAGTTTTATTATAAATATAGATATCGAATTCTTTTTTGACTTTGATAATGGACACCTTGAGAGTATTTTCATGCCATGTCTAAGGTGAATTTTATTATAGATATAAATATTAAATTTTTTTTATGACTTTGATAATAGATGCCTTCCATTTGATATTGTTTTGAATGACTTATCGATATATATTGTCATTTCCTTATAGCCTTTGTCAACAGATGCATTGTACCTGGTATATTTTTTAAATGACCCTTTGATATTTATGTTGTTTTCCCTTTGATTCAAGAAAATGTTTTGTAAAATACTCATGGCACTATACAGTTTTCTTACCAAACTCTGAACTATTTTGACTAAAGGATAAATATGAAACTCTTATTTGAATAACTGAGGTTGTTATTGATGTTATTGATTTTGGATATGATTTTGATGTTTTGAATGAAACATCCTTCTCTGATTGGTCATTATTGAATAGATTGTGATCTTATTGAACCCTAACCACGGTGTATATTGGTGATATATTTGAATATTGATCTTAGTCAGCAAGGTTCTAATTTGCTAGCCATAGAATGTTCTATGATTGGTTATTATTGAATAGATTGTGACCTCATTGAACCCTAACTACGGGGTATATTGGTGATATTATCGAATATTGATCTCCATCAGCAAGGTTCTAATTTGTTGGCCATAGAATCCTCTATGATTGGTCACTATTGAATAGATTGTGACTTTATTGAACCCTAACCATGGGGTATATTGGTGGTATTATCGAATATTGATCTCAGTCAGCGAGGTTCTAATTTGCTAACCATAGAAGAGGAATTTTTAATGATTTGAAATTTTATGAATATCAAATGTGAACTATGATCGAATTTTGAATCATCGAACTAAGGACTATTAAACTTCGATTTTGATTTATCAAACTATGAAATTGTTATCGAACTATGATTGAACTATGATGTTGATTTAACTATGATTATTGTTATTGAAAACGACTTTGAACCGTAACTATAATTAAGTTACAATATTGACCATTGTTATTGAATCAATATTATGATTGAGCTATGTTATTGATTATTGATTTACGACTGTGATTGAATTGAAATCTATTGAAAATGACTTTGATACTATTTTTTGATCTGTTGTACTTTGATATGACGTATTCTAATTCTATATGAGTATAGACATTTCAGAATGTACTATATAGTAGTTTTAAAACCTTTAGCATGTTATGGAATACTCACGAGCTGTCGAGCTCATACGGATTTTTATCTAACATATTTTAGGTAACGACATTGGTCAGGAAATAACAAGTTCAGTCAGGATAGCCGAAAACTTATAAACTATGAACCCTTTTTGTATTAGGATTTTGTTAGACATGATGTAGTTACGTTTGGTAATTATGGAATGTATATCGAATATGATGTCATCGGATTTTAAGAATTTACATCATGTATTTTTATAGTCACTATGGAATATGTATGAATGACTGATGTTGAATTGTATATTGATGCTTCCGCAATAGAAAAAGAATTTTATTTCTGTTGCGTCTGACTAAATGGAAATGAGGAAGGTATTGTGATCATTGAAAAAGGCCTCGGTGGCCGATCATGAACCCCTGATCTGCATAGGCTAGATTTCAGGTTGTGACATACATGATGGGCTGCAGCAATGCCATGCATTCAATTACTTGCATGCTAGGGTGCACCCATGTTATGCTGTCAAGTCATGTGTCCTACACATGCCATGACACTTTTTTAGTCAACCTTCAATTGCCATAGTCATTCCCACGTTGCCAATGTAATTCAGCCACTGAGTCATATCGAATCCAACTGCAATGTCAACAAGCTATGCCCTATGCTCCACCCCAATCCAAGTAGCCAACACTTAACGGTCCATAGGGCTTGGGCAAGCCATGTCGTTCCAAGGCTTGTCTAGATATGTTGCTCTTATGCCTTGGGGTGGTGGGGAGGAAGACCCCTCTATATATGTCTTAGAAACAATTGTCGGTCTGACGGGAATAGACATAATCCCTTACAACACCATAACTTAGTGGGAAAGACCAACTCCTTCATATATATGCTAAAGTACAATTCTTTGGCCTAATAGGAACAACCATGATTTCTTGCGTAAGGTTATCACCACCTTACTTGCCTGACTTGGATCATGACTTGGTGCAAGGTGCCACCAAGTATGTCCATGACGACTAAGCTTACTTAGGGTCTGACAGTAGCTTCTATTCATGGAAAATAGACATGAAGCTTCAATTTGAATTGAGATGCTAGTTTGGTAAAGACAATATTGCTAACAGTCATGTTTAATGCGGAAGCTTTTTGGGATGTTAAAATAGTAACGTTTTCTAGAAAAATTAAATAAAATATTAAATAAGTTTTCCCCAAAAAAATGTATACTATAACTTAGGCCCAAGCCTGACTTAGTCTGGTATGGGACAGGGTGGTGCGTGTGTGTGGTGAGCCCACCAAGGTCACTTCTATTCATAAAGGATAGACATAAAGTGTCAGTTTGAACTGATATGCCTATTTAGTGAAGACAATGTTGCTAACAGTCACGTTTAATGCAGTAGCGATTTGGGAATGCTAAAACAGAACGTTTTTCAGAAAAAAAAAAAATTAAATAAACTTTCTTCAAAAAAATATATATTGCAACCCAAGCTCAAGCCAGTTTGTTATGGGACAGGACAAGGTAATTGTATATGTATTTACTTAAAGCTTTATGTCCAACCAATATGGGACACAAGCTTTTCACAAATTTATGTTACCATGTTCAAGTGGCGATATTTGAAATTAATTTTTCATTCACTTCTTGATATTTGGAGCAATCCAATATATATTCTTAATTTATTTATAGAGGATAATATATTTTCATATGGACCATCTTCAAATAATGTGTAAACCCACTTTTATTTTAGTTTAAAGTTAATCAAACTTTTTATTGTTACCCAATTTTACTTTATTTATAGAGGATACATTCGTTTGGATAAGTAGGAGGGAAAGGAAATGAGATAATAGTATTAATTATGAGGGAAAGGAAAAAAGAGGAGAGGAGAGGGTAATCCCTCTTTTATGTTTGGACAACTAATGAAAGAAAAGACTAATATAATCCTTTCATCTTATTTGGAAATGATAAAGGAAAGAAAGGAAAGGATTTGGATGTGTATTTGGATACCTTAGGATAGATGTGTCATTTTTATTTTGACTTTTACAATTTTAAGGGTAATATTGGTATTATTAAAAATTCATTAAATCCTTGTTTCATTTCCCGTCATTTCCTCCCATTTTTGGAGAGATAACAAAATTGCTAAAATGAGGGTTAAGCTCTCCCTCCCTCCCTCCCTCTCCCTCCCTTTCTTTCCTAATTTTTAAAACAATCGTGATATAAACTCTCATTCCTTCTCCTTCCCTTCCCTTTCTTTCTAATTTCTTCCATCCAAACATAGTGTTAGATTTTTCAAATCTTTTGGGAAACTATGACCCCCCTTGGACACCCCTTGAATATCCCAATAATGTATTATGTACTACCTAACTTCTATTATTAGAGTTGCTCAAAACCTTCATCCCCAAAGAGAAAAGAAGCCAAAATGACAAAAGCTACTAGCAACAAAAATCCAAGTAATCAAAGAGAGAACCACAAAAGAGTTGCCCATTAAAAGCAAAAACAAAACTCAGAAGCTTTATTGAAATGAAAGCATACTTTCTAGTGCTGGCACAGTCGACTTCTCATTCTACTCTAACCCCTACTTCTTCTTGACCTCCAAAACAAAGGCATAAATCTTTTGCCGGTCAGGGAGATTTTTAAATTATTCTTTCTAACTTCATCTAAATACAACATTAGTTTTAACAGCTATATTATAACTTGCATAATCAACAGAAGAGACAAGTTGAAAAGGACACATTAGGTGATGGTAAATATAACCTTTCAAACATAAATTTTTGACAAGGAACCACTTGAACATACAAAGCAATAGTATTCACTTACCACAACACCGCGGCTAACACTGGATGCTCCACCGTGATGTTAAAGCCTTATTCAAGCACTCTTCATGATTTGAGCTTTAAACTCAAGAAGTGAACGTTTCTGCTTGAGTGCCTCTAATTTTGTTGTTTGTGCCTCAATCTCTTCATCTAGGTGGGCAAGGGTGGAGACTAATGTTCCATCACTCTCTTGATCTTCTTCCTCTTCCTCCACTTCTACATGACCGGCCTGCTCATCAGTGTCTTCTCCAACTATCCTGCCAGAGTTGTCAAAATTCACGTCCCCTAGTGAAGGTATATCTTCTTGCGTTACCATCAGAATAATCAAGACAACAAATCGTGTAAGAGATACAACTGATCTTAGAAAGCCACAATTTTGGTTTATAATTATTAATGTTGTTAATTTTTAAAATTGATTACTTATGTAGAGCAACTAGTCAAAGTGCAGACATAATTAATTCACTACATGATTTGTTCTTGTTTTTGAGATAGAAATGAAATGTTATAATATAAGCTTTTGCGGATAGATTAATACAGTACTTTGTTGCCATATATATGGTAAAAATTGCAATCAAGTGGATCAAGATGCATGTACCCAATTTCCAAACCAAAAAGAAAAAATTAGTGTTTCTTTTTCTTTTTGGGTACAAGAGAAATTAACCTAAACCAGCTACCTGGCCTCTTGTAGGCCAAATCAGCCAAGAGAAAACACTAGTATTTCAAGACAGAGTATGCCTCCTTTTTCTCACTTAGTTCTTTTAGATCATTAAATAAAGTGAGTACTAAAATGTATCACTTAGTTCTTTTAAATATTAGATAAAGTAGGTTCTTCAAAATTACCCTCCAAAAAAAAAGTAGCTTATTTGTGTTTGGATCTACAGCTTTAACCTCAAATTCATCAATTGTTATTTAAAGATTTTCAGTAATATTACGATCAGCTGAAGAGATCTTTTATGCTCACAACTGTCGCAATAATGCTTTGGCGATTCATAGTCATCTGAAAAATGCTTGATAAAAGATTTGGTGAGTGTGAGGAAATGCTCATGAGTCATGAAATTTATCCTTGCCAGTAAGCGATAATGTCGGAAGCAATGGAGATGGAGATTGATATCGCATTGTACCCAACGAAAGAAAGGGGTATAGCAGTTACAATTACAATTGATGCACCGACAAGGAGATTCAGAGAATTGAAATTTAAAGAAAACATGAGGGGGCTGGTGAAGTTCAAACTTTATGCTGGCCTTCAGCAAACCATAGAAAGAACCCAAGCATGCATTGCATATTTTATACATACCACGTGCACCACCAAGGACAAGAGGGTGAAGTGGGTGAAAGAGTTGTTTGATCTCAAACGGTAATTCAGCACATGACTTATCCACAATGAAACGACATTCAAGGCAAACATAGATTGTACCATTAAGCTTTTTCTTTGAGAGGATTCATGAGTGGCGAATTGGGCTAGCCTCACTTTGTTGGGTAGGAGAGGCAATGTTAGAAAGCCATAATTTTGAGATATAAAATGCACGTTATATTAATTGTTTGCAGACAAATTAATACACTTTGGTGCCATAGATGGTAAAATTGGAAACATGAGATAAGGGAAGTGCAAGAAATTAAGCCTCATGTTACGGTCACACATAGCCCAGGGAGAGCCTTTTTAAAAGCTGCGGACCATACTTCTGCATAGCTCTGTATTAGACTTGAGCTTAGTTGATGCTGCACTTTTCGACTTCGTCAAAGCTCAAGTTCCTCCTTCGAGCATATCCTAGATACAAATAAAATTAGATTGCCACCAGGGAGGGCTCCGGTGGTAGCCACTCCGATGGTTAAATTAGAGGAGATAAAAAAGATATTTTAAGATGACATTGTTGTTTTTGATGGTAGAGATAAATTCTGATCCCCTCCCTGCATACCTCTCCAGTCTTATTTATAAGCCAGTGTGAATAGTCAATTCAATGCCAAGCGGTGGGACTGCTTTATCATGATTATATACGTCATAGTTGCCACCGGCCATGCTACTTTGCAGGGCTAGGAACTTTTTTTCGCCACTCTGTAGGACTAGGGTATGTTGTATGTCAGAAGGCGGTTGTTTCATCATAATGACTCGCGTCATCCTTTCTTATCCGTACCTATCCCATCATTATGAGGTTGGTAGACAGAGCTAGACACGTGTCATATATTGATTGGTTAGGATATTTTTGGCGTATTAGCTACTCCCCCTCCTAGCCTTAGTTTTGAGCATGCGTATAGAACTTGGTATAGGGTTTTTGGAAGGGTCACGTGCTTTTATCAATTTAATGTCTGGTTCCGTATTCTGAGGGGATGACAGCCGTCGTATTTATTATCACGCGTGTTGTCATTTTGGTGATTGAGACCATTATTATTTCAGCCGTTTTTTGGTTTCTCGAGACATTTGAATAATGCCCTTTTATACTTTCAAGGCATTAAGTGGCGGTTCTTATAAATAGTGGAGGAAGTTGTTTGGAAGTTGTTTGAAATCTGTTTACATATTTCAAATATTTTCAAATTGTGCTCGAGCGTTCTCCTTGGCAAAACGTGCGATTTCAGGCAACATTGGACAGTTTTCGGCCATTGTAACCTAAGTTCTAGCCTTCTCCTTCTGGTAATTGCTAGTTTCTATCTATCTGTTTTTGTTTCACTCTCCTTCTTCTTTTTCTTTTACACATTTTCTCGAAAGCCTTCTGTTAATCATGTTGTAGAGACATGAAAAAAAAAAAAAAAAAGTGTGCAGCGTGTGGTGTATGTGTGTGTTATATATATATATTATATATATATAATATATAACATTAGGGAGAGAAGCAGAACGGGGGGAGAAAAGGAAAGGGAGAAAGAAAAAGGAGAGATCACGAGAAGGGAAAAGGGGCCAACTGCGACAGCTGCAGCGGCACTCCGGCAACCGAGAAAGAGGAAGCGTTTTGGGAATCTTGGCGTGTCGCCATGAAGATCGGAGGCTCAAGCACCTCTGGCAGCATCTCCGACATCTTCAGTCGTCCCTACGATTGTGGAAGCATACAAGGTGTTCAATATTCTTTCTAGAGAGATGATCGAACCATGTTCTGTGACTGCCGACCCAACCATCAACTCTGAAATCAGCAATGACAGAGTCGGCTACACCAAGTTTAGTTGTGACGGCCGACCCCTGCTTGAACTTCCATTGTTCCGATCAGATCGGCTCTCTCATCAGACCCATTATCAGACCCTTTTCGAAAAGAAACCAGAGGCAGAGAGAGATTGATGCTGCAACTAATCAGAAGTAGATTTTTTGGGGGATATATACGTATATATATATATATATGTATATCTGTGTGGGTGTGTGTATGTTTGTGTGGCGTTGGAGCAGGGGGGTTTTGGTGCGGCTTGGAACTGGGTATAGTTGTAGCAGTTTTGTGAGATGGCTCGAAATCGAGTAAGGTTCACTACAGGAGCTGAATCACGCTGGATGTGTGGATCGTTGGAGAGTTGGTTGGATTGGATTTGAGTTGTCATGGGTTTGGTTGGATCTCCTAAGGCGGTATAGTAGATCGCCGTGCACGTGGGTGAGTAACGGTGCTGCCGTGAGGAGGTGACAGTGGCAACAGGAACAAGGCTGAGACGATTTGGTGTTGGCCAATATTGGACGATCATTGTACAGTCTTTCGAATGGTTTGGCGGCAGTGATCGAGTTGGATAGAATTCCTGGATCCATTATTTTAAAGTACTTTGAACTCGAGAAGTCGCCTTGTTCTGTTGGCTATTTCAGTTCAGAGGGAAAGGAGCGGCATACAGTCTATTTGTTGGAAGCAGTGGTTGGCAACAGTTGGATTGGGGGCCATGGGTTTTGGATTTCCTACGACTATCGGATGTTGTCTTGATGCTGTGAGAGTGGCTGGTGGTATTTTGATTCAGTGGGACTCTCGGGTAGTGACAGCAATAAACTAATGTGTTGGTGCCGTGAGTGCAACAGTGAAGCGAGTAGCGTAGCAGCTGAGAGGAGAAAAGGGTGAAGAGAAATTGGTGCAGCAGGGAGATGTTATACGAATTTATATGTGTATGTTTGTTGTGACGTTGGAACAAGGAGACTGAAAAGAGAGCAGATTTGGGTTGGGTTGCTATTATAGGGTAGCGGCAGCAATGGAAATCGGAGCTATGTTTTGGGAAATTCCTGCAACAATTAGAGCTGCATGTTGCGAGTGGAACAGGAGTTGTACAGAGGTAGCAACAGGGTAAGACACTGAATTTTTTTAGTCTTGGATTTTAGAAGCATGAATAATTAGATTGATTGTGGGATTTCATTTAGCATAGAAACTGTTTTAGATCAAATTGGAATCCAGAAAAAAATAATCCAAACGCAACTTAGCGGCTGGGTTTTGTATTTTTATTCGGGCCAAACTGAGTCAAGTCCAACCCGACTGACCTGTTCAGATGGCTGCCCAGTACTATTACTTTATGAGTAAAATTTTAGATTTGAGTTCGGAAGGTGTTTGGTTGAAAAGGAGAAGCTATCCAATGATTGGCTTATGATTGAAAAACAATGAAAAACGTATAGTAATTGGAAAAATTATGGGCAGTGAAATAGAACTTTGTGAAATTTTGATTATGCCCAGAACTTATGGTTAATTGTGAATTAACCTGAGAAATAAATAAATTAAATTTTAATTTAATTAATTAGAAGAGGGAAGAGTACTAAAATGCCCTAAGTTGAAAAATAGTCCGACGGACTCCGAATAAATTAATTGAATAGTAAATTTTTATTATTTCGAGCATTCTGGACTCAATAGTAGAGTCTGATTTATAAAAAGAGGCCTCGGGAAATAGTAAACCGTAAAAGTACAAATGACTGTTTTGACCTTTTTAGCCCGAACGTCCAAATTAAATTTCGCGAAAGCCCAAACCTATTTTCTTCTACAGTTTAGACCCAATTGTAGAATTTATTTTATCAAAATAGAAACTAATAAAATAAAGACATAAAATTTGATGAATAGCATAATTCAAGTGACAAATCGACTGAGTTACATTTTGTGGTTTTAGGAGCATCGAAAGGCAAGGAAAAGGCAGTCTGATCCTTCCACATTCTCACTGCTAGCCACTACACTACGAGCGCGGTTTATTTAGGTTGAGACCAGCCCGTCAGGTATGGTGTTTTGCTAATGTTAGAAATGAAGTTAAGTTAGGAATATTTTGTGAATGACTGGAATGACTTATGTGTTTACTTGGAATGTGTTTACTTGATGATTTGGAGTTGATTGTTCACATGTTTACGTGTTACCTGCACTCTTTAAGAATTTAGTGAAATGACGAATATGAACCATGACATGTGTTTAAGTTAACTACATGAAATAAGCAGGCATGTGGAATTGGCTGGTGATCTATTTATGTTATTGTCTCGAGCATTCTATATTGTTGAAACCATGTTTCATTGAGATTGCATTGGCATATTGGCATATGATGAATCCTTTGAGAACATGGTGTGAGTTGAGCATGTGGTGCTTTGCATTATGAGGGTGCAGATCCTGTGGTGAAAAACCCAAAATTGGCCATTGCATTGGTACTCCGAGCTATCGGGGAGAGGCCCGTAAATGAGACATGGGTGTGGCATCGAGTGCATGGGTGTGTCATGCATACTTTCATTGCATTGTATTTGGAAAGCATTTAGAGATAAATGTACACTTTGCACATGTCACGCCTTAGCTTTATTTCTTGCATTAGCATCTCATTATACCAGCAGTTGAGCTGACCCATTCGTGGGGCATATATTACAGATGAGGATGTCCCAGCTACTTGAGATTTGATGACAGCTTGATCGGATGAAGCAATTGGTGTATTTTGACCTATGGGGCTTATGTTTTGTGATGTAAGGGCTTAAGCCCGAATGATCTATGAACAAAATAGTTGTGAGATGTATTTTATGTTTCTATATGTATTGATGGGAATGGATGCATGTCTAGTCAATTCTGTTTAGATTGCTCCTTACTTTATTTCCTTCTTGTCTCGTAGAGAATTTGTATATTGTGAAAAGAATGGAGATGATATTGGTATAGTGTAATGAATTGGGAGTCGATGATTCTTAAGTTTAAGTGTAGCTGTATATATGATGGATTGGATGATTAGACGATGTACATTTAAATTCTATGAGATTTGTGGCCATTGAGTGAGGATGGATTGTGACGTGTTCGTATATATATATATATATATATATATATATATATATATATGATGTATTGTGATTATCAGGGAAAAAAAAAGCTCGAAAAACAGAGGAGGTTCTGTCAAAATTTTCTGAAAAATTAAAGGATTGTTAAGTGTATAAAACACCTTGGTTATTATGAAAACAAGGGGCAAGGCCCTATGGATTGTACAGAACAGGGAATTTGGTTAGTGTTTGGAATGTCTTTGATTGTGCTTTATTTCGTTATTATTTTATTTTCCCTTGTCTCGTTACTCACGCCTCGGGTTCGCTGGAATTCGGGGCGTGACACATGTCTAGGTCCGATAGAGGGGAAGTTAGGGTTGAGTTAGAAACAATCGGTGAAGATGGTCTTTCATCCTCTTCTCCTTCTTCATCTTCTTCCTCTTTCGAATTTGTTCTGGGGTCTAGCGATAGGGAGACTAATACGTCTCAGGGAAAGGAGGGAAAAAGTGCCATGATAAAGGAAATTTTAAGTTCCGTTAGGAAACGATATAAGTTTCCAAAAAATGTATATTGTAAGGTCCCCAAGTCTTCAGATCGCCCTTCCGATATTAGACGGGGTGAAATCTGTGCCTATCTCGAATGGTTCGATTTGGGTGTACGCTTCCCCTTCCACCCCCTTTTTGTTGAATTTTTTACATGGTTCAATATCTGCCCCGCCGAACCAAATGTGAACAGTTGGAGGCAGCTCTTAGCTTTCATAGTCTTAGGTCACGTCAATGGGGTCCAAGTAGATCTGGACCTTGTTCGTAGTCAAATGGATATGAAATATCTTAGTTCTGAGGAGCTGTATTACATATCTTTTGATCAGAGGTTCCGACCTCTGACTTTGGTACCCTCTTCCAACAAGACTTAGAAGAAGTGGTATTTCTTCGTGGGGGGAGGCTGGGAACGAGAAGATTATGAAAATCATATGAGTCTTTTTCCTCGGCACACTGTCCCAAGGGGTAAGTCTTCAGACCTCAAATCTGTATAAGTTTAATTTTTGTTTTTACCTCTCCATCATTGTGATTCATTGACTATACTTTCCTTCTTTGTAGATAGAAGGAAGTGGAAAAGGGCGTCTTTTACTCTTGAGATTGAAGAGAAATATTGCCGACTTCTGCAGCCTACCATCTGACCTCATTACAAGATCCTTTCCCCTCAAAATTTGATGGCAGCTGATTTAATACAAAAAGATGTTGTAGCAGTGAAGAAGTCGATATTGTCTGGATACGCCCCTCCCCCTCCCTTTAAAGCAAAAACTGGTGGGCCAGCTTCCTCATCAGTGCCCAAACCAACTGAGAAACCAACTTCTTCAACAGCCCCTCAACCGGCACAGAAGAGGAAGAGAATAATATCTGGAGTTTCTCGTGAGGCTTCCGAGGTTCCCATACAAGAGGCTGCCGAGGTTCCTCAACCCGAAGCTCCATATTCAGCCGAGGCAGGGGCTACCTCAACAGCTCAGACCTCGGAGCCTCCAGCCTCGACCGTACCTTAAGAAGGATCAACTTCAGCTTCGATCAATCCGGCCGAAGCACCTTCAGGTTCTGAGGTTATGAAGTTAGCCTTGAAAGCGGCCCTTCCTCCTGGTTTTTAGGGCAAGAGCTCGAGGCAGGTCATTGGTGAACTGATGCTAGGTCATGCTAGGGTAAGATCCCTCTTTAGAGAAAGGTTTTCTTTTATTTTGTATGTTTTGCTTGTATCGATTTCGCTCATTTTTTGTTTATAGGGCCTCCGGGCGATGGGCGTCCTTATGGACCGCTATGACCAAGCTGAGAAGGTAAACAACCTTCAGGTAGAGCTGAAGAAGACCCAGTCCGAGCTGAAAATGGCTCAGTCCGACGTAAAGGCAGCCCGGACCGAACTGAAGGTGGCTCATTCTGACCTTGCGGCATCTCAAACCAAAGTCACCGCTTTGGAGGCCAAATACGAAGCCCTTGAAGGGAAGTATGTGGACGTGACGCAATGCAGGGATGTCATGCTTGCGCAAAGGGATAAATACCGCCAGAACTTGGATGATTTTAAGAAGAAATTCGAGGAAGCCAAGGCTGCTGAAGCTCAGAAAATTGAAGAGGCCAAGGCGGCTACCAAGGCTGGGTTGATGGGGTTGGTTAACTCAATGGGAAGAGAACTTGTGGATTTTGGCTACCTCCTATACAGGAAGAAGATTCAAAAGCTATATCCAGACCTGGATATCTCTAGGTTGGAAGAGGTAGAGGTAGACGAATCTTTACCGAACTCACCCGAGCAGCCAACTCAGGATCAAGTTGTTGAGGATGCGATGCCTATCTTTTCCATTTCGCCAGTGCATCCAAATTAACTTATGTCTTTTTTTTTTTTTTTTTTTTACAACTTCAGCCCCTTTGGGCTTTATTTAATACGAACACTTATTCATTTATATTTTACTGTGTAGAGCCGGTGTACTTACAATTTTTGCTAACCAAGCCTTTTACTCAGATCTTGATGGTCTGTCAGAAATATAACCTTTGACAAAATATTTATTTATTTGAGAATTAATAATTTTGGCAAGACTACAGTCTGAATAATCAATGACATATCAGCTCTGAAACCATTGTTCCTCCTCAAGGAAGAAATAGAATCAGAGGTGAAATACTTGTGATAATAATAAGTTTATGAAATGAAAATACTGGCCTAACCTGGGTACTGAGGTGACAACGCTGCAGCAAAAGAAGATAATTGAAATAAATCTTTTGACTTGATAACTGTTCTACCGATCTGGTAGTTTTAGTAACTCATCTACAACATTCTTGTTCGTAAGGGCCCTTTTAGACAAAACAGGTCTAAAGATTTGTGTATAGAATTTGGGACCATGCCTACAACAATCTTGCTCGTAGGGGCCCTCTGTAGATAGACCAGGTCTGAAAACCTGCGTATCAAATATGGGACCATGCCTACAGCACTCTTGCTCATAGGGCCGTTTTAGATAGCCCAGGTCTGAAGCCCCGTGTATCAAATTTGGGACCATGCCTACAACATTCTTACTCGTAGGGGCTGTTTTAGATAGCCCAGGTCTAAAGACTCGTGTATCAAATTTGGGAACATGAGGGGCCGTTTTAGATAGCCCAGGTCTGAGGACCTGTGTACTGAAGAAACGTTTCTAAAATGAGGAGAATTTTCATTGATAATATTTTCGCAAGTGCTCGATGTTCCATGGTCTAAGAACTGGTTTGCTCGATGTTCCATGGTCTAGGAACTGGTTTTCCCGACATATCTTCCAACCAATAAGTCATAGGCCTGGTAATCTTAATGATTTTATAGGGTCCTTCCCAGTTTGGGGAAAGTTTTCCCATGGTGGGATCTTTTGTATTAGGGAAGATCCTTCTGAGAACAAAGTCACCAAGCTGCAAGGCTACGGGTTTTATCTTCTGATTGAAACTTTTGGCTACCCTTCTTCGATATTCCTCAGCCATGATCCCAACCCGCTCTCTTTTTTCCTCTAGTAAATCGAGGTTTTCTACTAATTGGAGATCATTGGCCTCTTGGTCGAAGGCTTCCATTCTCAGTGTTGTCATGCCGATCTCTACGGGAATTACCGCCTCGGTACCGTATGCAAGTGAAAACGGTGTCTCAGATGTTGACATTCTTCTCGTAGTTTGGTATGCCCAAAGCACTCCAAGGAGCTCTTCGACCCACCTTCCTTTCACCTGCTCCAACCTTTTTTTGATAGCGTTGAGGATCGTTCGATTGGTAACCTCAGCTTGACCATTTGCTTGGGGGTGTCCTGGTGAGGAGAAGTGATGACTAATATGCAGATCGATATAGAATTTTCCAAATAGTTTCCCAGCAAATTACATGCCGTTGTTTGAGATGATGACACGAGGTATACCGAACCTGCAGACAATATTTTTCCATGTAAACTTTTTTACCTCGGCCTCGGTGATGTGAGTTAGTGGCTTTGCTTCTGCCCATTTAGAAAAATAATCGATAGCGACTAACAGATATTTTCTGTTCTGGGGGGCCTTTGGTAATGGACCCAAAATATCCATCCCCCATTAGGCAAAAGGCCATGGACTTGCAATGGGGGTGAGCTCCTGATGAGGCTAATGTTGGTACGAGGCGAAGCGCTGACACTTATCGCACTTTCTTACGTATTCTTTGGCATTTTTGAGCATATCAGGCCAATAATATCCTTGAGTTAGAGCTCGGTGGGAAATGGTCCTGCCTCCATTGTGATTCCTGCATATTCCTTCATTGATTTCGGCCAAGACATATTTGGACTCTTTTGGAGATAGGCATCTCAGGAGTGGCTGGGTATAAGACCTACGGTAGAGTTTTTTTGTTTATAATGAGGTACTGTGCTGCCCTGATCCGTATACTCCGAGCTTGATTCTTCTCCTCGGGTAGTTTTCCTTCTTCTAAGTATTGAAGGATAGGAGTCCTCTAATCCTTAAGCCGATCTGTAGAGCAAACTTAATGGAGCTCCTGGATGCTGGGTTCATTTTGGCAGGAAATGCTGATTTCTGAGTCCCCATTAGGTTTTAAGTGAGATGCCACGTTTGCCAAGGCATCGGCTTGGGCATTATAATTTCTTTCGATTTTATGGATACTAAAATGGGTAAACGACTTTTTCAGGGAGCTTACCATCTCTGCATAACTGATCATTCGATCATCTTTGGCAGTAAATTCATCCAAAACCTGACCTACTACTAGCTGTGAGTCAGAGAATGCTTCGAGGTTACGAACCTCAAATTCTAGGGCCAGCCTCATACCAAGGATTAGTGCTTCGTATTCAGCTTCGTTATTGGAAGCTCTGAATCCCAAGGTGATGGCTTTTTCTGTCATGATTCCGTCTGGAGAACGGAGTACAATACCGACTCCGGAACCTTTATCAGTGGAAGAGCCATCGACGTGGAGTTGCCATGTTGCTGCACCTGTGTTTGCCCCGAGGTTTCCTTCCATGGTTGGAGTGAATTCTGTGATGAAGTCAACCAGAGCTTGGGCTTTAATGGCTGTCCGAGGTATATAAGATATGTCAAACTCTCTTAACTCTACGGACCATTTTATCAAGCGTCCCGAGGTGTCTGGTTTGTGTAAAATTGCTTTCAAGGGGTAAGATGTTGGGATCACAATCGAGTGAGCTTGAAAATAAGGCCGAAGTTTTCAAGCAGAGGTTATTAAGGCGAAAGCCAACTTTTCTACATTGGGGTATCTTTTTTCTGAGCCAAGGAGTGCTTACTGCATTTTTTGATACTGCGAGGTACAGGAAGAGTTTTTCCCCCTGTATTGGCTTGGATAGGAGTTCTGGAAATGCCATATATTGCTTGAGTTCTTCAAAGGCTTTGTTGCATTCAGGGGTCCATTCAAGGGCCTTAGTCCCCCTCAGAGCTTTGAAGAATGGGAGGCAACGATCGGTGGATCTGGAGATAAACCTATTCAGAGCTGCGACCCTCCCATTAAGTGCTTACATGTCCTTTCTGGATCTCGGAGGCTCCAATTCTGTTAATGTTTTAATCTGCAAGAGGTCTGCCTCAATGCCTCTTTGTGAGATCAAAAAACTAAGAAATTTTCCTTTACTGACTCCGAAGGTGCATTTTGAAGGATTTAATTTCATTTTGTATTGCTTTAGTATGTTGAAGGTTTGTCTCAAATGCTCAATGTGGTCATGCTTCTTCTGGCTCTTGACCAACATATCGTCGATATAAACTTCCATCGTGCTACTGATTAGAGGTTCGAACATTTTGTTGACCAGTCGCTGGTACATGACTCTAACATTTTTTAATCCGAATGGCATCACCCTATAGCAATATAGACCGCGTTCCGAGATGAAAGATGTTTTCTCTTGGTCTGGAGGGTACATCTAGATTTGGTTGTAACCCGAGTATGCATCCATAAAGCTCAGCAACTCGTGGCCTGCAGTCGCGTCAATCAACTAATTGATTCTCGGGAGGGGAAAGCTATCCTTGGGGCATGCTTTATTAAGATCGGTATAATCAACGCAGACTCGCCATTTACCATTCTTCTTTTTGACGAGGACAGTGTTGGCGAGCCATTCTGGATAGAACACTTCCCTGATCATCTTTGCATCCAATAGTCTTTGGACCTTATCGTTAATTATCTTGTGTGTTTCTGGGGCAAAAGTCCATCGCTTCTGTCTGACCGGGAGATGATACGGGTTAGTCATTAATTTACGGCAGACAAGAGAGGGATCTATTCCCTCCATGTCTTTGGCTTCCCAGGCGAAGACTGACAAATTCGTTTTTAAGAAATCAATCATCTCCTCTTGTTCTGACTGGGATAAGTCCATACCGAGCTGTAAATATCGTTCCTCTCCTCTGGAGCTTACCAACATTTTGATGGGCTCTTGGATTGGTTTTGCCATACTATCTCTTCCTTTGGGGCTCATTGGTTCCTCGATCTTGGTGGGGCATTCTACATTTTCTCATGAGTTAAAGGGCTCCCGAGGTTCCCGTAACTGCTATTTTGGAGTTTTCCCCTTCAATGCCACGACGTGGCACTCCCGAGATGTTAACTGGGAGCCTCTGACGGTGCAGACCTTATCGTTGTGAATGCATTTTAGGCACTGATGAAGGATGGAAGTAACTGCCCCCATTTGATGGAGCCATGGTCTTCCAATAATAATATTGTAAGGGGATCGTGAATCTACGATCATATACTCTAAGATAAGGGTCTTCTGGCCATCCCCTTCTCCCACGGTGGTTGGCAGTTCGATCCCTCCCATTGGCGAGCTTAAGTTATCATCAAATCCTACTATTACAGCAGTGGTGGCTTTGAGGTCGGTGGCGTGGAGCTTCATGTGTTTGAAAGGCTCATAAAACAGGATGTTGGTAGAACATCCTGTATCCACCAATACTCTTTTGATATCAAAGTTTGCCACCGTGAAGGAAATAATGAGGGCATCACTGTGAGGGCAGTGTATGCCAGCAAGGTCCAGTTCTGAGAACTGGATTTGTGGCAGTGGTTTTAGCCTTTTCTCAATCGTCGAGATCTGGAGAGGGCTTGTTTCTACCCTTGCTTCCCGAACGTATCGTTTCTTTACTCGGTTGGATAATCCGGTCAATGAGTTATCGGCATGGAGGACAAGGATGACTTGGTTATTCTGGCGGGGCTGTTCATTCTGAGGTTCATTCTGTCCGAGCCCCTGACCCTGTCGTTGCTGCTGGGGCCTTTGATCCTGCTTGGGCTGTTGAGGCCTCTGATTTTGATTATTTTGTCCTCCATCTTGCTGAATAAACTCTTTCAAACGTCCCCTCCGGATTAATTGTTCGATCTCCTGTTGGAGGTTCCTACACGTTTCTATAGTATGCCCGTGATCTTTGTGGAATTCACAGTACTTGCTCCGATCTCGGGCGTCCGGATGGCCGAACAGAGGCTCCAGGTGTTTCAGGTTCTCGCGTGTCCGGACCTAGTGATATACCTGGGTAAGGGAGGCATTCAGGGGTGTCAGTTGTGCATTCAGAGGTGCATACGATTTGACCCTTTCGAGAAAGGGTTGATTTTGAGTTCGGGATGCAGTCATTTTATCTGGGTTCCTTTGCCTTTTGTTGGTGCTACCAGGGCCTTGCTTTTGGGTATTGTCATCCTGCTGAGCCTGCTCCTTGGCTTTGCGGAGGGACGCCCTGGTGTCTTCTAAATTAATATACTTTCTTGCCGGCTCCATTAGTGACGCCATGTCCGCCGGTGAATTTTTTGTCAGGGAATCGTGGAAACGTCCGGGCCAGAGCCCAGCGTGAAGTGCAACCACCAAAAATCCCGGACCGCAGTCCATAATTTCTGTGAGCTCGGAATTAAATCGAGCGATGTATTCCCTAAGTGATTCTTCCTTTTGTTATTTTATTGATAGGAGAAATTCTGGTCCCTTTTGGAGCCTCTTGCTGGTTAGAAATCTGTCGAGGAAACGTCGGCTAAGCTCATAAAAACTTGGGACTGACTCCTGGGGGAGGTTATGGAACCATTGTAGGGCTGCGCCTTTGAGACTTGTGACAAATGTGCGGCATAGGAAAGCATCGGTGGCCCAATGTAGGGCCATTGTGTGTTGATAGTTGGAGAGGTGGTCCCCAGGGTCTTCTAACCCGTCATATAGGGTGAATTTTGGGACAATAAACTTCCGAGGGCGTTCCTCGGCCAATATAGCCGCCGTGAATGGGGTGGTGAACCTGCCGAGCAGTCATTCTATTTTGTCTTGTTTGGGAGGAACGTTTCTTTCTCTGGCATGGGCTGCCTGACCCACAGAATTGACCATTCCTTCCATCCTCTGTAGTCCCGATATACCGACCTCATGTCTGGTATGCAAGGGATGCTCTTGACTAGGAACAGCATGTCCCGATTGTCTATGGAGTGGGCTAGATACTTGCTGTGGTCGAGATCCTGACTGTATCGGGTTGGCCCCTGAATTCTCAGGGCTCAGGATCCTATTTCTGCTATGTTGGTGTACATTAGGATGAACATGTGGCACCTCTCCGCCTATGATATGCGAGGGGTGAGGCTCATCTCTAACATGGGCCATGTTCTGGGGAAAAAATGGACGGGCACTAGGACCTCCCTCTTCATTCGGCCTTTCGACTGTGGTAGGAATGATCGGATCTCCTCCTTCAGGGATTCCTGGTAGAAGGTATACGGGGATACCTGGCAGGTTCTGAGTTAAAGAAGCCAGAACTTGGGATATGGTAGAGAGTTGCCCTTGCATCTACTCAGACTGTCTCTGCATCTGATCCTTGATTTGGTCTAGTTGTTGTTGTACAGGATCGGAAGTTTCTCCTTCCTCGTCCCCTACTAATGGTTGGTTTTGAGATACTTGTTTGGAACGGCGACTTGGAGCCATGACGAAGGAAAAGAGTTAAAAATAATGAAATGTACAAGAACGATTGTCGTTCCCACAGACGGCGCCAAGCTGATGCTGCACTTTTCGACTTCGTCAAAGCTCAAGTTCCTTCTTCAGGCATATCCTGGATACAAATAAAATTAGATTGCCACCGGGGAGGGCTTTAGTGGTAGCCACTCCGATGGTTAAATTAGAGGAGATTAAAAAGATATCTCAACATGACATTGTTGTTTTTGATGGTAGAGATAAATTCCGATCCCCTCCCTACATACCTCTCCAGTCTTATTTATAAGCTGGTGTGAATAGTCAATTCAATGCCAAGCGGTGGGACTGCTTTATCATGATTATATACGTCATAGTTGCCACCGGCCAAGCTACTTTGCAAGGCTAGGAACTTTTTTCCGCCACTATGTAGGACTAGGGTATGCTGTATGTCAAAAGGCGGTTGTTTCATCATAATGACTCGCGTCATCCTTTCTTGTCCGTACCTGTCCTATCATTACGAGGTCGGTAGACCGAGGTGATGGAGGTGAGGTCGGTATACCAGGTGATTTATAATTCCCGGGTCTTCCTTACCGACGTCAAATCGGTATACATGGTTATTTTTACTGAACAGAGCTAGACACGTGTCATATATTGATTGGTTAGGATATTTTTGGCGTATCATTAGTCATGGATCAAAGCAGTTAGAAAATCACATAAAGATGAGAGATAGTTAACTGTTATATCTAATCTTCACTGTGTAAATTGCGGTCTCAAAAGGAATCAAGGGATGCGGGTGGCTAAGAAGATGTTGATCATCAGTAATGTCATTCGTATCTGATGAGTGCGCAAAAGTGCATTCTAAATGTCCTATTATTTGATTAAAATTGTTAGAAATATGAATAGAAATGTTGGGCTTCAATTGATTTTATTAAATTTAATTTCTATTTACAGTGAGATATATTTGAGCATTATTTTATAATTTTTTAAATCTCAAATATTGCATTTTTTGTTGGCAAGAGATAGTTTGCAATTGCGCTTTACACTTAATATTTTTGAAACTATTTTTGGTTTTTTGGCAGATTCGACCATTGAGTTTCAATTGAGATTTGGATGGCGTTAGAGTTTCAGAATGAGAAAATGGTCTTCGTGAAGTTTTTAGAGGACGTCTTGGGATTTCCAGAAAGGTTTGATTTGCAAAAATCAAAGTTCGTTTGGGCCTCCAAACATTGTTTCGAAATCAGGTTTGGGAAGTTGCTCCAAATTCTGTCCGTCCAGCCAACTTGAAGGGGACATAACTTGAGCTTCTGAAGCCCAAATCAGGTGATTCTTGAGCCTAAAATTATCTACTCATCTGGGGATACAACTTTTGTGAAGAACCTAAGTCAAGATTCAATCGTTATTCAATAGAAAAATGGGCCTTAGTTGCATGTGTGGCTGACTTAAAAATTGAAGTGGAGCCCATGGTGTTTGTGATGCTGATTGAAGAAAACTAAGAAGCATGGAGCCCATTTTGATTGAAGCAACAAAACAAGAGAAAAAAATAATGAAAGGCTTGATGTGGGGTCTATCAATGGGCTGGACGTGAGAGGGGCTTAATTGTGGCTGCTTGGTGAATTTAGTGAGGCGTTGAATGGAGCTGCGGTGGGGCCCATAGCTGCTGTTGTGTGGTTGCCCATGCGCCTGAGAATACATGACTGGGCTGGTCCATGTGCGGCTGCCAATATGCATTTGGCGCCGTTGCCGGGGAGACGGTAGAAGAATCAGTAGATAGTTTTTTTTTTCAGCAGTTTGTAAAGACGGTAACTTCGTTCCTTTCTGTTTAGTTGCTTTATTATTATTATTATTATTATTATTATTATTATTATTATTATTATTATTTTTATTTTTATTTTTATTTTTTATTTCTAGTTATTTATTATTCATTTCTTTTTATTTTATTTTATTCCTTTTATTTATTTATTTATTTTATTATTGTCATCTTGCATGCATAATAGGTATAGGGACGCATTAGGCCGATTTGCTTGTAAGCCTGTGCTAGATTCAGATTTAGAGTCTAATTTTTTGTGTTTTTCTAATTCTTTGTTTGATAATTCTTCCAATTCTACAAATATGAGTGAATACGAGGATCAACCCACTAGGACTCTTCAGGATTACCTTCACCCTACACGCACAGCCACACCATCATGCATCATGTTTCCACCCAATGTTCGTCCAATTGATGTTAAAACGGGAGTGATACAACTACTCCCTACATTTCATGGTTTAGAAAATGAGAATCCATATGTGCATATTAGGGAGTTTGAAGAGGTAGTTGCGACTTTTCATAGTCAACATGCAACACAAGACATTGTCAGACTTAAGTTATTTCCTTTCTCTTTGAAGGATCGAGCTAAGAGTTGGTTATACTCACTGAGACCACGATCAATTGGATTGTGGAATGAGATGACCCAGATTTTCTTCACTAAATACTTTTCCCAACATAAGACCAATGCTTTAAAAAGACAGATTTCTACCTTTGCACAAAAGGATAGTGAGACTTTGTATCAGTCTTGGGAGAGATTTAAGGAGTTATTGAGTATATGCCCTCACCATAGGTATGAGAGTTGGCGTATAGTGAGCTATTTTTACGAGGGACTTACACCTAGAGAGCGCCAATTTGTAGAGATGATGTGTAATGGTGAGTTCTTGCAGAAAGATCCTGATGAGGCCATAGAGTACCTCAATGAGCTTGCTGAAAAAGCTCACACTTGGACAGGACCTAGTGCTACTGAGAGCAAAAATAGGTCACGACCTATAGGGAACCAACAGAGTGGGGGAATTTACCATCTTAGGGAGGAGGATAACTTGAAAGCTAGGGTTGAGACACTCATTGGGGAGTTAGAGGTGCTAAAGGCTAGAGACTTAAAGCCAACACACTTAGCTAATCATACAGATTCTTTTAGACCATGTTCTATGTGTGGCGGGGTAGATCACCTTGCCCAAGAATGTCCCACCTCAGCTGAGATGAGAGGGATGTATGAGGACCAATGTAATACCTTATGTATGTACAAGAAGCCTTTCACACCCTACTCTGAGACTTACAATCCAGGGTGGCGCAATCACCCTAATTTTAGCTGGAAGTTTGAAAACCAACCACATGCACCACCACCTGCACAGCCTCCTAGATCATACCCTGCACCATATCATGCATCTTCATCTTCTAGGATTTCTTTAGAAGACACTTTGCATGCATTTATTGAAGCACAGGGTAAGACTAACCAAAAGATTGAATCTTTGATTACGCAGGTTGTGGAAGAAAACAAGGAGATAAAGAGCCAAGTGTCCAAATTGATGAGCTCTTTGAGTGTGAATGAGCAAGGTAAATTCCCTCCCCAAGCTCAATCCACACCCTATGGTCAACACATGGCGCAAGAGAATTTGAAGGAGGTGAACACCATTGTGATTCGAAGTGGTGAGTCATTACATATCCCAACTATGGACAAATCAGGAGATGTGGAAAAGGATCAAGATGGTAGTAATGTCGAGCTGCCCAAGGAACTAGAGGTAATAAAGAGCCCTGTTAAGGAATTTGACATCACCATCAATGACAAGAAAGGAGTGGAGAACGTAGTGGCTGACCATTTCTCGAGCCTCACATTTGAGAACATTTCTGACCACCTGCCAATCAGGGATGATTTTCTCGATGAGCATTTCCTTTCTATTACTTCTCTACCATGGTTTGCTCATATTGTGAATTATTTGGTTGCAGGTGAGATACCGGTGGATTGGAGTACTCAGGATAAGAAGAAGTTCCTAACTGAGGTAAGTAATTTCTATTGGGACCCAGGAAAACTCAAGTCTAGGTGGATAGACCCCTTTATAGTGAAAAATGTTTTTGAAAATGGGGTAATTGAAATAGAGGATCCCAAGGATAGTCGGATTTTTAAAGTCAATGGCCAGCGCCTTAAAGTTTTAATTGATAGGCAAGTTTTGGAAGTGGAAGACATTCCACTTATGGACCCTGTCTATCCACCTTGATCACGCCATGTAAGTATGTTATATTTTTATTTATTTATTTATTTTCTTTATTTTATTTGTTTTATTTAGTTTTTGTTCTCTTTTATTTTCGTTCCTTTTCTTTTTGTTTGCTTTTGTTTTCTTTGTTTTTATTTGTAGGTTAGTTTCATTTTGTCAGTTCAGATTGCCATCTTTGTTGCTTAGCGAGCTGCCCACAACACATCAGGTGTATTCTCTCCTTTTTAGAACCCTCCATTCAATTTTAATTGCTAAACATTGAGGACAATGTTTCATTTAAGTTGGGGGGTGGTGGTTGCAAATTCAGTATTTAAATTGTTGTGGCATATTTTCATGTGTCAATTTTTTTTTAAATTTGCATCACAAGTGCATCTTTTCACATGAGTACTCATTATCATTCATAGCTATTTTTGTGAGTTCACCGAATCCACTATAATCATTCTACTGAGGCATTCACAGAACTTTTAATGCACTTATCCAAACTTTGTGGTAAGATGGTGGTTTGACACATGTAGCTAGAGAACTCTTTTGCTTAAGTATTCATGTGTGTTTTGGAGAGACTTGAGAGCCTTCAAATGTAGGAAATTGTGATAAGCGTTCATTGATCTGTTGAATTGGGCACTTCTTTTGAGATTGTCATTACATGGTTGGTGGTATGACGGCGGATATACTTGAGATATGACGAAAGTCAATTTAGGATTAACATTTGAGCCTTTCAAGCTAACTCTTCCCATCATAGACCCTTAGTAGCCACATTTGAGCCAACAAACACATATAGTTCTTTTTCATGTGCCCACATCATCCATACCTCTCCACATTGGAGTATAGCCTAAACATTGATTTTCCTACCCTCTTTTGCTTCCAAGTGTGTACTAGGTGTGGAATTTGCAGTTCGTGTCTTTTGTGTTGCATTGAAAAAAAAAAAAGCAGAAAAAGAAACAAGGAAAGAGTACAAGTGCAAAGTGTTCAGTTGGGTGAGCATCAAAGTCAAAAAAAAAAAAATGAAATGAAAAATTGAAAAAAGGTGAAGAAAAAGAGAGAGAAAGAAGAAGAAAAAGGAGACGTTTTGTTATTCAGTGATTTGGAAAGTTGAAGAGTGCATCAAGTGGAAAGTTTGGTTTGCTATGGTTCGTAATGAAATTCTCTTAGTATGTACTTGGAAGTTTTTGAATCCATTTTTTCCCTTTCTTCATATAGCCTCTAGCCCGAGCCACGTTACAACCCTTTTATGTTGATCGTTCTGATCTTAAGTAAGCTTGTGGAAAGAGTGGTGAAAGTCTCATTTGTTAGTGCGCCTATCATAAGATCAATGTTTGTTTGTTGCTTGTTCATAGTTGCCTAATTTTTCGTTGAGCGTGTACACCCCTTGTCAACTCCATAAAGAGAACCCCTACATGAAACACTTTTATTCCCGTGAGATATGGAGTTGAACCTTTTGCTTGAGATGATCTTGATGTTGCATGTGTCATGGCTTGTGGTTAGATGGATACGGTTTGGAACACACACACACTCTGTGAATTGCTATAAGTGGATTGATTGTTATAGGATTTTTGAATTCCTTAAATTGCCTTGATTTGCGAATTTAAAAAGTGTGATTAGAAGCCTTCTGTGTGTGATAATCTTTGGTCTCTTTTGCCGTATTTCTATGAAAATTGCTAGGGACTAGCAATGAGCAAGTTGGGGGGTGTGATGAGTGAGCAAAAGTGCACTCTAAATGTCCTATTATTTGATTAAAATTGCTAAAAATATGAATAAAAATGTTGGACTTCAATTGATTTTATTAAATTTAATTTCTATTTACAGTGAGATATATTTGAGCATTATTTTATAATTTTTTAAATCTCAAATATTACATTTTTTGTTGGCAAGAGATAGTTTGCAATTGCGCTTTACACTTAATATTTTTGAAACTATTTTTGGTTTTTTGGCAGATTCGACCATTGAGTTTCAATTGAGATTTGGATAGTGTTAGATTTTCAGAATGAGAAAACGGTCTTCATAGAGTTTTTAGAGGACGTCTTGGGCTTTCCAGAAAGGTTTGATTTGCAAAAATCAGAGTTCGTTTGGGCCTCCAAACATTATTTCGAAATCAGGTCTGGGAAGCTGTTTCAAATTCTGTCCGTCCAGCCAACTTGAAGGGGACATAACTTGAGCTTCCGAAGTCCAAATCAGGTGATTCTTGAGCCTAAAATTACCTACTCATCCGGGGCTACAACTTTTGTGGAGAACCTGAGTCAAGATTCAATCGTTATCCAATAGAAAAATGGGCCTTAGTTGCATGTGTGGCTGACTTAAAAATTGAAGTGGAGCCCATGGTGTTTGTGATGCTGATTGAAGAAAACTAAGAAGCATGGAGCCCAGTTTGATTGAAGCAACAAAACAAGAGAAAAAAAATAATGAAAGGCTTGATGTGGGGTCCATCAGTGGGCTGAACGTGAGAGGGGCTTAATTGTGGCTGCTTGGTGAATTTAGTGAGGCGTTGAATGGAGTTGCGGTGGGGCCCATAGCTGCTGTTGTGTGGTTGCCCATGCGTCTGAGAATACATGACTGGGCTGGTCCATGTGCGGCTGCCAATATGCATGTGGCGCTGTTGACTTGGAGATGGGCTAGGGCTGCTATTTAAAAATCCTGCGGCTGCTAATAAAAGAAAAAATATATATACAAACGGAGGGAGTGGACGGCGACTACTGTACAAAGAACAGAAAGCAGTGGTACGGCGCAAGGCGCTGCACAGAGAAGAAGAAGCTACGGTCACGCCATGACAGAATATTTCTCTATGAGGTTTACGTTATCCATCCTGTATATAAGTAACTAAATCTCCAAGTAGAGTTAGGGATGAACTTGCACAGTAGATAGTTATTTTAATTTATTTTTGATTCCAGTATGTGATTTTTATTTATTAAATTCTTTGATGATCATTCGTAATTTAGTGTTGGATTTTATTTTCCGAATAATTAAAGGGTTCAGTCTGTTTATAGATTCAGTCATGCTTTTTCTATTGAATGGATTAATGTTTTGATTATTTTTGGAACAATTAGTTGTTTATATTAATTCAATTTTTTGCTGCAATATTGCTCATTGGGTATATTGTCGTCGCTGGGTTTTCCCAATGTGAATAATAATTTGTGTGATTTAAAAGTGTTAAATGATTGTTCAAAGGGTTACTTTCAATTTAATTTTGGTTCATAATTTTATATCTTCCGATTGAGATTTTTGAAATTTAAATTCTCAATTGAGTTATCAGTGAATTAAAAATAATTAAAATATCATATATGTGCAACGGATTCCCGAAGCTCCACTGTTCGTTAAATTTTAATACTTTGTCCATTATTCAGCTTGTTTAATTTTTATTTACAATCAAAATCACTTTTTATATTTTATTTTCTCGTTAGCCGTTTAATACTTTCTTTAGTTTCAGAAATTCTGTTTATTATTCTTTTAATTTTGTCTCCCTGTGGAATCGACACCCCCAAAGCTGCACTACAACTACCGCGTTATTCTTTGGGCGTAATCAGTATCATTAGATTCAAAGATTTGAATGGGCGTTAGCGAAGCGAAATCAGGGTCCAGGTAGAATTTGCAAACACGAGACAGGGTAAATGGATTCAAACCTCTCGTTTTCCAATTCGCGTGAAACTTTTAAAATACGGGAGGTATTTAGATCATTTCTTATTGTAATTAAGGAAACATTGGTTTGAACTTTTGACCTGCCATAAACTTTATCAGATTTCAACTCTTTTATTCTAAACTCGTCCCGAGTCTATTTATATGTTTTCTAGACCGGTTTCATTAAGAACAGAGCGATGAATTATCCAAAAAAATTTGTTAAAATTTATTCCAAACTCGTTTTGAATCCATTTATATATTTTCTAGACCGATTTCATTAAAAACGGCGCAAAACATATGGATTACCCAAAGATCCTTATTAAAATTTATAACTCGAGGAGTTGTTCATGTATTCTTCAAATTAGATCAAAATTATCTTATTAAGTTATTTGATTTTTAAACAACTCTTTTTTAGTTTAATTTTGTTCAAATTTTAAATATATTTTAAGACAATATATAAATTAATATATTATTAAAAGATATTTTTTAAATAAAAAAATTTTAAAATCAATTTATCTTATTTTATTCTAAGACCTCACAATAAGCCTGAATTTTCAGAACTATTTACAATTGGAATTAGTAAACTTTGTGCGGCATCAGTCAAAGTAATCAGCCATCTAAGTCTATTTTCAAAACTATTTACAATTGGAATTAGTAAACTTTGTACGGCATCAGTGAAAGTAATCTGCCGTCTAAGTCTAAATTAACACGGATCATTGATTACTGCTCATTGACTTAATCCTATGAATTTGCTAGGTCAAAGTCAAATTTCCATTGCTTTTGTTGTCTGTAATAGTGGGAAGCGCTGATCTAGTAGTCAAGTCTTTCAATCTAGGCACAAATGGAGGATTGATTCGGGCATATAAAGTTTGCCTACAACCTGTTTGTGAAAATCATCATCCCTACAATTTTTGTTTCCGAATGGAGCATTCAAACAACAGCTTTAGGCTAACAAGTTTTACTGTCTTTCTTACTCGCATCCTCATTTCCATTATCTCTATTGGATCAGTCATGGGCACTACTGTTAGCTTCACAAATGGGACTGACCAACAAGCCTTGCTGGCCATTAGGGATCACATTCAGGAAGATCCTTTCAAGGTCTTGAGCTCATGGAACTATTCTATCCATTTCTGTAACTGGCATGGAGTTACATGCGGTCTCCGGCACCAGAGAGTGACTGTCTTAAACCTTTCATCATTAGAATTGGTGGGTTCTATGTCTCCTTCCATTGGCGACCTAACCTTCCTCAGGGAAATCATCCTGGAGAACAACCGCTTCCACAGCTCAATTCCCCAAGAAGTTGGCCGATTATTTCGCCTACAATTTCTTTCCCTCTACAATAACTCTTTCCAAGGCGAATTTCCTTCCAATCTGACTCATTGCTCAGATATCAGAGTCATTGACGTGCACAAAAACAATCTAGAAGGAAAAATTCCTACCGAGCTGGGCTCTTTGTCTAATCTCTTAGAATTGCATCTTTCTGGTAATCATTTCACAGGTAAAATCCCACCTTCATTGGGAAATCTCTCCACTTTGCATTCGCTTTCTCTGTCAGAAAACAATCTGGAAGGAAGCATTCCTCTCGAATTTGGACAATTTTCCAACTTAGAGTTTCTTGAGCTGTCTATCAACCGATTGTCTGGTACCATTCCTCCTGCCCTTTTCAATATCTCATCCATCCAATATTTTAGGGTGGCTTTCAACCTTTTGAGTGGAACATTCCCACCTGATTTAGGCTTTATCCTCTCAAAACTCCAAATGTTTTTAGTTGGAGGTAACCAATTCTCTGGGTCTATTCCAGCATCAATAACCAATGCTTCAGGGCTTGTACAATTTGATATTGGTATGAATGCTTTTACTGGCTCCATACCCATGAATTTGGGAAACCTTCAAAATCTGCAGAGTTTAAATTTTGCCGGTAACATGCTAGGAGGAAGTAATGAAACTGTTGACTTCAGTTTTTTCACCTCATTAGCCAATTGTACCAATTTGAGAATACTGCATTTGAATAATAATAGTTTCAAGGGTGTTCTACCTGATTCCATTGGAAATCTCTCCAACAAGCTCATATCGCTGAGACTGGATGAGAACTACATATCGGGACGCATACCAGAAGGGATTGGGAATCTTGTCAAATTACAAAATCTAGCACTTAACAAGAACATGCTCACAGGTAGTATTCCTGATTCCATTGGAAGACTTATGAAGCTGCAAGGACTTGACATTTCCAGAAATAAATTTTCAGGGAAAATTCCATCCTCAATTGGCAATATCAGTTTACTAAGTATTCTGCTATGCAAGGAAATATGATAGAGGGAAGCATACCTATTTCTTTGGGTAATTGCAGAAACTTGCAAGAATTGGATCTTTCATGTAATCAGCTTACTGGACTTATACCTCATGAAGTTGTCAGTCTTTCTTTTCTCTCACTTGGTCTCAACTTAGCTCAAAACCGTTTGACTGGACCATTACCACCGGAAGTGGGTAACTTGTTCAATCTTGGGAGAATGGACATTTCAAACAACAAATTGTCTGGAGAACTTCCATCCACTCTTGACGGTTGTCAAGTTTTGGAGTTTCTCAATTTGCAGGGTAACCTTTTCGAAGGCACAATTCCATTGTCCTTGCAAGGTTTAAAAGGTATTGTAGTCCTAGATCTTTCTTGCAATAATTTATCTGGGACGATTCCGGAGTCTCTTGGCCAGTTCCCTTTCATACGATATCTGAATCTTTCGTTTAATAGGTTTGAGGGTAAAGTGCCATATTCACTAGGCAATGGGAACGTAAGTGCATTTTCAATTTCAGGAAATAAAGACCTATGTGGAGGTATGAAGCCATTAAATTTGCCCGCATGTCCCAAGAAAATACCGATGAAACCGGAAAGGGAAAGATTAGAAAGAAAGCCTTCTTTTGTTCTAATTCTTGTAGCTGGTATCACTTTTATTCTTTTTATGTTATTGGCACAAATTCGTGGTGTTCTTTATTGGACCAGAAGTTTCAAATCAAAATCCACTTTGGAGTCTCCACTGGGAAATCAATATCCCAGACTCTCTTATGCTGAACTTCTTCAAGCTACCAATGGGTTTTCTCCAGTCAATCTTATTGCTGAGGGAAGATATAGTTCTGTTTACAAGGGGATTCTTAATAATGGTGAACAAGAAGTTGCTGTGAAGGTACTCAAGCTTCAACAACATGGAGCCAAAAAGTGTTTCATGGCTGAATGTGAAGCATTGAGAAACATTCGTCATCGGAATATCGTCAAGGTCATCACATCCTGTTCAGGCATAGATTTTAAAGGCAATGATTTTAAAGCTTTGGTCTTTGAACTCATGCCAAATGGGAGTTTAGAAAGCTGGCTACATCCAAGTCCATCCGTGTTGCTGGAGTCAAAGAACTTGAACCTAATTCAAAGGCTTAATATTGCCATCGATGTGGCTTCTGCATTGGATTATCTTCACCGTCGTTGTGAAATACCAGTCGTTCATCGTGATCTAAAGCCATCCAACATTCTTCTTGATGATGAACTCTGTGGCCATGTAGGTGATTTTGGTTTGGCAAGGTTTCTTTTAGCCACCACAAATAAAGGTGATTCTGGTCTGCCAAGGTTTCTTTTAGCCAGACCAAACAAAAGCAACCTGTCCACAAACCCGTTCAATTGGGGCAATAGGAACAATTGGATACATTGCTCTAGGTAATTTATTATCCCTTCATTTCTTATAACACTTAAATGTCTCAAGGAACATTATTTAGTTTTGAAATTAAATCATGTGAGGTAGTGGTTTCTTGGCCAAATGGTTACTTGGGAGCTACTATGTAGCCAACGCTAGAGTTCAAACCCATCGCCTATCAAAAAATTTAAAAAAAAAAAAAAAATTGAATTCAGGATCTAACTAGATGAACTTAGAGAAATTATCTTGAGCCTCGTCTTCATGATGTTGGAGATAAGCTCATTTTGCATCACCAGATTAAGCATTCAAGTACAATGAAGTTAAGGTCTAACATTTGGCTTCCATGTAGCTTCTGAATTTTCCATACATATATATATATATATATATATAGAAGCTTGAAAATGTTAAATAAATTTGTGCCTGATAGATATATTTATTTTTATTTTTTTCAAATGGCAGAATATGGCATGGGTAGGGCTGCGTCCACACAAGGTGATGTGTACAGCTTTGGAATCCTCTTACTGGAGATGTTCACGCGGAAAAAGCCCACCAACAGCATGTTCAGGGACAATTTTAACCTTCATAGCTATGTGGAGATGGCTTTACCAGATCGAGTGCTGGAGATTGTTGATCCCCTGATATTGGAACAGAGGAACAATGAGTCAAATAGGACGGGACAGAGCAGTAGTGGCAATAGTGGTAGATTGGGGGAGTGCTTGGCGTCTATCCTTCGAATTGGAGTCACATGTTCTGCTCAATTGCCAAGAGAACGAATGGATATTGAAGCTGTCCTCATGGAACTGCATTTGATCAGAAATGTATTTCTTGGTGTAGGTTTGTAATATATATATATATGTTTGTGTGTGTGTAGAGAGAGAGAGAGAGATGATAAAGAATAATTCACTGTTGAAAATGCATCTTTAGCTCCTATATAAGTAAAAAAAAAATAGAAGAAATTTTGAAGGATCACAATATTGGTTTTGGTCATCACAATATTAGTCTTATTCACAAGCATTTAGCTCCTATGTAACTTTTAGTTCTGGTACAATGGCGTGAGCTGGTTAACCTTCTATTTATCCATAAGTCTCCAAAATCTCATTATCTTACAGTGTTTTCTCCATAATTGTTTTACACTTTTTGTTTACAAAATACCCTTTTCAACAATTTTTCCTCTATTTCTTATTTGTTTTACTATTATGCTGCAACTCGGAGGTGACTTGCTCTCCACAAACAGAATAGCTTTTTCTCTCTGTTCTCTCTACAAAGGCCGTGAGGCGAAAGTAAAAGAATAGAACACTAAACCGTGGTTCGTCAATTTCATCTCCGCTTTCTCTTTTCATGACCATGGTTCATCGATCCAAGACCATGCGTTAGAGATTTGCATTAGAGATTTGTAATTTGATCTTCGCTTTCTCTTTTCTGGGCCAGGGTTCGTCAATACAAGACCATGCATCCGAGATTTCTAGAGTTTCTGAATTTGATCTTTGTTGGAGATCTCTAGAGTTTCCAATTTGATATTCGCTTTCTCTTCTTGTGACTATGGTTCGTCAAGCTCCGATAATGTTCATATTTGGTTTAACATCTGTACAATCTGCACCAATTTTGTCTCACATAAAAGGTTATTTCTTTTCCCCTAATTTTCTTTTAGTTATTTGATCAAGAACTTCAGGAAAATACCAATATCATGTTGCATTAGGTTTACTATTATTTTCAAAGTCTTTTATTACAATATTTGTGCATTTTGGATGTTTGATAAGGATGGAATTACCCCCTTACAATTGAGTTAGGAACCAATACCATGAAGTATCATGCTTCGTTCAATTAGGTTCACAAACAATTGAGTGAGGTGTGATAAGGTTTTAAATAGATCAGTGCTAATATTCAAAAAGAAGATCCTTTGTGATTTCCTTTTTTATTTAGGAGCTAGATTTTAATTTCTTTTTTTTTTTTTTTCTTCTCTAAGCCACTATAACAGAATGGCTTCTCATTGCTTCTTGATTGGTTTGTAACTGTCCCATTCTGAAATCTGAAGACTGAGGTGTATCAACTGCTGTGTTTGGCGGATAGAACTCCTCATAGTTGGTCCCTTGTCCAAGTTTGGTTCGCATCCACATGCAAAGGAAAACCTTCTATAGCCTTGTCCTTAAATGGACTCTTGATGCTGTTGTTTACCATCTTTGGTGAAACAGAAATGCTAGAATTTTCAAGCACAAGCAGAGACTTCCTCAATCTGTGCTCCAGGAAATTGCATTGACTGTTAAATCCAAGATGGGCATCTATCCTAACATGCAACCCACTTATCTTAACCTTCACGGCTTCATCTATGTAGAGCTTGGAATGCGTAGACTTGGTGTTTTTCCTGTTTCTGGAGCTCTCGCCTTACCATTTTGGCCCTCTGGGGGTTTTTATCAATTGGTTTTATTTGCTCTTCTGTTAGTTGCTTCTTTTGTTGCTTGAAAGGTGATTTTTGATTACTAGATTAAATATATAGTCACTAAAAATAAGCCAATGCCCGTCTTTCCTCTATATATGAAAAAAATATCAATGAAGCAAAGAAAGAACATACTATACTGACCTTTCTGCCTACTATTGCAAACAAAGAGGATTCCATAACCCATACAGCTTTTAATGATTTTAGAAGTCAAAATCATCTTGGTTTGGCTTTGGTTGATTTAGAATAAATAAAAGCACTACCTTTTTTAATTTTTTTTATTAATTTCAATTAAAATCGAAATAGTGTATGACATAAAATTACATAGTAGTAGTATATAGGCATGATATGTTTACTATTGCCTTTTTTTTTTTTTTTTATCTCAGACATGCTTTGGTTAGAGTGAGAATTATTGAGAGTGAAGATATAATGCTTTCTAAGATTCTAAAATTTTCTGTTAAATTTGCACATCATAATTTGGGTTAAGATGCAGGAAAAGGGTCTCGATTGTATTGCACTAAGGGCAAAGTGAAATTCTGGTGCTATTTAAATGCAGAGAAGCTTTGTGAAGTTCTTATATCCTACCCAAAATAGGGAAATGACACATCACAACAAAGGTGCTAATTTATTTCAGCTTCCACCATTCCCATCCTAACGAAATGCAGCATTAGGCTCCATCTATGTTGTAGAAAGCATAAATGATAATAATCATGCAATATTAGGCTTCTTCTATGTTTTAGAAAGAAATATAAACGATAATAATTAGAAACTACTCCTTAGAACTATGGAACTATAGGAGGAAACAACAAGAAGCTCTATACATATATATAATAGTAAATATAGATGCCCATTTGCTAATCTTTTGTTGGACTAAAACATTGGAATTGGAATTATCTCCAATCCATTTTGCTTTGTTTCTTTGAAACAAAATAATTGCATAAACTGGATGGATAACGAGATATAATTATAAAAAAAAAAAAGGTACCACTGAAATGAATCAAGGGAGTAGTAAAGCAGGGGAGGAAGTATCACAAAGGTTATGATTATCATTTACTGCCATGGAATTTTGGCAGAAAGATAAAGCATTAAAGGATATGGGGGTATAGAAAAGCTGGAGATTGCAGTTGGGAAGAAAAATTACTTTTAGAAAACAATCATTAAAGTGCAACTGAAACAACGATGCAACTATCCTTGTGTCATTCTTAAAAGCTGCCCGAACACCAAATTTCATAATCATAGACAAGTTAGGGCATGATTTTTTATAAAATTGTAATTAAGTTTGTCATAATTGAGGAGACAAAAGCAATATTAGATATAAGAAGGGGATGGATCTAAAGCAGGGGAGGAGTTTGAACACCATAGCTTTTAGATGTGAATGAGTTGTTTATGCAATGTTAAATCTGATGACTTGCAATGGGGACTTTGTGGGCTATAATTGATGACTTATTGTGGGGATTTTGTGGTGATTTATATGCAAAATAAAGAAATACTGGAGTGAGTTTATTGGCTAGTCTTAAAGAGTGGGAGTGCCACTATAGTTGATACTACCTAAAGGCCATGTTCATAACCATAACATTATTTTCCACTATTATGAAGGAGATAAGCACTGCAAAACATCATCCATTTGTCTTTAATTGATCACTTTTCTGCTATGAAATTCAAGCTGGATTTGGTTTGATTCTAAAATGTATTCTCTCTTTCGCTTTGACTCACCCTGTTTCTAGATCTTTATCAGTTTCTATTCAGGTGTCCGATCCACATCAATTTTGGGTTCTTAGGGATGTTGGTTTGAGATTTTATTGATAAATGAAGGATCCAATGGTGCTAGATTGAATTCGACAATACCTACCTCATATTTGATTAGAGTTTTTATTGAGTTTTGGCTAATTTTCTTGATAAGGCATTATTTTCCTTGTTTTATTGTTTCTTTTGCTGCATTTGGGTCTTTTGGATTGTCTTTTGATAATAGTTTATTGATTTGTTTTGAATATGTATCGTACAAACGTCAAGTACTTCTATAGTTCAGATTGTCTTTTGACCTTATTGAATAGATTTTAGATGTCCAGTATATAATTCAAAGATAGTATTTTTGGAGTCATATTTGGATTGAATTGAGATATTCTTTTTATTGCTATTATTTGAAAGATTAGGAGATTGAGTATTGTTTAATGTGGTAATTCAACCAGAATTCTAGAGAAGTAGATGCACATCCAGTGTTAGCCTACACTTGTACGGTCTATCACGATCCAATTTACTTATTTAAGGACCATTTAATTTAGTTTATATTTATTTACTCTTGACTATTCATGTTTTTCTACAAATGTTTTTATCTGATTCATTAGCTCTCAAATCCTCATAAAAATCTCCCCTTTTTTCCCGTTAAATTTCTTGTGATTTGGCCGTATTGAAACCCAATGAATGAAGAAATTCATTCAATTTTCTTTACAGGTTTGATTTCATTATTTAGAAGAAAAAAGATGTTATTGGAACTTTATTTTTCATCAATTACTTAATTACTTTCAGGTTAATATGGTTAGAGATATTATCAGAAGCTAGCCCAATTTGATACTTAGACATGCTAAAACGCAATAGAACAAAAACAATTTTATTGTGCTATTAACAACTTATTAACTCTAATTTTATGAATTATTATTTCATTTCATTTACTTGATGTTGTGAAAGGCTCAAGGCTCTGTTTATAAAATGACTTAAGTAATTTTTTAAGTTAGTTATTAATTGTTATTGTTCTAAAAGTTAAATTCAATTTTATATATTGAATCATGACTTCCAAAACAAAGGGTATATATGTTATTTTGTATTACTTCCATTTTTCTTTCTTTTGTTTCCTTTTCAAACTTATAAAATGTTATATGTTAATTTCTTTATAATGATAATTATTTCACATACAACCCACCTGCATTGCGACTAGTCTATATATAAAGATAGGAAAAGCTTATGTGTTTTTCTCAAATTGTTTTCTAATTTCATTGACAAAAATGCCGCTTATCATTAATTTATTATCCTAAATATATTTCACAATTCCACCGTTTCAAAATTCTTTGGAGTTTCTTCTGTGTTCTTCGAAACTAGATAAGCTAGGAACGTTCCCTTTCTCTGCAACCCCCTGCATTGACTGTGACATCTCTCTTGTCACGCTCCAAATTTTCAAAACTCGGAGAAAGATTGAAAATGACCTAAAAAGAATTAATAAAATACAATTGAATGTATTTAATTGATTACATATTAATTTTTTTCATGTTTTTAAAAATTAAGAATGAAAAATGTTAACTAGACTCACCCAAGATAAGTTCTAAATACTAGTCAAATACCTTCCCAACAAACGGTGCAAAGCGACAAAAACGCAATGCAACACACGGTGCAAAACGACAAAAACATTCAATTGCTTTTATTTGTTTTTAAATATATAATAATCTTCCTTTATAGCTACCTTCTCTTGTGTGTGTTGATGAAAGGAAATAATATAGTTTATTTTAAAGAGTAATGTTAGTCTTATTTTTATATTTTATTAAAAATATTTATTTTCGTGAGTTGATAGTATTGTATTGACTGAATATCACATCATCATATGACATGATGTGATATTCAACTAATACAATACTGACAACTCATGAAAATAAATACTTTTGATAAAATTTTTAAGTAAGTCTAGCATTATTATATTTTAAAAGCATTGCACATGCAACTTTGGGGCCCTAATTCATGCTTTATATGTATGTATGTGTGTTTGTGTGTGTGTGTGTATATATATATATATATATATATATATATATTTGCTGGTTTAACAATTTAAAACAAGACGTCATGACCAAACTTATAGGATAAACCCATGTCAACAACCATGATCAAAGTGAAGCCAACAAAAAGGTGGAGCAAAGAAGAATAAAATATGGGATATTATTTTTGTGTTTAATACATTACGTATTATGTGATAATATATTATTTAATAATATTTTGTTTTATATATTATATTTTATTAAAAATAAATAAATTATATGTTATATATTACATAATATCATTAAAAATAAATTATTACATCACTTATTAAGACTTTTTCAAAAAATATGAGCAACCACTTCCGTGGGCATTAGGTATAGAGTTTGATTCAAGCCATCCCCAGGGAATGAATGATCACCTTTACAACAACCATACGCGCTTTAGACCAAACACACTTATTCCAACGCCCTTTTTACACACCGTTATATAAGTAGGACCCCTTCCCTATTTCTCATCCCAAACAAACAACTCTCTCTCTCACACACACACAATGGCAAGCAGTGTTGCTGGAATTGTGTGTCTGATCTTATTATTGTGCTCTGCCATCCCAAGTTTACAATTTGGAGAAATTATTCTGTGAGATTGACACATCACATTATTGCATGACGTTCTTTTGTGAAAAAAATAATTTTTTCTTGCTCTATGAATAAATTTTTTTTTAATTTTAATTTTAATTATTTTTTTATAAGACGTCATACAGTAACATAATGTAACGATCTAATGTAATTTCTTTTTGTTCTATGAATAAAAAAGTTTTTTTTTAATTTTAATTTTAATTATTTTTTTGTGAGACGACATATAGTAACATAATGTAATGATCTAATGACATAATTTGTCGATAATTTGGAACAGCAAAAACAAGAATGCTTGTTGGTCAAATGTGGGAGCTGTCAGACGACTAAAGGGCCCATGTCATTAGGTTCTGACAGATTACTGAAAGAAGGATTTTGCTAAGTCGTCAGTGTAGATGGAGTAGCTAAATAATGGACCGCTTGCTTCAATGAATGATGTAATAACTCGAAAATTTTTTTTTTTAAATATAAAATTTTCTTTAGTTATTAAATATTTTATTTATTTATTTATTTTATTTATTATTATCATTATTATTGTTAAGTTTTTTTTTTGAGGCATGGATTATATATATGCATGGTGTATGTGTAGTATGTATGTATATATGTGTAGTGTAATGTATATGCATGTAAAAACAATAAATATGTGTATGTATGTGTTATATAGCAGTGTGTGTGTGTGTGTGTGACCAACTAAATGTGTGTGAGGTGGCAGCTAGGTGTGTGTGTGTTTAGTGTGTGTGTCTAGTATATGATGATTGATATATATATATATATATATATAGGTGTATAGGCAGCTTTGCATTAAATGCAAAGCTGCATTTGGGGAGAAGCAAGAGGCTGAGCAGAAGGGAGAGAAGTCAAGGAAGGCTGCAAGTGGAGGGGAATAGAGAGAGAAAGAGAAGAGAGAGAAAAGGGTCGGTTGTGCTTTGTGCATACCTACGGACGTGAGTGATGAGTTAGAAAAGAAAACAGAAGGAGAGAATGGAAGAGGGGAGAGACTGAGAGTGGATTGAAGAGGAACAGAAGTGAGAGGAAGCGACCCCAAAGAGAAAAACAGGAATTTAAGGTAAGTGGGTCTCATCCTGTTTTTAAGATTTAAGAGCTTTTATTTGATTTTAAGTGTAAGGTTTTAAAGAGCATGAAAAATGAAAAACATTGCAAAAAGAACTAGTTAAAATAGTTGAGAAATCAGTGAGAAAACCCTAGTTGCAGGTGTAAGGATAATTTCGGGTTCATTGACATTTTATGCATAGAACCTAGTTTAAATGGTCCTAAAATGATCCTACGAGGTGCAGAAAAAAAATAGAAAAAGAAAGAATGAAAAACAGTCAAGACCGAGCATGAAATTAAGAAAAATCAGCTCGCCGGAAAACCGGCCGGAGCTGTTAGACCTTCTATTTCGTGGAGGATGAGAAGACTTTGAGGGAAATGGAGGATGAATATGGAATCTACTGCACAAAACCCTAGGGAACTGCATTTTAAAAACCCTAAAAAGTCGCCGGAGATCGGTCGCCAGGCGCCGGAGAAGGCGCCGGAACCCTACTGGTTCGTCGCCGGAAAAAACGGGGAAGAAGGGAGGCCACCCGGGTCGGGTTTCGGGTCCGGTTCGGGCGGGGCAGAACCGCCCCTGCCACGTGTCGCTTCCCTGTTTTAAATTAAAAACCCAAATGGGTCTGTTTGGTTGCATGTTTAATAAATTGAAATTGAAAATTGAATTGGAGACAGGGATATCCTATCCCAGTTTTAACCCTACCCCCTGTTTGGTTATCCGAATATAGAATAGGGTTTTGCAAATTACGAAATTGCCCCTGAACTTTCTGAAAATTACCATTTTGTCCTGAACTTTCGAAAATTACCTTTTTACCCCTGAACTTTGGAGAAATTACAGTTAGACCCACCAAAATTAAATATTAATAAAATATTAATTAAATATTAATTAATTAATTAATTAATTAATTAATAATTAATTTAATTAATTAAATATTCTAAAATAATCCAGAGTCCAAATGGGACAAGTCATTAGTGTATTTTGACTATCTCGGCCATTCTGAGGCCAATGGTGAGGTCCATTTTACGAGACGGGGTCCCAAAAAATAGAAGACCCGTAGTAACATATAAAATTACCAAAATGCCCTTGAATTGAAGTACAGTCAAACGAACTCCGAATTTAGTAAACAAATAGTGAAACTTTATTATCTCGAGCATTCCGGACTCAACCGTGGAGTCCGATTTGTGAAAAGAGGTCACGAAATGTAAGGACCCGTGTAAAGTGTAAAATGACCGTTTTGCCCTTTTGAACCCAGGTGTCCGAATTGAATTCTACAAAAGCCTAGACTTATTTTCTTCGATGTTCTGGACTTAATGGTAGAGTCTAATTTAGCAAAATAGAAATTTATGAATTAAAGGCATAAAATTTGACGAATAGAATAAATTCGAATGACAATGAACTGAATCACCTGTTATGATTTTAGGGACACGAGGGGGCAAGGAGAAGGTGATCTGACATTCGATATTCTCACCGTGATTCTACCATACTACGAGTACCTCTTCTTGAGTTGAGATCGATTATCAGGTACGATATATTGTGCTAAGTAAGAAATAGAATTGAGATTAGGAATACTTGCTTTGCTGCATCGATTGTTCACATGTTTGCTTGAGTGTTCACATGCTTATGTGCTACGTGCTATCTTGTTAAGTTGGGTGATGATTATGGGTATATCGCATGTGTCACGCCCCGAATTCCAGCGAACCCGAGGCGCGAGTAACGAGACAAAAAGAAATAAAATAATAAAGAAATAAAATATAATAATGACATTCTCATACATTCCGTACACTGTTCTGATACATATATAGGGTCTAGTCCACTTGTTCACGATATGTAAAATAAAATACAGTCATCGGGCTTATGCCCTTACATAATATCAAAAGCGCCCCTTGGACCCAACATAATCCCCAATCAAACCGTCTCTATGTCTCGTACAGCTGGGACATCATCTGAAATGTTTGCCCCACTAAAAGGGTCAGCTCAACATGCTAGTACAATATAATGCTAATGCAAGAAATAAAACTAAGGTCGTGGCATGTGCAAGTGTACAGTTATTTCTATATGGCATGCGATATCATGATGACAGTACATGAACAATATATAGTGTATAAGCAGTATGCGTGACACACTCATGCAACTCCATGCCCACCCATGTCTCATGATACGGTCCTTCCCCGTCGGCATGAGTACCTTGTATGTCTCGCTTCACGGTCCGGAACCCGTCAGGCATGCAAGTACCTATTGGCCGATTTTGGGTTTTTCACCACAGGATCTGCACCCTCATAATGCAAAGCACCACGTGCTTACCCACGCCATGTCCAAGGAATCACACTATGCCAATATGCTCTGATTTCATCATGTCATAATGTAATCTCGATGATGTATCTCATTCATACATAAAGCATGCTTTCAAGTACATATTTCATAATATCAACAATTTTTCAGACATATAATTCATACACTACACTAACGCATGCGATATACACATAATCATCACCCAAGATAGCATGAAGCACATAAGCATGTGAACGCTCAAGCAAACATGGGAACAATCAAGGCAGCAAAGCAAGTATTCCTAATCTCAGTTCTATTTCTTACTTAGCACAATATATCGTACCTGGTAATCGATCTCAAACCGGAAAAGTATACTCGTAGTGTAATATCCCGACCCGGGCATACCGGGTCATATGGCACGTAATTCGAGATTAAAGGAAATTTGTGTAAAAATATTTACACCAAAGGAAATAATTAATTAAATAATTAATTATTTATTAATATGAAATTATTAACGCTAATTATGATTAAATAAATTTGAATACACAAACACACACTTTATGGTGTATTGTGTGTATGATATAAAGTGTATAAAAATATATATATACACATGTCCATGTATAAGTATGTATATATAAATAGTTAAAATAATTATTTTATATACAATTCATGAAGGCATGTATAAGTATAATTATGTATGCACGTATGTACATAGATATATCATATATGTATTTTTAATTGTTCATATATATATTTATATACATTTATATAGATATACATGGGTAAGTATGAACAGTGCACAAGGTGTGTGTGTGTCGGTTGAGCTGTGTGTGTGTGTGTGTCTCCATGTGTTGGTGTGTGTGTGATATATATATATATATATATAATATACAATATACAAAATATCAAGGATCCATTTAATGTAAGGTGCCAAGATGAAAAAGTAGAAATTATGGAGTGTAAGATGGGATGATAAGGTTAAGAATGAGGGCTGCAAACGTGTAGAGATAGAGAGAGAAAGTGAAGAGAGAGAGAGGTCGGCTACCTTATTTTAAAAGCCAAAACATGCAAAACATGTTGATCTCTCACGAAGAAAACCAAAAGAAGAAGAAGTAAGGAGAATAGAGAGAGAGAGTTGGAAGCAGAACAAGAGAGAAAACACTGTAAAAAGGTAAAGTTTCAAATTCTTGTATTTTTCTCTCTCTAGAAAATTGAGCATTATAGGGACTGTTTTAAGTTTGATATGCAAGTATGATGTTTAATATATGTATATGAGTATGTCAAGCATGAAATAGAGTGTTAAAAACCTCCAAAAACATGAAACCCAGAAGAACCGCCATGGGAGGACCTTGCTTGAAGCAGGTCTGAACCCATGGCAACCAAACCATTTTTGGCTTGTCAAGACTTCGATATGAGGCTATGAGGGTACTAAAAACCTATATACGCGATCACAAAGCTCAAAGGAAGCCCTCCAAAAATAGAGTTGCAGGTACGGGTTCAAAACCCCAACCCCACGAACTTTCATTTAAATCCAATCTTTTGAATGGAAAGTAAAACCCCATGAAGAGGGGATCACAAGGAATCAAACCCCAAGGGTTTTAGCTCAAAAATGAGCATTTACGAGCAGCTTACAGGTTCGGATTATCAAGCCTTTAAACCGAACATACAAATTAGTTTTAACTCCCAAATGAATGCCAAATCATTGGGTTATCTCTTAGGAATGATTTGGGATCAAAACAGTAAGGATCCATGGATCCAAACTGCACGAAATAGGAGAAGAAGGAATTCGGGAATTAGGGTTTTCAGTGTGTTCTCGTGGGGAAGACGACCGAGTCAACTCGCAAACCGTTTAAAACGGTGGGTGGACTCGGGACGGGTGGCAGCCTCTGGGCTTGCCACCGCATAAATGAGACGACGCCGTTTAGGGTGTCGGTTTAAATAAAAAGAGATATAGGGCTGACGTCATGATGACGTCAGCCACATGTAAATAAACCGGATAACCGGTTGGTTTATGACTGGACCGGACTGGTTCACTTGGTTTGAGACCGAACCCTTTGGTTTTCAAGTTATATAAAATAAAAATAAAACCAATACTTTACTTAATTGTGGATTGACCCCAGAACTTCTGGACAATCCTACTGTTGCCCGATTTATGGAAGTTTTATGCATTTAGACCCCTGGAAAAATAATTAAATAATTAAATAATTAATTTAATTATTTAATAAATAAAGTAAAATGACTATTTTGCCCTTGAGTCATAAATAGAGTAAACGAAGTCCAAATTAAGCATATGAATAGTGCATTTTTACTATTTTGGACATTCTGAGATCAATGGTAGGGTCCGTTTTACGAGACGGAGCCCGAAAAATAAATACACGTAAGGGGTAAATGACCAAAATACCCCTTGACCAAAAATTAACAAGTTATTAGTGTATTCTTACTATCTTGGACCTTCTGAGTCCAATGGTGAGGTCCACGACACGAGACGGGGTCCCGAAAAATAAGACACGTAAAGGAGTAAAATGACCAAAATACCCCTGGTACCCCTAAAGCCAAAATGAAATCAGAGAAGGTCTAAATTAACTTTCTTTGACATCCCGGACTCAAAAATGGAGTCCAAATTACGAAACGAAGTACAGAAAAATATGATGCGTAAAACGATAAATGACTATTTTGCCCTTTTACATATAACAGTCCGAATTAAATGTTACGAAAGCCTAAACCGACTTTCTTCGACACTCTGGACTCAATGGTAGAGTCTATTCGACCTAAAGAAATGTCTAAAATAAAAAGACATAAAATTTGATGAATAGCATCTGTTAGATGACTATGAATTGAAATGATGCCAAAGTACTATTACTAAGGCAAGTACAAGAAACGAAATATGAAAAGACACGACACGTAAACACGTCAAATAAATAACTTTAAATTAAAGTTAATGGAACTTCCAGAAGAGTATAAATTGAAGTAGATTCAATTTCTAACACATTAAATTGTGTCATAGGTTAAGAATACGAGTTACGTTAAGTACATATGAATTTATGAAATCATTGTAGGATCAAATACGATTTAAGCATAAGTTAAGGAATATCGAAATGATATTACGATGAATATGAAGTTGATGAGATGTTTATGAATTGTTCTTAGGAACTACCAGGAAGTGGGAAAGCGCATTATTAGCACTAACCCTAAAGAATCAAGGTGAGTAACCCTGTGTTTGAATTGGAGATTTAACTCCATGATTTAAAAAGAGTTTAAAGTATAAGATATGAAGTATTTGAAGTTTCAAATTCAGTATTTACATGATTCAGTTTTTAATTGTTCTGTTTTAGAAATTCATTGTGACATGCTTAGTGATTGGTTTCTGCAACAGTTTTTCCTTCAAATACTTTCCAGCATGTCTAGTTAAAATGCAATTATTGTTAAATATTCTGAATTTGCTTATTTCAAGTATACGAATGTTTATTACGAAATTATGAAAAGTATCTATAAGACAAGTCACATGATAAATGTTTTACAAGATGAATGGTGCATAAGCACTTAGACAGGATTCCGAGTTTTCAGTTGCCCTGTAAAATAGGCAGGATTTTGGGTTTTACGGAACTCAATTGCCCTGTAAAATGCCCGGTAGCAGGATCTAATCCCTCAGGCAGATGAGATATCTCCATAGATAAGTAATATGGGACTCCGGTTCGAAACGGATTCCACTAATGGAAGTGATAAGATGATAAATGGTTTGAAAATGGAAGCAAGTTTTTACTCTCATTTTCAATATGCATATGTTGAGTTTTATATACTCTATTTAAGAAATACATGATATGAAATATGTTTTAAAAGTTCACATGTATAAGTTTAGCTTGAATACTTTAAATGTTTCAAAGCTATTGTTTTACGAAATGCATATGTTTTGAGTTACATACTCTATTTGACGAAGTATAAGTATAGCTTGAATACTTTAAATGTTTCAAAGCTATTGTTTTACGAAATGCATATGTTTTGAGTTACATACTCTATTTGACGAAGTATAAGTATAGCTTGAATACTTCAAATGTTTCAAAGCTATTGTCTTACGAAATGCAAAATGTTTTGAGTTATATACTCTATTAGACAAAGTATGAGTTTAGCTTGAATACTTTAAATGTTTCAAAGCTACATGATTTAAGGAATGCATATATTCTGTATTCAAAGTATACGAACAATTGGCGGTGATTATTTCACAAACTCTTATGTACTAAACCACTGCTAATTGAAAACCCATGACGAATACTGGAATTGCTCACAAGCTTAGATTAGCTTACCCGGACTTTGTTCGGACCCCCCCTTTCAGGTAATTAGCAGCAGTCTTGACTTGAGGACGTTGATGATGAATCTACTGATTTTGGGAAGATAAGTTTAAGTAGTTTCTCTTCAGAAACCTATGAACTCTAGTAGTACATTTTGTATTAGTAGATAATGTAAGAATATGTATTAAGCCCTTAGGGCAACTGAACATGTATTGTATTAATGTTATAAGTTTTTAAGTTTTAGTTATACTCTGAATGTGTAACCATGTATGCTATGTATGGAGCGGCAGTATCGGACGGATGTGCGTAAATTTAAATAAGAAAAGAAAAGAAAAAGTTTTTCACGCTTCCGCAATACGCATGTCGCACGTCTATTCGATACCGTTGCATATGCGAGCCTTGTCTCGGGGCCCTCGGGTCTCGGGGCGGCGATCGCGATCCGGTGATCCGCTTAGGGTGGGTTTCGGGTCGTGACACGTAGTAAAGTGAAACCACCGTAAGAACACCGAAGGTCAGGTCACCTTCTCTTTGCCTTTCCGTGTCCCTAAAATTCATAACATGAAACTCAGTTTGATTGCCACTTGAATTATGCTATTCATCAAATTTTACGTCTTTATCTTATAAGCTTCTACTTTGCTAAATTAAACTCTACTATTGAATCCGGGACGTTGAAGAAAATAAGTTTAGGCTTTCGTAGAATTCAATTCGGGCCCTGGGTTAAAAAGGGCAAAACAGTCATTTTGTATTTTACACGGGTCCTTACATTTCGTGACCTCTTTTCACAAATCGGACTCTACGGTTGAGCTCGGAATGCTCGAGATAATAAAGTTTCACTATTTGTTTACCTAATTCGGAGTTCATTTGACTGTACTTCAATTCAGGGGTATTTTGATAATTTTATGTGTTGCTACGTGTCTTTTATTTTTTTTTTCGGGACCCCGTCTCAAAAAATGGACCTCACCATTGCTCTCAGAATGGCCGAGATAGTCAAAATACACTAATGACTTGTCCCATTTGGACTCCGGGATATTTTTGAATATTTAATTAATTAAATTAATTAATTAATTAATTAATTAATTTAATTAATATTTTATTAATATTTAATTCTGGTGGGTCAAAGTGTAATTTCTCCAAAGGTTAGGGGTTAAAGTGTAATTTCTGAAATTTGAGGGGTCAAATCAGAATTATTGAAAAAGTACAAGACAGAATGGTAATTTTCAGAAAGCTCAGGGGCAATTTTGTAATTTGAAAACCCTTATCCTATATTCGGATAACCAAACAGTGAACAAGGTTAAAACTGGGATAGGATATTCCCATTCCCAATCCAATTTCAATTTCAATTTCTTAACCCAGTTGCCAAACAGCCCCAATTAGGTTTTTAATTTAAAACCTCAGCACGACACGTGGCAGGGACGGACCAGCCCAAGCCCGACCCGACCCGAACCGACCCGACCCGACCCGGACCCGGAACAGTCCCCTCTTCCCCCCGTTTTTCCGGCGAAGCTCCGGTCGCCTTCTCCGGCGCCGGTGGCTGGAATTTGCAGAAAATCAAGTTTTCAAACTTGATTTTCTTGGTGTTTTCGAAGCCTCTTTCAATTCCAAATCATCCTAAAACATTTTTGGAACGTTTTAATACCATTTTGAACCTCCCAATCGTGATGAAAGACCTGGATTTCTCCCCCATGGCCGTGACCTGCTATTCCCTCTTTCTCTCTCATTTCTCACCCATTTTGGTTGGTTTCTTTTGCATTCATTTCCATTTTCTACATGCTACAAGGTTTAAGAATTGAATCTAATTAATACATCACAAAACCAAATATGCATAAGGGAGATTTTCTAGAGAGAGAAAGAAATTGGGTTTCATTGTTTACCTTTGTTTCCCTCTCCTTCTCTTTTCTGCTTCACCTCTAATTCAAGCACCTTGGACTCCTCCAATGTACACGACCCTTCTTGCACAACCCCCTCTCCCTTTCTCCTTTCTTCACTTCACAATCTTCACTTTCTCTCTCTATATTTCTCTCTCTCTCTCTCTCTTCCAATTCACACGACAGGTCTGTCCCTCTCTCAGTCCTCACCACACACATATACACAGACCTCACTCATGCACTCACCTAACCCCTTACACACCCACTGCCATACTCCACCTCAAGCATGCTCTCTTGAGTGTGCAACACTCAACACACACACACACACGGCACACACACACTGTGCACTGTTTTATATATATATATATATATATATAAATATACACATATTCTCAAATTCAGATTTTTTAATTATATTTATATTATACATACATGCACATAAACCATACACATAGTCACACACATACAATACACACATTGCACCCCACACACATTAAAATTTAATAATAATAATAATCATAATAATAATAATAATAAAAATAATAATAACAACTTGAAATTTTTATTTACTTAAAAAAAAAAATTTTTTTTCAGGTTGTTACAGCATGTGTTAGTGTGGTGTGTGAATTATATGCTTTGAAGAACTGTTGATATTATGAATTGTGTACTTGAGGGCATGCTTTATGTACGAATGAGATGCATCATTGAGATTACATTATGACATGATGAAATTAGAGCATATTGGCATAGTGTGATTCTTTGGACATGGCGTGGGTAAGCACTTGGTGCTTTGCATTATGAGGGTGCAGATCCTGTGGTGAAAAACCCAAAATCGGCCAATAGGTACTTGCCTGCCTGACGGATTCCGGACCGTGAAGCGAGACATACGCGGCAGTACTCATGCCAGCGGAGAATGACCGTATCATGAGACATGGGTGGCATAGAGTTGCATGGGTGTGTCACGCATACAGCTCATATACTGCATGTTGTTTATATGCCGCCATCATGATATTGAATGCCATATAGAAATAACTGTACACTTACACATGCCACGACCTTAGTTCTGTTTCTTGCATTAGCATTATATTGTACCAGCATGTTGAGCTGACCCCTTTAGTGGGGCAAACATTTCAGATGATGTCCCAGCTGTACGAGACGTGGAGATGAACTGATTAGGGACTATGTTAGGCCCAAGGGGCGCTTTTGATAATGTGTAAGGGCATAAGCCCGCGACTGTATTTTATTTTGTATGTGGTGAAGAAATGGACCAGACCTTATGTATTTATCAGAACAGTATGTAGAATGTATGTGATTGTCATTAATTATCTTTTATTCCTTTATTATTTTATTTCTTTTGTCTCGTTACTCGCACCTCGGGTTCGCTGGAATTCGGGGCGTGACAAATGATGAGCATGATTTTTAAGGGTCTGTTTGGAACAAGAAAAAAAATCTTAAATGCACTGTAATTCACAAGTACTCCGCAACTTACATTTGATGCCAAAGTTAAAAGAAAGGATCTTTCCATGTCACCTTTATACCAAGAATGTTATGAAATCACCCACACACACTTCCAAGCTTGGACCACTTGTTAGGATTTCAAAACATTATTAAATAAAAAGAATGAAAAGTGGAGCTGGGCAATGTGTGGGTTTCTAAAAATAAATTGATCCAATTTTTAATTTTTTTTTAGGATATTTTAGTTTCTAATTTTGCGCTAACTATTTTGAGTAATTTTTTTGGTAAGGAATTGGTAGTTTCATAATTGAATTAGTGAAAAAATTAGTAGTTTTATTCAGATTAGTATTCTTTAATTTTATAAATATAATGTATTAAATTTTTATTATTCAAATTATTATTAATAAAATACAATTTTAAGTTTAATAAATTTTCTTTTGTTTGAATTAGTAAATACTGTGTTTAATTCATTGCTGATAAACATCCCGCAGGCGGAAAACTAAAAGCAGTGATTGATTTTGTTGAACAAGTGGCCGAAGGAACAGCTAAGGCGGCTCATTTAGTTATGGATTCATCGAAAAGGTTTTACCTAGTACCTTTTATTTATTGTGTATATTACAGCATTGAGCTCGTCAGATCAATGCTTTTTCTTTAAAGTCTTTTGTTTAGGTTACGGTCAATATAAGTAATCTCAACTTGTTTTACAAAAATACAAAAACATTGGAAAAGTACAGACACCAAATGCCAGCTTGTTCATGTGACACTGCTATGCAAATCATAAACTATATATATATATATATATATATATATATGTAGGGAGTAAATAATGTGAAATTTTGAAATGAAAATGCAGGTTCAGGAAGTGGAAGAAGAGGCGGAATCAATAATGGAACCAGTAAAAGATGAAGCCAATGAGGTAGGTAAAGAAGCAACCGAAGAGAAGCAGACAAGTAATATGAATTAATTAGGATCGATGTAACAGTATGACCTGTAATTTCTAATTTTTTTTTTTAAGGATGACATGTGCACGCCGACGTCGCCTGAATCGTAGGTTTTAGTAAATTCCAACGTTCAGGCTATTAAGCGGATTCCACTTAGAGTAATAAAAAAAATGGAGCTGAATCGGAGCTAAGATGCGCATTGGATCTTACAGCGAAACATCATTTTTTCTTTCGCCCTTTTCTGCCCCTTTTCCTTCTCTATCACACACCATGAATATGTTCTCTCCTACTGATCTGGCCACCCAACCTATCAAACAAGCTTGTGGTCCACGTCCACCTTCATTTTTTTTTTCTTGGGTTATGTCTTTTAAATATGTAATTAATTGTTATACTGGTGCATAGATGTAACAAATGTTATCTAAATTCATCCTAATCTGCCCATTAATTAATGAATATGGATAACTCATTTAGTTAGCGAATCATAAACAAGTTGAATAATAAAAAACTCGTCAATTTAGCGGGTTAATACGAGTTGAATATAGATATTTAACGGGTTGACAATAAAAAAATAACAAAATAATATAAGAATATATATATATATATATATCTCCATTTATATATATATATATATAAGAATACATATATATATATAAAAAGAATATATATATATATATATCTCCATTTAAAAAAGAACAAAATAGTAAAACATATACAATATAATCATGACAACTAATAAGTAATTCATAGCCTATATATAAAGTCTTGTACTGATTTCATCAATATATATTTCTCTTTGCTGTTCAATAAATATAAATATAGAATTTGATGTTAATTATAAGTCTCAGCCTATATATCTGTTCAATATATATAAATATATAATTTGTTGTTAATTATAAGTCTCAGTCTATATATATATATATATATATTCCGCAACAGCCTTAAGTTCTACACACAACAAGCTCCTACTTTCTTCCAATTTCTGATCTTTGCTTCTTCTACTTTCTACTACTTTGTTTTCTTCTTTAGTTTATATATCATCTCCTGTTGCCAGTATATTTTTTTTTAAGTTCGGACTTGTTCACCCCATTTCAGTATGCATATGTACAATATAATACTCATATATATATATATATATACATATTACTTTTTTAAAAAAAATAGTGAGAGTTCGGTTCTTGGGTTGGTTCGGTTTACTCAAATTTTAAACTGAAACTGAACCAACCCGCTAATTTTCTAATTGTATTTTTGACTTTCTTTTAGCAATGATGTTTTGTTGGATTTTCAAGAGATACAAAGAAAAATAGTTATTGTGATTATTTAAAAATAATGTTTCTTCTATTAAAGTGAAAAAAAAATAACGGGTTAGATTCCGGTTGACCTGACCCTATTTGACCCATTTAATTACGGGTCAAATATGAATTTAATCCATTTTGACCCGGCTCATTTTCAATCTGCCCAACCCGCCTATTTTGCCAAGCATACTGGTGCACTCCACTTTTAAAGTTTACGACACTTAGTTATTTTGTATTTTGTATTTTGTATTTTGTATTCTATATTCAAATTTATTTTTGATGTGTTATTATCTAAAAAAAATGATAAAAATATCCTTAAATTTGATTTATCACTTTATTTAATCTATAATTACTTTTTCAAACTCCCCGCACTTCTTATCTGCACCTCGCCCAAACCTTGACATCCACATAACCACCAAACTTGATTCCACTACCACTATTTTGGAAGGTCCTCGTTGCCACCCCTCCCCCTTCCCGGGCTGCCACGATCAAACGGCAAACACCATCATCAACAACCCTTACTGCTGCAATGTAATAACCCTAAAATTTTTTTTTTATATATAATTTTGTTGGTTATTATTATTATTATTATTATTATTATTATATTATTATTTGTTATTGTTATCATTAATATTATTATTATTATTAAAAATGTGTATATTAAATGAATGGATGATGTGTGTGTTATGTATATATAGTATGTATATGTGTGGGATATTATATGTATGTGTATATGTGTAGAATAATGTATGTACATGTATATGTGAATATGTGTATGTATATATATAGCAGTGCATGTGTGCACTGTGTGTGTGCAACAGACCATGTGTGTGTGTGGTGTCGTGTAAGTGTGTGTCTAGAGTGTGTGTGTAATGAGTGATATATATAGGTATATATATATATATATATATAGGGCAGCTTTGCATTAAATGCAAAGCTGCCTTGTAGAGAAAAAAGGAAGACTGAACGGAGGGGAGAAGGTCAAGAAAAGGGGCTGGCAGTGGGAGATGTGAGGGAGTTGATGTGTGAGTGTATATCTTGGTCTCGGTTGGGAGGGAAGAAAGAAAAGAGAAATAGAGAGCAAAAGAGAGAGAGAGTTCTAGAAGGGAGAAGAGATTTTGGAGCTTGAATCAAGCTTGGAACCAGAAGGTGAAGGAGGTGCACGGCTAGAGAGAGAAACCCAGAAAACCGTGAGTGACTCCATTCTGATTTTTTTTGTTTCTTAGCATGTTATATAGATTTGATTCTTGATTCTTATAGTGTATGAAATGTGGATTATTTTGCAAAAGAAATCACTTAAAATGGTTAGGAAATGAGATAGAAAAGGTGAGTTGCAGGTGGGTTGGATAATCGGGTGGTTGGAAAAATATTGGTTTAAAACTTGGTTTTGGGAATGAGAGATTGCTCCTCTATAGTGCAAAAAACCATTAGGATAAAAATGAAGGTTGAACCATGACCAAACAGTCACGAAAATGAAAACGAAGGGTCGGCCGGAGAGTTGACCGAGATCTTTGAACCCTTATTCGTGGTAATCCGATGATCTAAATCCAAAACCGAGCATATATATGAAACCCTCGAGAAAAATCGAAGAGAACCACATTCAGAAACCATGAAAAAGTCACCAGAAAAATGTCGCCGGCGCCGGAACCCTACTAGTGTCTAGCCGAAAAAACGGGGAAGAAGGGGGTGTTCGTGTTCGGGTCCGGGTCTGGGTCCGGTTCGGGTTCGGGTCGGGCTTGGGCGTTCCGCCCCTGCCACGTGTCGCCCTGTTGTTTTAAATTAAAAGATGAAATGGGATGTTTGGCTACGGGTGTAAGAAATTGAAAATTGAAATTGAAACAGGAACAGGGATATCCTATCCCTGTTCTGGACTAATCCCTGTTTGGGTAACCGAATTGAGAATAGGAGAAATGGAATTTACAAATTAACCCCTAGACTTTTGGAAATTAACTTTGACCCAGAACTTTCAGAATTTACAAACTGACCCCCCAACTATTACTTATTACAATTTGACCCACCAGAATAAAATATTAATAAAATTAATTAATTAATTAGTTAATTTAATTAATTTAATTATTTAAATATTCTAAAATAACCCGGGGTCCAAATGGGACAAGTCATTAGTGTATTTTGACTATCTCGACCATTCTGAGGCCAATGGTGAGGTCCATTTTACGAGACGGGGTCCCGAAAAATAAAAGACCCGTAGTAACCTTTAAAATTACCAAAATGTCCCTGAATTGAAACACAGTCAAACGAACTCTGAATTAAGTAAACAAATAGTGAAACTTTATTATCTCGAGCATTCCGGACTCAACCGTGGAGTCCGATTTGTGAAAAGAGGTCTCGAAATGTAAGAACTCGTGAAGAGTGCAAAATGACTGTTTTGCCCTTTTGAACCCAGATGTCCGAATTGAATTCTACGAAAACCTAAACTTATTTTCTTCGACATTCTGGACTCAATAGTAGAGTTTAATTTAGCAAGATAGAAACTTATAAAGTAAAGACATAAAATTTGTTGAATAGCATCATTTAGGAAACAAATGAACTGAGTCACATGTTATGATTTTAGGGACACGAAAAGGCAAGGAGAAGGTGATCTGACCTTCGGTATTCTCACAGTGATCCTACTATACTACGAGTACACTTTCCCGGGTTGAGGTCGATTATCAGGTACGATATATTGTGCTAAGTAAGAAATAGAATTGAGTTTAGGAATACTTGCTCTGCTGACTTGATGCTTCACATGTTTGCTTGATTGTTCACATGCTTATGTGCTTCATGCTATTTTGCTGTAATTTGGGTGATAATGTGAATTATGACTATGTGTATATCGCATGTGTTAGTATAGTGTGTATGGGTTATATTCTTTGAGAACTGTTGAGACTATGAAATATGTGATTGAAAACATCATTGAGATTACATTGCGACATGAATGAATCAGAGCATATTGGCATAGTGTGGTTCCTTGTGCATGGCATGAGTTGAGCACGTGATGCTGTGCATTATGAGGGTGCAGATCTTGTGGTGAAAAACCCAAAATCAGCCATTAGGTACTCGCAAGCCTGACGGATTCTGGACCGTGAAGCGAGACATACATGGTACTTGCATGCCATCGGGGAAGATCCGTGAAGCGAGACATAGGTGGGCATAGAGTTACATGGGTGTGTCACGCATCTTGTTCATATACTGCATACTGTTCATATACTGCCATGATGATATTGAATGCCATATAGAAATAACTGTACACTTGCACATGCCACGCCCTTAATTTTGTTTCTTGCATTAGCATTATATTGTACCAGCAGTTGAGCTGACCCATTCGTGGGACAACATTTCAGATGACGCTCCAGCTGGCGACATGTAGAGAGGATTTGATTATGGATTTTGTTTGGCCCGAGAGGCGCATGTAATGTTGTATAAGGGCATAAGCCCGAGACTACTTTTATTTTGTATATGTCGTGAACGAATGGACCAGACCCTATGTAATGTAACAGAACGGTGTATGGAATGTGTGTGGTTGTCCTTAATTGTCTTTATTTCTTTATTATTTTATTTTCTTTTGTCTCGTTACTCGCGTCTCGGGTTCGTTGGAATTCGGGGCGTGACATGCAACCCCCAACTGTTGCAGCTTCTATTTTGTCGTATGAATCGAGTCAATGAGAATGGCTTTGTTGAAGTTGAACTCGCAATCAATGCCTTAAAGAGATCAGACATTTATTACTGCCCATAAATTTTTCTTGGTGCACCACTACTTTCAGTAGGAGTGCAACTCAAGCGCAGCGGGATTGTGTTGAGTTATGCCTAAGTTCAATCCAAGCTTTAAAATAGTTAATCTAAATCCGACCTTAAACTCGCACAATCTAACTCGAATCCGACCCGAATTAAAATTCATTAGTATTAAGTTCAACCCAAACCTAATTTAAATCGAGCTTGAGTTCTTTTGTCCAAGTCCAACCCAAAATATAAAAAATTAAAGTTCAGGCCCTAGAAAATTTGGGCCAAACTCGGGTTGGGTTCGAGTTAGCCTGTCACGACCCGCAACCCACCCATTACAGATTAACGGACTGCAACTATCCGACCCAACCCTTTCGTCGAACCGGACCTAGCTATCCTGCTATACTATCATTAGTGTCACTAATCATGTAACCATATCATCATCATCATATATGAATATAGCAGAAGACAATAAAATAAAATGGTTACATGTATATATATCAGTCTGCTACTACAAAAGCATAGACTGTAACAACATTTAAGTCATCATCTCGACCCCAGGATGTGAATACATGGGAGGGCTATAAAACTGTACTACTATTACCGTTACACGCCAAAAATGTCCAAACTCTAGCCATAGGCTCCTAACGTCTGTCCTCTGTATCCGTCCCTAAAAAAAAATATGTAAATAAGAACGAGCTACACTAAGCTCAGTAAGTAAGTCCCCCACTCTGCTATGTGTACAAGATCTAGAAAGAACTGAATAACACGGATATGATAGTCAGTTAATATCATATATCAATCACAGCTCAGCAATGTATATCAAATGATCAGGAATACATATGATAATCAAGTAACAATCATGGCTCATCAAGGAATATCAATGATCAGGAATAATAACAATCAGAGCTCATCAATGAATCTCAAATAATCATAGTAAGTACTTAATAAACATTGAGCAACTACCAGATCATTCATATAAGAACATGATTAGACAATGAATCTCAATAAAAAGATAGTGAGGTCAAAACTGGTGGATGCAATAAACTATGGGGCCCTACAACCCCCTGTGTGCAAAAGTACTGAGCTCAATAATGTAAAACTGGTCCCCATACTCGGGACAGGACCCCTTACTCGGGTCGTAAGTAGGATCCAATGATCTAAGTGGCACACACAGTAATGAAGTAGGGATTCATTCATCACTCCCACTATCAGTTGATACAACACATATAGTATAAAATGTATCCTATGACGTCATCCCACAAATGGGCATGTCACTGAACAAATAAGCAAAGAACCCCATACGAATCTGGGTCTAGTCACTAACAAACGCCTAACTTGAGTTTCAGCCTAGTCACTGTCTAAGCGCTTGCTTGAAATCTCACATTCGGCTATAACAAGCTTCATTGAGTTTGTGGAAATACTCAAGATTGACCTATACGTGAAGGTCTCATCTTAGCTTTAACTATGCCGACATATAACATTAAGTGCTTGTGAATATATCTTGATTGCCTTCTAGGTGCCACAGATGTAAATGTCTCAGCTCATTACATAAGCGCCATAGACATCAATGTCTCATCTTGCTCGCTATCTTAACGCCAAGGTGAATCACCCGTGTGAGTGGGTCGACTCTTAATCTGGTGACATATAACAAAGATGTACACAATAATAACAATCACTCCATTAAACAACATATGTAAAAAGAATGAATATCATAATAATGTCAAATAACAAAATAAAGTGCCGATACATATCAAATCCTACGAAGTCCCATACTCTTAACATGAGATAAAAACAAATCTCTAGCAATGGGCTTGGTCAATGGATCAGCCACCATATTGCCTGTGGAGATATATCTCAGGACCACTTCCCGTTGCGCAACCATGTCTCGAATGTAATGGAAACGAATGTCTATGTGTTTGGATTTCCCATGACACTTAGGATCCTTTGTATAGGCTAGGGCTGATGTGCTATCATAATAGCAAGCACAACCTCATCTCCATGGGTCGAAAAACCCAGCCTCTACAAAAACCTTCTCAACCAAACAACCTCCTGAACAGCCGCTGAACAAGCTATGTACTCTGACTCCATCGTGGATAATGTTGTGCATGTCTTCTTCTTGCTACACAAAGAAACAGCTCCTCCTCCGAGTATAAAAGCATAGCCTGGAGTAGACTTTCGTCCATCTCTATCTACAGCCCAATCTGCATCGCTGTATCTTATCAGTCTCGGGTTTCCACCATGGTAGCATGAGGCGAGATCAACGGTCCCATGATTTACTGCTTTCTAGTGATCTAGACCAGGGTTACTCTGGTAACGACTGACTATACCAACTGCATAATAGATGTCTAGACGTGTGCAAAACATAGCATACATCAAACTCCCTAGTGCAGTTGCATAAGGCACTGTAAACATCCGGTTCTTTTTTTCATCATTCTTAGGACACTAGTCTAGGCTTAAGGTGTATCCATTTTCCATCGGAGTGTCAATGGGTTTGGAGTGATGCATATGAAATCGCTCAAAAATATTTTTTATGTAAGTCTCCTGGGACAAACTAAGAAGTCTATTTGAACGGTCTCTCATAATCTTAACTCCCAGCATATAATTTGCTTCACCCATGTCCTTCATCTCAAAAATAGAGGACAACCACTCGTTAGTTGTGACAATGGAATCCATATCATTCCTAGCCAAGAGAATGTCGTCGACATACAACGAGAGGATAAGAACATTTTTCTTGGATCGTTTCAAATACACACAATGATCTTCCTCAATCATCTCAAAACCAATGGAGGTAATGGCATGATGAAATCAGAAATACCACTACCTAGACGATTGTTTAAGGCCATAAATGGAACGAGTGAGACGACAGACTTTGCGCTCTTGTCCTTTGACCTCAAAACCTATTGGCTGATCCATATTGATCTCTTCGTCTAGTTCTCCATTGAGAAATGCAATCTTAATATCTATTTGAAAAAGCTCTAAGTCCAAATGTACTACAATAGCAAGAATGAGCCGAATAGAGGCAAACCTTACCACTAGAAAGAATGTCTTTTCATAGTCTATACCCTCTTTTGGGTATAACCCTTCGCTACAAGACGTGCCTTGTACTTGTCAATTAAACCATCTCTTTAAATTATTGGCTTTAAGTTAACAATTACAATAGCAGCTACTCTTAAATATGTATGGTAATATGACCATGTTAGCCTGCTTTCATTGTCATATGGTCTGTTATATCTTTCCACTCAACTAAAATGGTTTGGTAATGCAGTAACATGTCGCATAGTACGTCAAACGACTCAGATTCAGAGGATGTTGACATGATGCTAGATGTGTTTATGTTAACACAAATTCATAATCACGTGAGTAGTAATATTGGAAAACAACCTTGTAGAACATCTGTCTTAACAGGTATTCAGTATATCCAGGAATTATTAACTGGTAATCCGACGCGCATGTTTGACATGCTTCGTATGGATGCGCCGACTTATATGGCCTTGTGTAATACATTACGCAACGGTTTCCTTGATGAAACTCCACACCGACATGTACCAATCGAAGAATCTGTAGCTATTTTCCTACTAACAGTAGGGCATAGTACTAGACAACGAGTGGTGGCAGAACGATTTCAACATTCAACTGAAACAATCGACCGCCATATTAAGGATGTGATGTGAGCTTTGGCTAAATTAGGCGTTCTACTAATTCGCCTAAAGCTGCCGTATCAAACTGCTCCAGAGATAATGACAAATCCTAAATTTAACCCATACTTTTGGTACATATGATATGGAATTGGTGTACTTTGAATTTTATTCTCCAATTAATTGACTTTTTTAATTTATAAAATTTGATGGAATGAATCCCATAGGACTGTATCGGTGCAATTGATGGGACACACGTGTCTGCATGGGCACCTGCTTCAAAACAAACAGCATTTCGTGGTCGAAAAACCACTGTGACACAAAATGTTCTTGCTGCTTGTTCATTTGATATGTTGTTACATTCGTTTACATGGGCTGGGAGGGAAGTGCTAATGACTCTCGTGTATTTCTAAATGCAATAACAAAACCGGAGGCCAAATTTCCTATGCCACCCATTGGTAAGATTCATATTACGTTTACAGACCCCAATAGTTAACAAATTTTATATTGTCTACGTTTTATAGACTTATATTTGGGTTTGTTTTCTTCTAATGCTTCAATGGTTAGGTAAATATTATTTGGTTGATTCTGGTTTTACGAATGTTGGTGGCTTCTTATCCCCTTATCGTGGTGAGAATTACCACCTGCGGGATTTTCGAGGAAGGAGTCAGAGCTTTAGCGGGTATAGGGAACTATTTAATCATAGGCATTCATGTTTGCGGAATGTAATAGAGAGATGTTTTGGGGTACTAAAGTCACGATTTCCGCTTCTCAAGAGTATGCCAAACTATAAACTATCTCGTCAAGGACCGTTAGTCACTGCTTGTTGTGTAATTCATAATTTTATTCATCTATATTCTATGTCGGATAATATATTCAATGAATTTCAATCAGATGACGTAGAGTTATATGAAACAAGTCATCCGGTTGGGCCCCAAATTGAAGTTGACATGTTAGAAGAGCAAGTTAACCACATGACGCATTTACGCGACCAAATTGCATTGCAAATGTGGAATGATTATGTGCAATAAGACTACTAGATGACTTGTAATATTTGTATTTGTTTTTGTAATGTAATTATCGTTGAGTCTTTATTTACATATTGTGGTATATTTGCGTGTTTGTTAATTATCTCTTTATTTTGTGCTCTATTTATTATGTCTTAGCTTCCTTAGTTTGTTCGGATCTATATAATAATAGGATATTTAATGGAGACACTGTACTGTACATACGGAGGTGGACAAATGCGCACGTGGACATCACATACAAGAAAAAACAATGGCTGATTATTTTACAGATGCCTAGTAGGGGGCAATCACCATGGCTCATTTTATTGGGTTGATGAATATCATGGGCAATTTATACGGAACGGATCTTCTCACAACAATAGGGGCATGGGAACATGGGCTTGTTGTATCGTTTCGCATATCCTAATGTGTTGTATTATATTGGTATTACTTATTTTGCTAAGCATAAGCTAGATTCAAATAGTAGTGCGTTGGCGATTACTAACTTCATATTGTACTAAGTTGTTTATTATGATGTTTTTAGTTTGACATGTGCTTCAACAAATTGTATAAGATTTATATGTGGATCAGGTTTTTATATACTTATGCATAATAACCTACCACTAAATCGCGTATCCCACGTTTTAAAATTAACAATCTGTTTTTTTAAATCTAAACAAATAAAGGGGGGGCAATTTTTTTTTAAAAAAAATTTATTTAAAATAAAAAAAATATAAAATTTCATATATTTAAAAAATAAATACTCACCCCAAGCGAATAGGACATGATATTAAATCGTCAACGGTCTATTCGTTGGAAAAGCAGTTGATCTTCCTAAATAAAGATGTTAAGCCATGCCTTTTATTGGATGACCGTTTCTATAAAAAAAAAATTAATATAATCAAGGCTTACCAGAATAATAAGAATTGTGAAAAAAAAAAAAAAAAGAAGGGGAAGGGACTAAGCACGCGGCAGGAAAAGGACAAATAGAGCGCGGGAGCGGGGGTGGCATGGAGAAGGGGGGAGGGGAACGGCGGGAGAGGAAGGGAAAGAAAAGGGGGAAAAAGAGGGAAAAGGGGGGAAGGAAGGGGAAAAAGGAGAAAAAAAAGAGACGGCAAATGATAATCGAAAAAAAAACAAAAAAAAAAATTAATTCAAAACAATACCCTGTAATTTGAAATTAAAAATCTTATTTTAAAAACATAACCAAACATAATCTACTTTTTTTTTATCTTTTTTCAAATTAATTAATTCAAATAATGGTTCAAATTCCAAGAAATTACTTAAAAACACATCTCAAAAAATTTTTAAAACTCTAACTCTCAAAAACTATCCAAACAACTTTTTTTTTGGTTCAGATTTCAGCTAAGCTGAAGTGAAGAGAAAGAGAAAGAGAACATATTCATACGTGTCATTTTCAACCACCGTTAAAAGTTGACTTCCTTGCATCAAATGGCTGGATATTAGCTGTCAAATGTAGGTATATAATTTGTTATATATTTGTTTGGCTGAAAGATTTGAGAGAAAAAAGAAATTGTAGTGAAAAATTTGGAGAGAAAAATTAAGCATTTTTTTATTTTTTTCAAAAGTGTTAGTGATTTGAAAAGGAAATAAATTTTGTTAATAAATTTTTTTAAAATACTAATATACTTTTAAATATTTGAATTAAAAATTAAAAATTTTATAATAAAATAGATTTAATTGTCAAATATCATGTAATAAATAAGAGTAATCTTTTTTATTACATGATTTTGTCTTTCATGCATTAATTATTTATTAGATTGTCATTTATTTAATAAACGTCAGTGTTTTGTTAATAGAACTTATAATACTTAAATGCATTATTCTAACTTAATTATTTTTGTTAGTGGAACTTGTGGTAATGAACACGCTGGTCACCAAATTTTAAACATAATATGTTATATAATATCTCAATTAGAGTTTATTCAAAACTAAATCCAGAAAAAAAAATATAAAAACAAAAATGAAAAGAAACCATAAAATGAAAAAAAAATAGAAAACTAAAATTGAACGAATGATAAAACAAACAAAAATCTAAAAACAAATACATATTATTGAAATTAATGATTTATTCTCTATATCGAGTTTGAAAGACTTACATGTTAGAATTAATGTTAAAGGGTTTTTCTATCATAAAATAGCAAAAGTATGATTAAATTGATAAAATCAAACTACTATTTATATTTATTATTGATGAAATAAGAATAAAAAATCATACTTCAAATATAATAAAAAATAGAGCACCATTTTGATCAATCACAGAAGTGAAATTTTCGAACCTCACTTAATACAATAGTAAAATATTTCACTATGACCTAAAAAATTATATGCTCGAAGTTGTAAAAACAACATTTCATTTAATCTTTTTCAAATCATAAAGTAACAAAGTATTGTATTATGTATTAACCCTTTACTTAATAAGTAAAAATACAAAAAATGCATATATATGTTAAAAAAATACACTTTTATTTTCATATATTTGGAACGGAAGGAGTATATGTATTAAAATATGATAATTTATATATATATATATATATAATATACATATATATAGGGTCAAGTTCGATTTGATCTAATAATAAACAAATTTATAAAAAGTCGTTTCAACCACCATGACAAATGAAAGTATAAAATTATCTTCTAGTCTAAATATTTTAATATTATAAAACCAAGTCCATGTTTTATTCTTTAGATAAAAAAGTATTTATAGAAATTACAAAAATGTTGTACTCGTAAATATCAGAACATTCCCTTGAAAGATGCAAATATAATTGTCACACCCCGAATTTCAACAAACCCAAGGCGCGTGTAACAAAAACTACAATAAAAAAATAATAATAATAATAATTCAAGTACAATCTTATGCATTTCAACATTAATTCAATCCACTATTCTGTTACAATCCATAAGGTACTGCCTATCATTTCATGACATACAAATGACATAGAATAGTCTAGGGCTTATGCCCTTGTACAACATCAAATACATCCCACGGGTCAAATACAGTTCTCAGTTCTTTCCTTCATTAAGGCATCACTAAATCTCACGTAGCCGGAGTGTCATTTGAAATGGTATCCCACGAATGGGTCAGCTTAACTGCTGGTATAATATAATGCTAATGCAAAGAAACAAAATTAAGGCATGGCATGTGCAAGTGTACATTTATCTCTACATGTCATCCAATGTCTTCAATGCAATACATGATCAATATGTATGACGCACCCATGCAAACTCTATGCCACACCCATGTCTCATCTTACGGTTCTTCCCCGATAGCCTGAGTACTATGTTTCACTTTACGGTCCGTCCCCGCTGGCGTGAGTTGCCATGGCCAATTTTGGGTTTTTCACCACAAGATCTACACCCTCATAATGCATAGCACCAAGTGCTCAACTCACACTATGCTTTCAAGGAATCACACTATGCCAATACGCCCTGATTCCACCATGCAATGCGTAATCTCAACGGAACAATTTATCAACACATGAAGCATGTTTTGAGTTATGCATATTCTACTTAAAGCAAATATGACATTAAATCACACAGCTCAGTTCACAAATCCACATATCATGAACAATCCACTTAATCACATGTTTGGTTTTCACATTCATCATCTTAGCAATTCCATAAATCACACACAATGACAACTCATTGAATATGCATATAGTCAAGGCCCACATCTATCATTCAACCAAACATTCAGAAAGATAACAAGAAAAACATAGGCATAGAACCAATCAAACAACATAGCAATTGCTCCTAACTCAATTCTATTTCTTACTTAGCAAAATATCATACCTGACGGGTTGGTCTTAACCCTAAGAAATCGTATTCGCGGTGTAGCCGAACTAACAGTGATAATGTAGAAGGTCAGACCACCTTCTCCTTGCCTTTCGGTGTCCCTAAAATCATAAAATGTAGCTCAATCTATTACTACTTGAATTATGCTATTCATCAAATTTTATGTCTTTATTTTATGAGTTCCTATTTTGTCAAATTAAACTCTACTATTGAGTTTGGAACATCGAGGAAAGTCGGTTTAGGCTTTCGCAAAATTCAATTTGGACTTCTGCACTAAAAGGGCAAAACGGTCATTTTGTACTTTTACGGGTCCTTACATTTCGAGGCATCTTTTTGCAAATCAGACTCCACGGTTGAGTCCAAAATTCTCGAAATAATAAAGTTTCACTATTCTTTTATTTTAATCGGAGTCCGTTTGACTAGTTTTTGACTCAGGGGCATTTTGGTAATTTTAAATGTTCCTACGGGTCTTTTATTTTTTGGGACTCCGTCTCGTGAAACGGATCTCACCATTAGATCCAGAAGGTCCAAAACAGTAAGTTTTCATTATTCATTCAACTAATTTACGCGTCGGGATTTTGTTTGAAATTTATTAATTTAAACTACTTATTTAAATTAATTAGTGTAGTTAATACCTATAGTATTTGAGCCCAAACAGACCACATGTGCCTTAGTGGCACAGTAGATTAAGCTTCTCACCTTTTTTCCCTTGGTCACAGGTTCAATTCACTGCCTTTTTTATTTTTTTATTTCCTTGTACATTTTCAAGCCAATCATTGGATAACTTCTCCTTTTCAACCAAACACCTCCCAAACTCAAATTAAAAATTTTACCCATAAAGTAATAGTGTTGGGCAGCCATCTGAATGGGTGGGTCAGGTCGGACTCGACCCGGTTTGGCCCAAAATAAAAACATAATACTTAGTCGCTAAGCCTGTGTTTCCTTCCTTCTAGTTTCTGGATTATTTTTCTTGATTCCAATTTGCAATTCTAAAACAATTTCTATGCTTAATAAAATCTCACAATCAATCTAATTATTCATGCTTCTAATAATCCAAGACTAAAATTTAGTGTCTTACCCTGTTGCTATTGAGGCCTTGGCCAGCAAAACACCTATCACAGGGCTTCCACCCCTTTCAATCCCTTTGTCTAACTTCCCAGGTCTGTTGCCCGCAACTGCGGCATTTGGTCTTGCGGCAGCAGCTCCAATTGCTGCACTAGTTTTTTTCCTTTTTCTCCTCACCTGCTGCAACGCCACTACAGTTGTTGCTACCTCTATTTTCTCCACAAATTCCAGCAACTAAGGCCTACAGCTGCTGCTTCTTTAATCCATCTAGTGCCAGTCGTGCTATTGCCCATATCAGCCTCACTCAACAGCAGCTCCTGCTGTTCCAACGGCTGCACTTATTTTTTTCAAGTTCTCTCCAATTTGCACACCTATCAACCCAACATCCAAAATTCCAAAACACCATCTCCATAACACTAGTTGGATTAACCAACCCGACCTGCACGCCATATATCAACAAGGCACCGAACTCCCTGTTCATACTTAAATCCACATCCACCAAAAATAGAACATACACTGATCGCAACGTGGTCTACCATTTTCTGTTGAATCAACCCAATCAAGCTTCCATTTATGCCGGAACAGCCCAGATGAATCAAGGCTCCCATTTCTTCAATCAGCAACATCATCCAACATAAATAATTTCCAATATATATGATGCTGCACTTTTCGGCTCGCAATAAATCTGGGCTCCAAGACCTGTAGAACACTCAAAAGGGGATCAAAGGGCCACCGGATTGGCTCCGGCGGTAACCGCTCCGATGCTTAAGTAAGTAAACTGAATTGAAAAGACTGTATTGAAAGCCAAAGAATGAGCATGAAAATAAAGTGTACTTGTAGGGTTTAATTTATAGACTGTGGCCTTCCTAAGTTGATTAGGATTCGGAGCCGTGAATATAGGGATTTGATCATCGGAGATTGCAGTTACCTTGTGTGAATATTGCACCGCAGATAGAGATAATCATAGATAGCAGTTTCCTTGTTGAAGACTGTTTCCTTATTCCCTGCTTGGCAGTTGTTAAGGAAACCATAAGGTCGGAACCATACGGAATACTGAGTGAATATTGCTCAGAGCATAAGGTCTAGAGGATATGCGTATGAGAATTCCCTGGAGGCTGCGCCTGCTCTGTATGACCGAGTTTATCGGTTCCGTAGGATATGTATATAAGGATGTCCTGGATGCTGCGCTTGCTCGGTATGACCGAGTTTATCGGTTCTATAAGCACATGTGTCTCAAGGTGATTGGTGTATCTGTTTGTGGTGTATCAGCTACTTCCCCCCCGAGCCCTAGTTAGGAGCTAGGGCGTAACTAGGGCTATGGGTTTTATGAAGAGTCACACGTTTTGTTTCTCTATTTTTCGAGACGTCGGTTTAATGGGTCATTTATTGCGCAGCCGATACTTGAGAGGCCATCATTACCTTCAACCGTCGTGTCGAATCGGCTTGGGGGGCTCATATTTTGAATGTGTATATAAAGAGGGGGAAAGGACTTTTATGCCTTTCTTCTGCACTTGCTTCTACAGTATCAGAGACTTCCACCGCCGATTGATGTATTTTGAAGGTCGAAGGATATCTGGTGTTCATAGCCTTTCTTGATTTCAGGTTTGATTTTAGCCCCTTTTACATTCCCTTTCATTTGCTTTGTTACTTTCCTTTGTCCGCCATGTCTGGCCCTAGGTCACCTTCTGGTTCAAGCAGTTCTTCTAGGACCATTTCTCAACTTCAACTCGCGAATCTTCCTTCCATTAATGATGCTGAGAATAGATTGGTAGAGCCCCCCTCCAGTCCGGAGGTTAGGATAGTTGACGCATTCGAGGAGCCCCCAAATAGGGCCGGTGAGACCTCTGGTCGATTTGGCCATAGAGAGGAGGGTGAGAGTGCAATTACTTAGAGTATATTAGTAGAGTTAGTGGGCGAAATTCAATCTCCCCTCAAACGTTACTTTTAGGGTCCCGGATCCTCTGGACCGCCCACGCGATGTTAGAGCGGGGGAAATTTGTGTCTATTTGGCTTGGTTTGAAATGGGACTGACACTCCCCCTTCCTGACCTTGTGAAACAATTCTTCTGTTGGTTCAACCTTTGCCCTACAGACCTTAATCTTAATAGTTGGAGACATCTGTTAAGTTTAATAGTGTTGGGGCATATGAATAATGTTGACGTGTCTCTTGACCTGATCCGTAGTAATATGGATCTAAAATACATGAGGGCGGAAGGCCTCTATTATATATCTTTTGATAATGGGTTCAGACTCCTTTCTTCCGTGGCCTCCTCTAACAAGACCTGGAAGAAGTGGTATTTCTTCATAAAGGGAGGATGGGAATATGAGGACTTCCAAGACCAACTCTCAACATTCCCTCGAACCACTGGGCGAAAGGGTGAGACCCAATTTTTCCCATGGCTGCTTTGATTTTGTTTTGTGCATCAATTGCCGAGCTGATTAATCTCTGTATCTTTTGTGCAGTTAGGAGTGTGTGGAAGAGGCCAAGCTTTTCTCCCGCGCTTCAAGAGCAATACAAAAAGCTCTTACAGCCCAGCAACTGAGACCATTCCTCCATTGTTAATCGTGATAAGTTGATGGCTGCTAGGGGAAGTGTTGAGGAGCTGACAAAAGATTTGATGGCAAGGTGGGAGACCGAGCCATCTTCATCTGCGGCATTGGGGGAGGCTTCTTCGCCAGCAGACCCTCCCCTCCAGACAAAAAGGCGAAGGTTACTTTCGATCTCTCCTGAACCTGCTGAGGGGGCGAGAGAGGCACCTACCCCTATTTTTGTGGTCCCCCTAGCCCCATTCAAACAAGCGGGCAAGGGGACGTCATCCTCAGTGGCCCCTGGTGTTGTCAATCAGGGGACCAAAAAGGTTTTGAGGGACTTTTGGGCCAAAGGCTCAATCAAACTTAGGCCCCAGAAGTCGGAGAAGCTTCTTGCTAATCTGGCTTCTCTTCAGGTTAAGGTAAGTTCTTCGGGTCTCTATTTCTTTTCCCTTTTTCCAAGTTTTTGGTTAGGTACTGAACTTATTTGCTCCGTACATTGCAGACCCTGCACACCCTTTCTGCTCTGACGAAGGTCTCTCCCCCTTCAGAGGAGGTTGACAAGCTTCAAGCCGAGCTGGACGAGGTCAGGCTTCAGCTCGGTATTGCTAAGTCTGAGGCTCACGAATCTGCGGAGAGGCTGAAGGAGTCCCAGAATTCTCTGGCCGTCATGGAGTCAGAGAAGAACCTTGTTGTTCAGCAGGCCAAGAGGCTTCAGAGGGAGATGGACGGCATGCGGTACCATTATAATCAAAAGCTTGAGGATGTAGTGGAGCAGGCCAAGCTGGAGAACGAGACAGAGATGAAAATGGAACTGGAAGGAATGGCCAACACCCTGATCATGTTTGCCTTCAACAACTTCCGATCTAGGTTCCTTGCTAAATTTCTCGATTTCGACATATCTTCGATTGTGCCTCCAAGGGTTACCCCTCCCGAGGTTGCTGTTCCGAGCGAGGTGATCAACGTTCCCCTTGCCGATCCCACTGAAGTTGCCATCCCGAGCGAGATGGTTGATGCTGCTCCTGCCGATCCTTCCCCGACTGTTGAGCCTGCTTCTGCTGATCAGGCTTAGGATATATGTATTTAGTGTTTTTTTTTTAACCTCCAGTGTAGCAGGCTATTTTGTTGAATGAAACAGTATTTTCTTTCTCAAATGTCTCCATCCCATTTCTTTTGTGTTTGGTTGACCCATGTAGTATTGCGTTACACTGCTGCGTAGTATGTTGGTCTTTGAATTTATGGTTGATGTGAGAAATTGTTGCAAGTGAGGCTGTTCTGGAGCCCTCCAGACCAGCTTTTTATCGGTTGGCAGTTGTCTTCCGAGCTATGTTTGTAATAAGACAGTGACTGTATACTAGTTCTGATTGCTTCTCCCTCTTTGGATAAGATAGGAAGGCAATTTCAATCAGACATGTAGGGATCTGATATTAATCTTGTGTCATATACATTGGGAGTAAATTCTGAAGAATTCTGAGGCAGTTCGTTCTGAACCCAAGTTTTGTAGTAGAAATTTGGCGTCTCATGTCTGTCACTCTGATGATTGAGACTTCTGCCTCTTAAGTTATTCAGACCAGGACTGAGATACATCCGAACTGATGGTCTTTTGTCATACACGTGGTCTGTCAGGGATCAACGGAATGGCCAAGACTGAGAGGTCTGTATGTTGGACCGAGGGCCTTTGTATTAAGCTGGATCGGACTATGTTTGCTTGACCAGTACGGTATGCTTGGGGAAGCCTTGCATCCCATCTTCTAGGTATCCGAAAGAACGGTTTTATACGTCATTCATTTATACAGCTATCTTTTGAGTTTTCGAGGCCAACCCTTTATTTAACCGTTGCGACGGTTCAACTGGGTGACTTTGGGCTTCGAGGGTCTATATATATGAGAGAGAAGCATACGGTTGCGCCCCATCTCTTTACTTTTGCTCTCAAACTGTTCCCCTGTCGGAGAGAATTTGAATGTCTTTTAGAGGCTTGCCGTTTGCCCGGAGATGATTGACGATTTTCAGTCCGAGTTGGGAATGATTAAACTATGGCCGAGAATTAACCTTCCCATTGATTCAGTCTCCAAGGAAGGATTAGAGGAGGCGAAGATCTTCTTGTCCATCTTAGCATCCGGTCGAGATTTCTCCGATTGGAGGTGGACCCTCCTTGATTCAACCGAGGCTTGGAGCATTGGTGATGAAGACGAAGGTGGGATGCCTCCTTCTCTTTGTGTCTTGGCAGAGACCCTTGCTCAAGCCGGCTGGGGTGTCATGCCGAAGTTGAGGGAAACGAAGGCGGAGAATGGAGGTCTCCTAAGACCCAAAGCCCTCATCATCCGTTGGTATTGAGATCAGTGACAGTGATGATGAAATGACCTGGGTGCTTCTTGCTGCAGATTGGGGTTCAGGGTTCCTTCCTTTCAAATGGAGCCGGCGACGGTGGTAATAGAAGCTTGGAATTTGGGTCCCTTTCTCATTTGAGGAAGAAAGCCATGATGTTGCAAAAACGTAGTGATGTCTTTGTTGTAGCTTCTGTAAAATGTAATGATGTCTTTGTTGTAGCTTCTGTGAAACGTAATGATGTCTTTGTTGTAGCTTCTGTATACTTGTTTTATTTCCAGTCTTCTTGTACTGATGTAAATTTTCTGAATCATCAATAAAATTGAGTTCCTTCTTCTCAAATCTGATGTTCTTTGTGTTTGAATGTGCTCTTTTGGAGTTAAAACACCTTCTCGTGCACTTATGATGAATAACTCTTCTATATGTTCTAGGAGTAGATCAAAGAAACTTGTATAAAACTTGAAACCTTGAACCAAAGTACTTTAAGCCTGCTCGGTACTACAGTATTCGTTGCTTGTTGGTACATAAGCAAAATAATTTAAGTATCAGCTCTGAGATATTCCGATCTAGGAAACTTGTGTAAATAGTAGTCGGATTTTAGTTGAAGATGTTTGGAACTTCTGTCTTTGGATGGACTGGATCATAGAATCGGTATATTGAAGATGGACCAAGCTCGGAAGGCCTGTGCATTAGAGATGGACCAGGCTCGGAAGGCCTGTGCATTATAGATGGACCAGGCTCGAAAGGCCTATGCATTGGAGATGGACCAGGCACTAAGGCCTGTGCATTAAGGATGGACCAGGCTCTGTGGGCCTGTGCATTGTAGATGGACCAGGCTCTAGAGGCCTGTGCATTAAAAGATGGACCAAGCACTAAGGTTTGTGCATTGTAGATGGACCAGGCTCTAGAGGCCCGTGCATTATAAATGGACCAGGCTTTGGAGGCCTGTGCATTAGAGATGGACCAGGCTCTGGAGGCCTGTGCATTAAAAGATGGACCAAGCACTAAGGCTTGTGCATTAAAAGATGGACCAAGCACTAAGGCTTGTGCATTGTAGATGGACCAGGCTCTGGAGGCCCGTGCATTATAGATAGACTAGGCTCTAGAGGCCTGTGCTTTAAAAGATGGACCAAGCACTAAGGCTTGTGCATTGTAGACGGACTAGACTCTAGAGGCCCGTGCATTATAGATGGACCAGGCTCTAGAGGCCTGTGCATTAGAGATGGACCAGGCTCTGGAGGCCTGTGCATTAAAAAATGGACCAAGCACTAAGGCTTGTGCATTGTAGATGGACCAGGCTCTAGAGGCCCGTGCATTAGAGATGGACCAGGCTCTGGAGGCCTGTGCATTAAAAGATGGACCAAGCACTAAGGCTTGTGCATTAAAAGATGGACCAAGCACTAAGGCTTATGCATTGTAGATGGACCAGGCTCTAGAGGCCCGTGCATTATAGATGGACCAGGCTCTAGAGGCCTGTGTATTAGAGATGAACATTTTATGGAGGTATTAAAAAGAAAGAAACATCTTTCTTGATAATACTTCCGTAAATGCTCTACATTCTAAGGCCTAGGAATAGGCTTCCCAGTCATGCCCTCTAGCCAGTAGGTGGTAGGCCTAACAACCTTTGTCACTCTGTAAGGGCCTTCTTAGTTGGGTGACAACTTTCCCATAGTGGGATCCTTGGTGTTCGGAAAAGCTCTCCTTAAGACAAAGTCTCCAACTTGAAAGCTGACCGTCTTGAGCCCCACCTTGGATTTATTGACCATTCTCTGCTAATAGGCTTCCATCCTAATGCTGGCTTGATCCCTTTTTTCTTCAAGCAAATCCAAATTTTCTGTCAGCTGCTGATCATTGGATTTTTGTTCGAAGGTTTCAGTTCTTAAGGTTGGCATACCGATCTCAACCGAGATTACTGCTTCTGTACCATAGGCCAGTGAAAAGGGAGTTTCAGAGGTGGGAGTTCTTCTGGTTGTTTTGTAGGCCCAAAGAACCCCAGGGAGTTCCTCCGCCCACTTTCCTTTGGCCTGCTCCAACCTTTTCTTTAATCCATCAAGGATCGTTCGGTTGGTGACCTCTGCTTGCCCATTTGCTTGTGGATGGCCTGGAGAGGCAACGTGTTGCCTAATGTTGAGATTTTCACAGAATTTCTTGAAGCCTTTACCAATGAACTACGTCCCATTGTCAGAGATGATCACACGTGGTATACCAAACCTGCATACAATGTTTTTCCAGGTGAAGTTTTCAACTTCCTTTTCTGTGATGTGTGTTAGAGGTTCAGCTTCGACCCATTTGGAGAAGTAGTCAATAGCTACCAAAAGATACTTCCTGTTTGGTGGGGCCTTGGGTAATGGACCCACGATGTCCATCCCCCACTGAGCGAAGGGCCAAGGGCTAGTAATTGGGATGAGCTCGTGATGAGACTGGTGTTGATATGGGGCAAACTTTTGGCATTTGTCGCATTTTTGGATGCATTCCTTAGCCTGCCTTAGCATGCTGGGCTAGTAGTAGCCCTAAGTTAGAGCTCGGTGAGCTATCGTCCTGCCCCCATTATGATTCCCACAAATACCCTCGTGTATTTCAGCCAAGACATATTGTGATTCTTCTGGAGCTAAGCATTTTAATAGGGGTTGAGAATAAGACCTTCTGTAAAGCTTGTTGTTCAGGATCAGGTACCGAGCCGCTCTGATTCGGATTCTCCTTGCTTTGTTTTATCTTATGGGAGGAGCCCGGATTCTAGGTACTGGAGGATTGGGGTCATCCAGTTCTAGGGTTGTCACTAATTTGGGCAACTTGGGCTTCCTCTATGCTGGGTTTTGGCTGGTAGGAAATTTTTACTTTGGAGTTCCCTTCTGACTTTAGGCAGGACGCCATGTTTGTCAGAGCATCTGCCCTGCAGTTCTGGCTTCTTTCTATTTTATGGATAGTGAACGTCTAAAAGGAGTGCTTTAAGTGGTTCACTAGTTCGGAGTACCGAAGCATCCTGTCATCTTTAATAGAAAATTCTCCCATGACTTGGCTTACCACCAGTTGGGAATCTGATAAGACTTTAAGGTTTTGAATTTCGCATTCTAGAGCCAACTTCATGCCCAGGATTAGGGCTTCATATTCTGCTTCATTGTTGAAAGCTCTGAATCCCAGGCTGATTGCTTTTTCTGACGAGAGCCCATCAAGGGACTGTAATACCAGGCCTACTCCTGAGCCCTAATCGGTTGACGACCTATCGATATAGAGCAGCTAGGTTCCTGAAGTTTCGATGAGCTGTGCCTTGTCTTGAAGTGCCGGGGTGAACTCGGCAACGAAATCCGCCAAGGCCTGTCCTTTGATGGAGTTCCGTGGTACATATGATATGTCAAATTCCCCTAACTCCACAAACCACTTCACTAATCTTCCTAAAACCTCAGGCTTCCTCAATATTGACTTCAGAGGATAGGCGGTTGGGATTTCAATTGGATGAGCTTGGAAATAAGGTCAGAGCTTCCGAGCTGATATTACCAAAGCAAAGGCTAGCTTCTCAACCTCTGGGTATCTCTTTTCTGTGTCGAGTAGTGCCCTACTGACGTAGAATATGGGCCTCTGTACTCCCCTGTCCTGCCTGACTAATGCGGAGCTGTCCGCTTTTTTAGAGACTGCAAGGTACAGGAGTAGCTTTTCCCCCTGTACTGGTTTTGACAGAAACTCTGGAGAGGCAAGATACTCCTTCAGTTCTTGAAAAGCTTTCTCACATTCTTTCGTCCATTGTAAAGCTTTGTTGCCCTTTAAGGCTTTGAAGAAGGGTAGGCAGCGATCAGTGGACTTGGAGATAAATCTGCTTAGCGTTGCGATTTTGCCATTCAGCGCCTGAATGTCTTTTCTGGTTTCTGGTGACTTCAGTCCAATCAGGGCTTGGATCTGAGTGGGGTCTGCTTCGATACCCCTCTGAGAGACAATGTATCCCAAGAATTTTCCCTTCGTCACCCCGAAGGTACATTTCGAGGGATTGAGCTTCATTTTGTGCTGTCTTAGGATATCGAAGGTCTGAGATAAGTGCTGGAGGTGACGACCTTTCTGCAGACTTTTGACCAGCTTGTTATCAATGTACACTTCCATGGTGTTGCCGAGCAGCGAGCTGAACATCTTGTTAACCAACCGCTGGTATGTGGCCCCAGCATTCTTCAAACTAAATGGCATTACTCTGTAGCAGTAGAGACCTCGTTCGGTTATGAAGGCTGTCTTCTCCTGGTCTGGAGGGTACATCTGAATTTGATTATACCCAGAATAGGCATCCATAAAACTCATGAGTTCGTGCCCTGCAGTAGCGTCAACCAATTGGTCTATCCTTGGCAGTGGGAAGCTGTCTTTGGGGCACGCCTTATTGAGGTCTGTATAATCAACGCAGACCCTCCACTTGCCATTTTTCTTCTTAACCAGGACGGTGTTGGCTAGCCACTCGGGGTAGAACACTTCACGTATCATTTTGGCTTCAAGTAGCCTCTGGACTTCCTCGTTTATGTTCTGATGCCACTCTGGGGCTAGCGGCTTTCTTTTCTGTCCCACCGGTGAGTGATCTGGATCCACCATTAGTTTGTGAGTTATCAGGTTTGGATCTATACCCTCCATGTCTTTGGTCTCCCACACAAACATAGAGAGGTTTTCTTTTAGAAACTTGATTATTTTCTCTTGCTCAGCGCGTGTCAGGTCTGGACCAATGTATAAATAGCGCCCTTCTGATTCTGAACTGATCAATACTTTGATAGGCTCGCCAATGGGTTTGGCCCTGCTGTCCCGTCCCCTTGGGCTTAGGGGTTCTTCAATTCTGGAAGGGCAACTTTCCTTCTCGGGACTGTGGGAGAGAATTTGATTTGCATAGTCCCGGGTGTACTGTAACTGTATTTGGCAGTCTTTTCCTTGAGTGCAATGACATGGCACTCTCGAGAAGTTGGCTGGCACCCTCTGACAGAATAAACATTCTGGTTGTGAACATACTTCAGACATTGATAGAGGGTCGAGGTAACCGCCCCTATCTGGTGCAACCATGGTCTCCCAATTATGACATTGTAGGGAGATTTCATATTTAACACCATGTACTCTGAGATGGTGGTTTTCTGCCCTTCACCTTCCCCTATAGTAGTGGGCAAGTCGATCCTTCCCAATGGGGTACTGAGATTGCCATCAAACGCTGCCATTACGGCAGTGGTAGGCTTGATGCTGTTGTGGTCCATCCCCATCTGTTTGAGTGGCTCATGGAATAGTATATTGACGGAGCTGCCGGTGTCAACCAGGACTCTTCTGATCTTGAAGTTAGCAATTTTGAGAGTGATGACGAGGGCATCACTATGAGGGCAGTGCACCCCTGCTAGGTCTTGTTCAGTGAATTGGATCTCCGGTGCTGGTTTGAGCCTCTTTTCAACGTTGGAGATCTGCAATACATCTAGGGCAGCCCTGGCCTCCCGAGCATACCTCTTTCTTGCTCTGTTGGACATTCCTGTAATATGGGAGTCTGCATGGAGGACGTAAATGACATGGTTGTTCTGCCTTTGAGGCTCATTTCGAACTTCCCTCTACTCCTGTCTTTGCTCAGGCCTCTGCTCTGTCCGCTCCTGAGGCTTGTCTTCGTGGGGATTTTGCCTCCCGTCCTGCTTAAGGAACTCCCGGAGACGTCCTTTCTTTATGAGTTGCTCAATTTCATATCTAAGGGACCTTCATGAGTTAGTCGTATGCCCATGATCTTTGTAGAAATTACAATATTTACCTGTGTCCCGAAGGCTGGGATCTCCTTTGATGGGTTCTGGCCATCTCAGGTTTTCCCGATCTCGGATCTGCCGAAGTACCTGATTCTGTGTAGTGTTCAGAGGGGTAAAATTAGTGAACTCCCTTGGTCCGAAATTGTAAACAACCTTGGGTGCCGTTCTCTTTTCTGGACTCTTGGCTCTCTTCTTGCTAGGGTCTCTTCTGTGGTCCTCCTTCTTATGATCCTCCCTCTTCGGATTATCCCTCTGGTTCTGCTCTTTGTCCTTCTGGGATGTGCGGTTGGCTTCTTCCAAGTTGATGTACTTCCTGGCCCGGTCTATTAATGCCGCCATGTCGGCAAGAGGGCTTTTGGTCAAGGAATCTCTGAAGCCACTGTGAGCAAGTCCAACAGTTAAGGCAGCTACAAGGAATCTTGGGCTGCAGTCGGTGATCTCTGTGAGTTTGGCATTAAAGCGCGCAATGTAGGCTCTGAGGGATTCATCCTTAATCTACTTGACATTTAACAGGAATTTTGGTCCCCTTCTGAGCCTTCTGCTGGTCATAAATCTGTCCAGAAATTGCCTACCGAGCTCATAGAAGTCGGTAATTGAGTTCGGAGGGAGGTGGTGGAACCATTTCAGAGTAGTTCCCTTCAAGCTGGTAATGAAAGTTCGGCACATAAAAGCATCAGAGGCCCCGTGAAGGGCCATCGTATGCTGGTAATGCGAGAGATGATCTCCTGGGTCTCCAGTCCCATCGTACAGGGTGAATTTTGGCACCATGAACTTCCTGGGCCTTTCTTCTGACATAATGGCAGGAGTAAATGGGGTGGCAAGTCTTCCGAGCAACCTGGCCAACTCGTCTTGCTCTGGAGGGTTCTGGGCACCTCTCAAAGCTATTGTTCGGTCCATAGATTTGGCAATTTCTTCGACCCTCCGTGGGTCTCTGAACCGGACCTCTTGTGAACCTTGCCTCACAGCCTCGGCTTCAGGGTAGTCGGGTTGAGCACCTCCCTCGGATGGAGGAGGGTTCCAAGCTGGCGGGATTGGTGCTGCTTGGGGATGAGGCTCCTGCGGTGCCGGATGTGATCCCGAAGCCCCCGGAGTTGGGGCTCTAGTAGTGCTTCGGTAGTGGACGTTAGGGATGAAGGCTGATGTTCCCCAACCTGGGGCTGCTGACGGCTGTGGATCCCTACCAACGTGGGCAACACCCCGGGGGTGCCCAGGCTGGTTATTTGGAGCCTGCTCCTAGGGCTCTTCATTCTCAGTGGTTATATGGGGTTGCATTCTTTCAGCAACATTGACCGGCGGGTTAGGAGGACTCGTCCCTTGATTCTGTGTGAGCATTGCCAGAGTTCTAGATATGGGAAGTAGTTGTTCTTGCACCAATTCGTTGTGTCGTTTGATTGATTCAATCTTTTGTCACATAGGATCAACCGTCGGCCCTCTTGCTAGTGGAACCGGCGGCCGACGTTGAGAGCTTTGTGGGTTTTGAGCGTTCTGTCTCGGTTGGAGATTTGGGGCCATGGTTTTCCGGTGGGGAAAAAGATTAGTCTGTGAATAGAGCACTTGGAGATTAGTCGCTTCTCACAAACGGTGCCAAACTGATGCTGCACTTTTCGGCTCGCAATAAATCTGAGCTTCAAGACCTGTAGAACACTCAAAAGGGGATCAGAGGGCCACCGGATTGGCTCCGGCAGTAACCGCTCCGATGCTTAAGTAAGTAAACTGAATTGAAAAGACTGTATTGAAAGCCAAAGAATGAGCATGAAATAAAAGCGTACCTGTAGGGTTTAATTTATAGACTGTGGCCTTCCTAAGTTGATTAGGATTTAGAGCCATGAATATAGGGATTTGATCATCGGAGATTGCAGTTACCTTGTGTGAATATTGCACCGCAGATAGAGATAATCATAAATAGCAGTTTCCTTGTTGAAGACTGTTTCCTTGTTGAAGACTGTTTCCTTATTCCCTGCTTGGCAGTTGTTAAGGAAACCATAAGGTCGGAACCATACGGAATACTGAGTGAATATTGCTCAGAGCATAAGGTCTGGAGGATATGCGTATGAGAATTCCCTAGAGGCTGCGCCTGCTCTGTATGACCGAGTTTATCGGTTCCGTAGGATATGTATATGAGGATGTCCTGGATGCTGCGCTTGCTCGGTATGACCCAGTTTATCGGTTCTGTAAACACACATGTCTCAAGGTGATTGGTGTGTCTGTTTGTGGTGTATCAATATATATACATACATCTTTTCCAACATGGACACAACCAGATCGGCACACCCAACTCACTGCTTGATTCGAGCACCCCCAGTCAGCGCGCCGTTCCTCCAGCTCAACGCCACAAGCTTTGCGAACCAAGATCGACGGTCCCCTGCTGCCGTACGCGGTTGCTGCGTGCCACTGCTCCAACTGGATGAGATCCTTAAGGTTGAATATGGGTTTGAGGTTACCCCCACTCTCGACAGCGTGGTCAAGTCCTCGGTCTTGAACCCAGTCGATAGAGGCAAGGTCGACTAGGTTGTGGCAGCTCTGCCGTTCATGGTGGTTACGGGGTCGCTGATCTAATCGGAACGGACAGTAGTTGGCTGCCACCAACGGTTGTTTGCACCCCCATCTCGCTGCTCTCTACCCCTCCTCTGCACCTTCTATCTCTCTCTGTCTCTCTCCCTCTCTTTTCCTCTCTTCGATTTCTCATCCAGCGTACAACTGAGCACCCCTCTCTTCTTTTTCTTTTTGCTTTTCATTTCAGCTTCTCCAAGAAGCTTCCTTTACTTTTTAGCTATATATATATAAAAATTATTTTGGCTAGCTTCAAGTAATTTCCACGAAGCTTCCTTTCTCCCTCAATTTAAACTACAAACAAATCAAGTTGTACCACACACCCATATATAATATATATATTTAATTTGCCTCCTTGCACCGCCCCACACGCAATACATATATACATCAATCTCTCATGCTGTAATGCCCCCTTTTTGACTTTTTATTTCTCCCTTTTTATTTTATACATATAATATATAATATATGCTTTACTTTAATCCACTTGATACACACTTATATAATATATAATATATATGACACATACAATCTCAATGTTACCGGTACCTATTTCCTTTCTATTCTTTTTCTATTTCTTTTCCTTTTGTTTTCTTGTTTTATTTTATTTTATTTTATTTCATTCTATTTCATTTTATTTGTTTCATTTTATTTTATTTTATTTTTTAGGCACACGTATATACAATACTAATAACACACATTCACATAACGTGATTTAATTAAATTAAAAGTAATTAAGATTTAAAGAGATTCAAATATTACCTTACCATAAAAAAAAAACTTATTCCAAAATTTCAGATCTTTACAATAATTCGATTTCAAAAATAAAAAAAAAAAGACAAAATTTAAACTTGTATCACACAAAAATACGTATTTTCAAAAAATATGAATTTTCACTTGGTAACAAATAAATTTAACGTAAGAAATGAGAAAATAAAATGTTAGTTTTGTTAAGTGATGAGAAGTTTGAGTTAGGCCAAAATTTTAACCGTGTTTGGATACATATCTAAAACAAGTTTTTGTAACCCAAAAAACTGAAAACTTGTTTGTTTGTGGATCCATCCTTGACTGAATTCAAAACACTTCTCTAAAAAACTTCACACGATTTTCAAAACATATCCTTGACTGAAATTATACTAACTTTTTTTTCAGTCTTATTTTTTTTTTTCAAAATGACAAAAATATTTCTTTTATTTAATTTTTTTGTATTTTTTTAATTTTGACCATTTTTTTAACTTTTTTTTCATGTTTAAATAAATATTAATTAAAATCTCTTTTGACTAAAAAAATATAAGTTATTTATCTTAATTTTTTTTTATATAAAATGAAAAAAAATCTTTAAAAAAATTTAGAAAAAGGTTAGAATTTTAAAAATCTAAAGAAATAAATGAAATGGGTATTTTGGTCAATTTAGAAAAAAAATAAGTTAACAGAGAAGTTATTGTAGTTTATCAGTAAAAATATGAGATGTCAGTATTATTTCAGAAATCTCACTAAAAATTTCTATAATTATAAAAAAAATTTAAAAGATATCAGTATAATTTATTATTTAAATTAAAGTAGTATTTAAAAAAATTACTATTCATGTAGGAATATAAATAAGTCAAGTCAAATTGAGAAGTAAGTTATTTAAGTTTAATTCGTTAAAATAAATAAGTCTTAAATTGTGATCAAACTTGATTTATTTATTTCATAAATTAATTTTGAATAAATCGATTAAGGGTTAAACTTGATAGTGTACTATTAAAAAGTATTTATCAAATAGTAAATAAAATTTAAAATTAATTCATTTATATTTTATAAAATCAATTTTGATATTTTTCAAACAAGTTCCAAACATTTTATATGAGATAGAAAAGTTTATCTCTTTTTTTATATGATCTTGGTTTGAAATTCAATTTTTGAATCATTCAAGATGAATAAATTCATTAGAATGCTTCATATATCATCTTTGCCCCATCTTGATCCTGCCTAGAATTAGCATGGCAACCCTATAAATGATGGTCGCAATCGTGTGAAAGAGTGAGAGGAAAATGTGACACAAAAAAATAAATTTTTTTTGTCGTTATCATAAATTCATCTATCCTTTGTGCGCAAGGATGGATAAATTGAATGAACGAATGAGAGAGAACCAACCCCCACAGTGGCCGACACACCATAATTGGAAGAAAAAAAAGTGTGAGAAAAAAACAAAGGAAAAAGAAGAATGAATGAATGAGAACTCTGGAGAAAAATAAATAAATAGAAGGATATAATATTGGGAAAAATTATAGAAGAACTTGAAATGACCGGTCCCAGTATGGCTTCTGTTGTGTTTTTTTAGTACAAGTGGCGGGCCTGAGGAATTACCGGGAAAGCCGGTTTCAGGGTTGATTCATTGAACGGGGAATGGTGTAAAAGGGGGGGGAGGTGGACTCAATGTATCTGAAGACTGACGCTTACCAAATTTTATATATCTATATGTGTATATATAATATGATTATATATATATATTTATGACTATATATCAACTGTTGTGTGACAAACACAGACAACAATTCTCCTCCACCTTCTCTGCTCTTTTCTGCCCTACTTGTTAGGGTTTTGGTTGATCTCGTTTCTTCCATTTCTTTAATGCAACCAGTTCTCAAAGATCTATACAGATATTTGCTCTGCTTCGTTTTGTTTTTGGTGATCGATCTGATCTTTTTTGCTCTTGATCGGGGGTTTTCTTTTGAGACACAGGCATGCCGGCTCTCGTCAATTACAGTGGTAAGCTCTGGAATTCCTTCTTTGTTTTTTTTTTCTTCCATAAATTCAAACTCAAAGATTGTTTTAAATTTTCTCATTATTTTGCCACTGTGATATAATATATATATATATATATATATATATATATATAAACGCATCGGATCGATAACGGATCGGATTAGTTTATATCATATCAGATCCGTTTATATTTGAGATAATCCTACTCGGATCAGATCGGATTACGGATCACGGATCACTTTTCCTACCATCATATTTGAACTTAACAGATCAGATCTTGGATATCAAGATCTGATTCATTGACAGCCATAGGTGAGAGGGTAGGAAACAAAAGTGGGAACTAAGGCAAAAAATTTAAGAGCTTGTTTGGAAGTTTTAGAGAAAAGAAAAAAAAAAAATAGAAGAAATAAAAAGAAGTATTCACCTCCACTTTATTTGAATTTCAGAAAATGAAGGAAACAAATTATTATTTCTTATTTAAATAGTGAGTAAAAATAAGAAGAAAAGTAAATATAAATTAGTTGACAATCATTTTTTTATTTAACAATTGTCCTAATGTTTTTACTCATACATTTAAAAGCATTTTTAATATTTTAAAAAAATCATTAAACTAACTTTTTTTTTCTCTTCAAATTTTTTCACTTTTGGAGATAAATAAGAAATTAACAAATCTAATCACTCAAATTATTTCTCCTAATCTTCTCATTTTTCCTATCATAAAAATTCAAATGAAAGAAAGTGAATTTTTTCTTCTCTTTCCAGATCATTCCATTCAAAGAAGCAGTAACATTTTTTATTTTTCTTCATGTTACATTTCATTTGTTTTCTTTATACTATTTGAATGAGAGGAAAATTGGAAAAATATTATGGAAATCACTTTCCATTGACCTGTTTTCTCTCATTCATTTCACCAAACACACAACATAAATAATTGTACTAAATATATGACATCAAATCCCACTTTCCTCTGAATAGACAATGAAATTTGTTTTGCCTGCTGCGGCACTTTATGACGGAGAAGCTTTTAAATAGAAATCTTTGCATTTGCTAGTTTAAATTGCATGTCTGATATGTGTGACGTGATCATTGCGATCATGGAATATCAATTTTTTTTTTGGCACAGAAAATAGGTATCCAAACAGTGAGATATAGACTATGAGAATCGAATTTGCGAGTTACGAGCAATCCTTACTCCACTTCTCACTCTCTTTGGGATTCATGCAATATCATTGAAATGGGTCACCTTACGAAGTACAAAATGTAAAAAAAAGGTGAAAAAAAAATATTTGGTATAATGGTTTAGTTTATCGAATAATATGTCAATGATATTTTTATAATTAGTAGATGAGTTTTGTAATTTTATCTAAATTTTAAAAAAGAGTTATAATGAATGATGTCATTTGATAAATTAATCAGGTGTACCAAATATTACTTAAAAACAAATATTGAGTATGTTAATATTCAAAAAAATATAAAATTTACTAAGAAAAAGAGAAATATTCTTAGAACTAAATTTCATATTATTGATAATGAAATATCTTGTCCAATGATATTATTAAATTTTTTTTTATAAATAATTTTCAAGTTTTTACAAGAGACAAAAAAAGAGAGAGAGTTTGTAGAAATTTAAATAACAAATTTAAGTTAAGCTCAAATATATGAAGAAAAAAAATGTCTTACAATGATAAGTTAAGCTAAGTTTTTATATAGAAAATAGGTAATCTTAGAAACAAACTCATTGATGTTTTGATTCCACGCTACTTTGAATCAAACATGAATGTTTCTAATTTTTTTTTTTTTTTTTTGTTTTGGACACATGTTGAGGTCATTTTTGTCAAGAATTAATCTAACATTTGTTTTTCAAATTATGATTGTTGCAATTATGGATAAATTGGATGTGTTTAGACCAAATAATAATTTTAAAAATAATCTAACATGAATGTTCCTTAATTACTCTCTTGACGTTTAGATGATGAAAATTTTAGCATGCATAATTTTAAAATTAAGTTTTCAATAGTTAAAGCTCCACAAGATTTTGCTTCAAACAAGGCTTTTTTGTATATAAAGAATTCTTTAGTCGTTGGCCATTTGATGCATGACAATAAAGCAAACTCCAAATAATCATTTATAAACCGAGTAATGTTTTTAATGTTAAAATAGATATATAGTAATAGAAGTCATTGGTAGAAGAGTAATGAAAATTTACATTTTCAAATGTCTCCCCTGATTGGAGATGCTTTGTACTAGTGTTAAAGTTGTTCCTTAAGAGGGTGTTTGGCCCAACAATGGACGGCTGAAAATAACGATAGAGAAGAAAACTTTATCTTTTATACAAACAGATCCACTTTACTATATCTTTTATTCTCTGCACTTTTCCTTTACTTCTCGGATGCGCTATTGATTACTGTTTCCTTTGCTTTATCTTTTATTCTTTTATATTCAATGTTGTTTGGCCCAGCAATGGACGGCTGGAAATAACGATAGAGAAGGAAGCTTTATCTTTTATCTTTTATGCAAACAGATCCACTTTACTTTATCTTTTATTCTCTGCACTTTTCCTTTACTTCTTGGATGCGCTATTGATTACTGTTTCCTTTACTTTATCTTTTATTCTTTTATATTCAATGTGTGTGTTTCTCAACACACTCCTTGAGAGTTGTATTTTTACATTAGAGAATATTTTTTTTACATATTTTGTTACGCACTTTAATACTATAAATCTTAGAGCTCGATTCTTTATTTTAGAGTTTATATTCTATATAATTCTTACTTCACAGAGGTGGTTAGTTGTGAACGTTGCATCTAAGATAGCATTTTAGGAAGACTTTTTATCACCTTAATAGTAAGTATGGTGTGGATTTGAAAGAGATCAAATCCTTAAAAGCTATTTAAGTTTAACAATTCCTTTCTAGTTATTTAGATTAATTAATTAAAAAATTAAATTGATACTGGTTGCATTACTCTATGAAATAATTAATTAATTTTAAGTAATTAATTATAATGATAAATTATCTCATTTTTTAATAGTATAGGATTATTCATTGAGAAATAGAACATCAACTTTAAAACGGGTCATCCCAAAAATATCTTTAAAAACAAGCATCTCGGTGTACTCTCATCTCGGTACACATTATTTCCTTATTTCTTCTTTATTCTTATCTGGCCTTTTTCTTCTTTCAAGTTTACTATGTTCGTCTTTATTCTTACCATTTTTCTTCTTTCAATTTTACTTTGTTCTTCTTTATTCCTATCATTTTCCTTCCTTCAAGTTTAGTTTGTTCTTCTTTATTCCTCTCCTTTTTCTTCATTCATGTTTACTTTGTTCTTCTTTATTCTTACCCTCTTTCTTTTTCAAGTTTACTTTGTTCTTCTTTATTCCTACCCTCTTTCTTTTTCAAGTTTACTTTGTTCTTTTCAATATTCTAGTTCTCGAGAATCTTATGGGAATGGTGGACTGCCTTGTGAAGAAACGCCACGAATATGACCAATGTTTTTTTTCGTTTTAAATTTATCTTTGCTAACTTTAGCAACAGCATGGGGCACATTGTTCTCTTATTTATTCTCTAACCCTACTTTTTTTTTTTTTCACTTACCCAAAAAATAACCCTACTTTTTTTTATCCCAAATTTTGTCTTTTTCAATTTTTTTCTCTCTTTTTAACCCATAGAGATGTAATGGTGAGAAGATATAGTTTTATGAAGTTCAGAACTTTCAAAACTGCCAATTGGTTTAGATAGAATACAAATTATGATTCTGATAAGTCTTATGAAACCTGCAAGTTTTAATTATTATTATTTTTTAAATATATATATATATATATATGGTGAAAGGAAAAAAAAAACCTTAGTTGGAGTTATGAGAAGGTGATTATAATTATAGCTGTCTCCAAAGAAAACCATAATAATTTTTTTTCTTCTGATAATTGCTCAATGCATGTATGACCGAATGATTGCATACTTCCAAAATGATTAATCAAAGAGGCTGAATTGCCTCCTAATTAGGAAAAAATTAAACAAGAAAAGAACAAAATTTTTTTTATACAAACACTATTAATACAATAAAATATCCTCTACTGTTTCGTGACCTTCCAAAAGAGGTACGCCTCTAACATTCTTGAATAACGTCGGTGTTCTCTCTCACATTTGATTTATCTATTCTTGTCACTTGCTAGTTGGGTTTTAACATTTCTTATATCTTTTGTATCGTTTTGTTTTCCAAAAATAAGAAAATGAAAAAAAAAAATTGTAGAGTAGTAGAAAATGGAAATTGGGAATTACCATTTGCAAACTATTAGAGAGCAAATTTTGAATAGCTTGAAATATAATGGGTACGTTAGTTGGATTTTAACAATTATTATATATTTGTATCAATGTTCTATCTCACGTTGGATATATCTATTTTTTTTTTCATTTTTAAATTAATATTAATTAAAAAAATTTGGAAAAAATATAATTTATTTATCTTAAGTTTATTTTTATATAAAATGAAAAAAAATTCTTTGAGATAAATTAAAAAAAAATTTTAAAATTAAAAAAATATATATATGAAAAAGATACTCGTATCATTTTGAAAAAAAATAAATAACCTGAAGGAGAGTTATTTGTAGTAGGTCAATAAAAATAGAAAAAATCAATATCATTTAAGAAAAGTTTCTGTAATTGTCAAAAACTCGAGAAAACGACATTGTAATTTACCAATTTTTTTTTTTAAATAATGAAAATTACAACCACAAAAGAAAATGTTTTGCTGTCAATTTATTGGTGCTCGCATGATGTCTATATAATCACACGAAGTGAGTTTCGTTAGTGAAACCCATAATAATGAGCTCCACCATAAGTGAGTATACAAGCACTAATACATGAAGCAAAAACCGTTATCGAACCACAAATACGGCTTACTAATATTTAAATATATACATGATATACTTATAGTACTTATATATTTACATGAGATACAAGATATTCATATGATGTGCATCTCTTAGTGACACTTGTGACGATGAATCCCACCCATGTGAGCATATGAATACAAAAACAACGACCTAGCATATGAACACAAATACAATGGCCCATGATTCATTAGTCTTACCTTTTATTTTCTGCACTTTTCCATTACTTCTCTAATGCGCAATTCATGCAAGACTATTGATTACTGTTTCACCTTCTAATCTGGAGCTATGTGTATTCATTTTCTTCAGAAGTTCAGCTTTAATCAACTTCAGACGTGGTGCGTTGTTTTTCGCAATCTTTGTTACTCCATCAAAAGATAAAGAAAATTAAAGAGGTATGCCTCCAACATTCTTGGATAATTTCAGTGTTCTCTCACCTTTGATATATCTATTGTTGTCAGTTGGGTTTTGACAATTCCTATATCATTTTATTTTCCAAAAAAAAACCCAAAAAAATAGCAGGGTTGTAGAAAATGGATATTGCGAATATTGGAGGGAAAATTCTGGATAGCTTGCTCCAACCAATGAGCCGTCAAATTGGTTATTTGGTTCACTACGAGGAAAATGTTGAAAAACTGAAAGCTGAACTAGACAAACTTGTAGATGAGAGGAGGACGGTCGAACAAAAGGTCAAAAGAGCTCGAGACAACGCAGAAGAAATCGAGGGAAATGTGTCGAAGTGGCTGACAATTGTGCATGAAATGAAAGATGAAGTGGATGAATTTTTGGCAGGCAAAGACACAGAGTATAGAAGGTTCTTTAAGGCGTGGTTTCCGGATTTTTACTCGCGTCATCGATTGGGTAGGGAAGCCAAAAAGAAGACACGGGTTATCACTGGACTTATAACAGATGGCAAGTTTGAGACAGTTTCACGTCCTAAACCTCTTCCTGATATTGGGATCGCATGTGTCTCTGATTATGAGCGTTTTGAATCCAGAGGACGTGTTTTTGAGAAGATCATTGAGGCATTGAGAGATGATGAAATTCATGTAATTGGGATATATGGAATGGGGGGTGTGGGTAAGACCACAATGGTGGAAGTAGTTAGAGAACAACTGAAAAAGGATGAGCATTTCGATGAGGTCACATGGGCAGTTGTCTCCGAGAATTTGGATGTGAGAAAAATACAAGGAGATATTGCACGCGGTTTGAATTTAAATCTGGATAAAGCAGAGGATGAAGTAGGGAGAGCGGGTCATCTTTGCAACAGACTAACGGATGGGAGAAAGATACTCATAATATTGGATGACGTTTGGGAGAAACTTAACTTGAAGCAAATTATCGGAATTCCTTCTATGGATTCTGTCAAGGGCTGTAAAATTCTGTTGACATCACGAAGCCATAACGTGTGTGTCAAAAATAATTGTAGAGATCCTTTCTTGCTTGGTGTCTTGAGCGAAGAAGAAGCATGGGATTTGTTCAAGAAGGAGGTGGGAAATTTGGTCGACAATGCACAAATCCAGCCCGTAGCAAAAAAGGTGTGTGAACAATGTGGAGGTTTGCCCCTCGTAGTTCGAGTAGTTGGTGCAGCACTTCAAAACGAGAACAAGCCTGCGTGGGATGATGCACTAGAACAGCTAAGAAATTCCACTCCAGAGGACATTGTTGGAATTGATCCAAAAGCTTTTTCATCCTTAGAGTGGAGTTACAATCGTTTGGAACATGAAGATGCAAAGTCATGCTTTTTGCTCTGTTCTTTGTTTCCAGAAGATGCTGAGATTTTAATTGATGACTTGGCTCGATATGCAATGGTGATGGGTCTGCTTAAACATGCGGATACATTAGGAAAAGCAAATAATAGAGTGCGTCGTCTGGTTGAAACCCTCAAATATTCTTGTTTGTTGTTAGGCGGTCGTTTCTATTCATATGAAGAAGCGGTCCGAATGCATGATATTATTCGAGAGGTTGCTATAAAAATTGCATCAAGAGATGAATATGCATTTCTTGTAAAAACTGGTGGGCGACGGTTGGCAGAGACAGGTTCATTTGAATGTAAAAGAGCAATCTCATTGACATCGAACGAGATTGAGGAGCTTCCAGGTGATTTAAATTGTCCAAAATTAAATACATTGTTTCTGAGGTACAGCCATCCTTCACTAATATTTCCAGATAGTTTTTTTAATGGGATGGAAAAACTTAAAGTTTTACATCTGAGTCAAATTCATACTGAGTCACTACCATCCTCACTCTTGAAATTGGTGAATCTTCGTATGTTATGTCTAGATGACTGTGAGATTGCAGACATATCCATAATTATGCAATTAAAGAAATTGGAGATACTGAGTCTCGGTGGTCGTGATATCAAAGTGCTCCCATTAGATATAAGAAATTTGACTCTTCTACGTTCGTTGGATTTGCGGAATTGCTACAACTTCAGGGGAATTGCACCGGATGTCATTACAAGTTTGACCCGCCTGGAAGAATTATACATTACAAGTGCATTGAACAGCGACGACAGAGAGAATGCAATCATTCCTGAGCTAAATAAATTGACTGACTTAACAGCTTTAGGAATTCATATACCAAATACCACGTCTGGGCTTCTAGATCATCTGTTTGACAAGTTGAATAGATATAAAATATCTATTGGCATGCCTTTTTGTGAATACGGCGAATATTGGAATTCTCTTTCATCAAGTAGGGCCTTGAAACTCGTGGGCGTTCCTATAAGAGGTGGGGTTAAGATTTTGATGGAGAGAAGTGAAGTCCTGTACTTGCTTGATTTGAAGGGGGTAAAGAGGTTTTTTAGTGAGGAAGATAGAGAAGGTGGGTTTTCAGATTTGAAATATCTTGGAATTCACAATTGTGGTGACATAGAAAATCTATGGGGTTATAAACAACTTCCTGTGGCCATGAGGTCGTTTTGCAAGTTAAGTAAATTAGAAGTTGAGAGTATGCGTGGGTTGAAATATCTCTTTTCCCCGTCCATTGCTAGAGGTCTAATGCAACTCAAAGAACTTTTTATAGGAAGATGTGTCAGAATGGAAACAATAATTGGAAATGAAGGAGAAGAAGATGAAGAGGAAGTCATTTTCCATCGATTAAAGCGTTTGAGCCTGGTTGCACTACCACGACTTGGAAGCTTCGACTTGGAAAGGAAAAGGAAGTTAATGACTTCAGAGGGAAACAGTACTTGTACAGCTACACAACCTCTATTTAATTATAAGGTATGCTTTCCAATTAATCGCTTTCTTAGGAAATGTTTGGCATGTTAATTAGTGGGTAATATCAAAAAAAATAAAATAAAAAATAATTCCATTTCTTTAAAATAAAAAATACAAAAATTCCGTAGGGACCATTGGCAACATGTATTACATACCATTGGCAATATGTATGACAATGTAGGAGATTAAACTATTTATTTTTTTTTTATTAATGAAAATTTTTCTTAATAAATATATAAATTTCATGATAGAAATCCGATCATTTGCATACATCTTTTAATTTCATTCTTTGTTCCTAGTACGTCAATATTCTTAATAATTTTTATACTAAGAATTAGTGAGATAAATGAATTTCTTTAAAAAAATTATTAATTATTAAATAACAGAATTATCAATTATTCATTATAAAAATGAAGTTGGTTTCTTAAGATATTTTGAAGGTTCATGCTGCTGCTGCTACTAATAATAATAATAATTATTATTACTATTATATGGTGATTGTGAAAGTATAAAAAATTACATATATTATTTTCGCAGGGGTTATTATTATTGAAATCAAATATTATTTTTAAAGTGGTGATTATTATTCAAATCAAAATGAAATATAATTTTTTTCATACTGTTGCATTCACCATCTCATATTTTTGCTTAGGTTTCATCCCCGGCTTGTGCTTGTAATAATTTGAGATTTTTTCTACCAATGGAAATTGGGGAAGGGGCAAAATGTAAGGTTAAATTCAAACACATTTTACACAGGGTATCTATCTCTTGAAGATGTGATGAAACTTTATACCCATACCTACTCAGTGACTGCTGAGCAATGTCGGATGCATGGGTTAAGGTGCAATCCAAGCAACTTTGAAATTAATGGAACCATGTAAGCTATCTTTACGAAAAAAATAAAAAATAATGGATAATTATACTGACCTCCCATCAAGTATTTGACAATCACACTAACTTCTTCTCAGATTTATGAAATTACACTGACCTCCCTTGTTAAGGTTGTGGGATGATGGAAGTTAATATTCTTTATGCATTTACTATTTTATCCTCATGCATTAATTATATTTTCTATTAACCTGATTTGTTGAGAATCTTTATATTATTGTCATTGGGATGAATTTGAAAATGTTTGTAAAACTCGTTAGAATTTGGAAGAGATTTCGAGTGAAGACATCTTGCTTCGCTCAATTCCATTCCAATACGATTATATAAAATAAAATAATAAAAGAATTTTTGTGTTACATAGTTAATGATGATATGTTTTAAATTCGCATTTAAAATTTAGACATATTTACTAGAGTTATTTTTATTAACATGCTTGTTTTTTGATTTTGACACATGCAATTTCTTGTTTGAAATGTATTAATTGTAATTAATTTAATAAATAAAAGGTTAATTATTAAATGAATATTGCAACAAACTCGCACCCATTGTGTCACATGAATTACACGCATAACCGCAAAATCTAGAAACTAGTCATTAGATATATTATTAGTATTATTATTATTTTGGAAAAAATACTAAAAATTTTTTAATTCAAAAATTTCATGATGCAGTTTTTTGTATTTGAAAGACCTAAAAACGAAACTTTTAATACAAAAAAGTCCAATTGTTAACTTTGATCTTAACATTGTCAAAGCATATTACTGATTAAATTAAAATAATCTTGAAAATACATTTTAGAAAGAAAAAAATATATAAAATAATTTATTCAATCCAAAAAATCATAACATTTTATGAAATGAAATTTTTTTAGGCCTTCTAAATAAATAAAAAATATTATACTTTTTTTTTTAGATTGAAGAATTTATTTTATCAACTATTAAGTATTTTTTAAAATGTATCTTGAAGGTTATTTTGGTTTAATCAGTAATATGTTTTAACGCTGTTAAGACGAAAGTTTGTAGTAAAACTTTTTTGTAATAAAAGTTTATTCTTTAAATTTTTTAGATACAAAAAAATTATCATGAAAATTTTGAATTAACAAATTTATTTTAGGAACTTTTTAGTATTTTTCCCTTTCAATGTTCTTTCTCTTCCTCTGTTTGGTTAGAAGTTATGGGGAGATGTTTGGTCTATGGTGGCCTTCAAATTTGGGATAGAATCCAACAGTGGTTTATTCTCACATGCTCTGGTAATTCCTTTTTTTCCGTTGTTCTTAAGTGGTCTTTGGTTGTCACTGTCTGCTGGATATGGCATGAGTGCAATGGTCATATTTTCAGAGAAGAAAGACTCCCTCCTCTTAGAATTGTTAAAGAGGTTTTCTTTGTGATGAGATCCAGAATGTTCGCGTGCAAAGAAAAATGGAAATTTGGCCTCAATAGAGAGATCTGTCGTAGGTGGAATGTAAAGATCTGATTTTATTAGTTCTTTTTGTTTTGGGATTAGTTTACCGATAAAAATAAAATAAAAATTTAGGATTAGTTTGAAGGCAAAAAAAAAAAAAAAAAAACCTAATTGGAACGGTCGAACCAACCCAACTTGACCCAAACCAAATTTTTTTGGATCGGGTTGGTTCTGTTCTGTTAGACTTGCGGTATATATATTCTTATACTACTTTGTTCTTTCTCAAATAGAGATATATATTCTTAAACTATTTTGTTCTTTTTCATTCTCAATCCACCAAACGCTTGTTTTTAATCTGTATTGACCCGTTAAATTGACGAGTTCTTTATTATCCAACCCGTTTATGACCCGTTAATTAAATGAGTTACCCACAACCATTAATTAGTGGACGGGTTAGGACGGGTTGACGGGTTTGGGTAACATTTGTTGCCTCTAATTTTTCTCTTATTGTTAGTGACGAATTATATAAGGAGAGAAAAATTTGTATATTGTCAGTGTAATAAAATGGAAGTCAGTATAATTTAAAAAATATCGATGATGTTAGTACCCACTCTCTATGTGGACTGAGATCATATTAAGTGGTGCGAGTACCCACTCTTTATGCAGTTGATGTGAGTTTGACTCTCCCTCTCCATCGTTGTATTAAAAAAACACAAAAGTAAAAACAAAACTCTCTACCTAATTATGGAAAATGCAAGGGAATGGTCGAGAAATACAGGTCTCCCACATTTTAGAAATTATCTTATAGTTTCAAATGTAATACGTTTTAAGTAATACTCTTTATTTTAATTTTTTTTTGCATCAAATTTTGCATTCTAAATAATTTGATATTAGTTTATTGATTGTACAAAAATCATTAATATTATGGTAATAATTTACTATCATATTATTTAAGATGCAAGTTTTAATACATACAACATTACTTAAGTTTTTTTCCCTTTTAAATCGACACTTTGGCATCTCAAAAATTTAAGTCATGTAGCATTCCTTGAGACATGCAATTTCTCTCACTCTCGGTTTCGTGACCTATGTGGAGTCGATGTTCACTCTATTTTTTTTATATAATTCTACAAGGTCACCACCTTTAATTTTACTTACCATTTCTGTCACCCTACATATCTTTTTGTATTTTATTTATTACTTAATAAATCTTCTCACATTTTCCAATATAGCAGATATGATAGATGTACTCAAGTATTATTTATTTTATAGATTTTTGATTTAATAAATTAAGATCTAATTGATAAACTTAAATCACTAAAAATAAAACTAAATTTATTCTACCAATATCTAATTCAATTATCTTTTACACCTCTATAAATTATATAAAACACACACACAAAAAGCTGAGATTTAACTAAAGTATAGTACTTTAAGAAAATTAAACCTAATTAAAGTAAGAGACTTTACTTTGGACCCCCAAGGAAGATATATAACTAATTGAATATTTGTGCGCATACTTGTTTTCAAGTGTAAATATAATGTGTTATTAAATAAACCTGAGATGTCTCCTATTTTTATTTTTTATTTTAGGATTGACTCTTTAAAATAATAAAGTGAATTAGAGTTTTAAAAGATCATGAGACGTAAAATCCATTGCAATGGAATAGTCAAAATATATAATGAGTTTTAGGAGTGGTAAGGTAGTATGGAGAAACTTCATATTCATTCAAATTAGTTTTAGACATGTGACATAAATGATGTCATATTAATGCTCTAATATAAAAATATATACTCTATGTCAAAAACTGATTTGAATAATCATGTAATTTTTTTCATATTATCTTACTACCACTGGACTTTTTTTTTTTTTTTTCAGAGTTTTAGAATATCAGGAGACATGGTACATTGTTATTAGCAAAATTTAATATAATGTGTTTTGCAGATTGCATTCCCTGTCTTGGAGTATTTGGTAATAAGTGGCTTGGAGATCATAAAAGAGATATGGGACAGCCAACTCCTAGGAGAAAACCCATTCTCTCAACTACATTTTCTAGAAGTTTCGGATTGTCACAATTTTGTGAACATAGTTCCCTCCCATATGCTCCCAAGGTTACGGAATCTAGTACAAATACATGTTGGTTCATGTAATTCGGTGATATCAATTGGACTTAATGCTGAGGAAGGATTTGTAGCATCAATGCCAATACTCCCTCAACTAAAAGAATTGTGGTTAGAAAACCTACCCAAGTTGATGCACACTGGGTTAAACCAGATGTCCTACGGAAATTGCTGCTATCCAAACTTGATGCAAATTGTAATTGACAGTTGTCAAAGTTTGAGAAATGTATTCTCACTTTCTGTGGCCATAAATATTGTGCATCTTGAAGAGCTAGAAGTAAGTAATTGTGAGAAGATGCAAGAAATAATTGCAACCAGGAGTGGAAGTAAAGAAACACTGGACAAGATAGAGTTCCCCAAACTAAAGCTTATGAGGCTTGAAAGCTTGCAAAGCCTCAAAAGTTTCTGGAGTAGTGAATCTCAAGAAGAAGAAAGAGTTGAGGTGGTGGACCTAGCCCCTTTCGAACTACAATCCCTCTTCAATGACAAGGTATGTTTACTCAACCGACTTAACTAATTCACTATGCAAGAGCCCATTCCCAACTGTTAGAAATGTGTTATATATATATGTTATGTTAGGCACACGTCAAGCTTGCTGTGAAATTATCTTATGTTTTTAGTATCACTCTTAATATAAATATATATATATATATATATGATATACTGGTAAAATCATAAAATACTTGTTAATTTCCTACTCAACAAAACAAAAGATCGAAGGAAATGTCCTTTTTCCTTTTTCATCAAAAACAAGGATTTTGGTTAATATGAAAAAACTTTCCTGACTTTCTAAAAACAAAATAAAATAATACTACCTAATTAGGAACATTCTATTTATAGCTATTATTTGATAACAATGCTACCTCTGTTTCTTGGGCTGCTCACAACCATATTAATCTTGGCCACCACTCTGGCTCTTTTTCTCTTTATAATATTGTGGCACATAATCCCACTCTATTAAGAGAAGAAAATTATGTTACAAATTAACTAACTTATTTCAAATATAATTAGCGCAATTCATAAAATATTTCATACAAGTAATAACTAATATTTTTTTTTCTCAGAATTATTGATGAAGCAATCAATATTATATGAATCTAAATAAATTCTGAAAATAATTTTAAACCAACACTTGTTTTCTTAAAAAGAAGCAACAACCTAGTATGTAAGATTTAAAATTATTGAAACAAATTGTCGGATTCAAAATAAGGCTAAAGAAAATAATATACGAAGATTGAAATCTTGTATGTGAGAATAACTTACATAAGAAAATTATTAATATTAAATCAAACTTTCAATAAACTTACTGTGCCAATTTTCTTCATTAAATAAAAGAAACTCAATCACTAGATGAGTATTGTTTTCTAACAAAATGCGGGCAATACAACAAACCCACACTGATGTGGCTGCAATCTCATGGACGTGCGCGCGCGCTAATTAGCTCCTTTTTTTTTTTACTCTCTGTGGCCGCTACTAATCACGGCGCTACATCCCATTATGATAGAGACCCAAATATATTAATTAAATTCTTATAAGGAATAAGACTCTTCAATACTAATCCCACTCTAATTAAAATATCTACTCCAATTAGAATACTACTAATTCACTCCAAATATATTAAGGATTATTCACAAATACTTCTAATACTACTAGGACCCTACAAGATAGAATTAGGAGACTTCCTAAAATATATGGGTTTGGTTTAATTGGCCCACAATGCCTCTCTTAAACCAAGCTCATCAAAGTAGCTTTCCAACTCTTTCACAAGCAAGAATCTTTAGTGCAATTTTTGCCTATGTAAGAAGCTAGTGCAACATCAATTTGAAATAATAAAAACAATTTTCATCTTAATACATGGATGTGGTCGAATATTGTACTTAACACATAACTTCTCAGCTTGTTAAGCATGACCTTTTCAGCTTTTCACTTACTCTTTCTATAGGATTCCCCTCATTAGTATTTTGCCATTGTTCTCTAAAGACTTTAGAAAACTCTTTATGATGCATCCAAAAATTAAAAAACATGAAAGGCTTACTTACTTTATTAATTTGAGTCCTAATGGAACAAATACCCGGGGAATGATCAGATAATCCAGGATCCTCGGTGTCCACCGATCGCTCAACGCCGAATCCTCGTGCTTGAACTCCATCTATTGTCAATAGTGAATTTGACGTAAACCAAGGCTCTTTAGATCTGATTTGGGTCGTGTGGATGATCTAAATCGATCAATGAAAATGAGTAGAGATAATTATGAGTTTCATGTTTGAATGATCTCTCATAAGAGCTTCAAGATCTATCAACAAACTAATTATCACAATTTTTTACTCTTTTACTTTGTTTTTGGCTATTCTAAATCGTATTTTCGCCTATTTTCGCAAAGAGCTTGATTGATCCCCGAATGGCTTGAAATCATATTATAAATTTGTTTTCTGTCCAGAGTTCGTTCGAACGAACCGTCATTCGTTCCAACGAGCACTTGCTCGTTCGAACGAATAAGGAACGAATATCAAATGAGTACAACTCTGAGGTTGTAGTAACTCGTTTGATACAGAGGTTTGAACGAATGAAAACGAATGCGAACAAACTTCTCCGTTGTTTGTTTGAAAAGAGAGTTGCCCATTCTTTGCTTGTTTTGTGAATTGAATTTTTTTCGTAAGTGTTTTAAAGATGCATTTTAGGAGAATTATGTCACAACCACAAGTCAATCACATACATGATGATAAGATAAAATCTATATGCAATGCATGCATGATGTGAGTGTGTGAGATCCAAATCAAATACAAAAGTCCATTTTATCCTTCGAGAATCAAGTTGACCAGTAGTGATACACGGTAATGTCTCTTGGACGAACTTGAAGAAAAACGAACATCGAGATACTCACTCGTAGGACTTATGTAAGGATTACACACAAAACATGTTTTGTCTAACCGGATTAGCTAATTACAATATCGGACTCCATAGTCCTAACAATTCAAATCATCCATAGCTAACCAATCCAGAAACAAAAGTAGAGTTTGCTGGTCTCATTAGAGATTATTGGAACTTATTAACTCTTAATAGAAGAAAAAGTAGGACTTATAAATACTTTTCCCTTTAATGTGCTCGTTTGAATGAGTTGTAAAAAAGTACGGTTTCAATTAAGTAGTTGTTAAAAAGTGCAATTTGAATTAAGTTGTTGAGTGTTTGGATGAATGTATTTAATAAGTGCTTAAATGATTTTGTAGTATTTGGATGAGCAGTACAAATTTAATATGAATTGTCTCTATTGCCCTTGTTTATTAAATTGTGTATTTTGTAATGTATTATATATTTATAATTAAATTATTTTTATAAATAATACTTGTATAAATAATATTATGTTTAATATTAAATATGTATTATCAATATTATATAATATTATTTGTTTTGTTCTAATATTAGATACAATATTATATATTTTAATATTAGATATCATATTATTTACACATAATATTATTTATTTTAATATTAAACATAATATTATTTTAATCAATTGAAATATGTAAATGATAATGAAATATTCTACTAACGGCGTTATGACTAGAACTATTATGCCATTTACTGAATATAAAATATATAAATGGTCATATACTCTTGAGTTATGCTACCACACTTAAAAGATAAGTAGATGAAAATGAATGGATGTTCCCAATTACGTGTTTTGTGCATGCTGCCTAATGAATTGAAAAGTACCAAATGTGAGTTATAGTATATCTACCAAACTTCATATTCCTTGTACTTCTTCTTTTTCAACGTTAAACATCATATTTTCCGAGATCCAAAAAAAAACAATGTTGATGAATTTGCATGAGATTTTGGTGTGATTTTCAACAAGAAAAATTTTGGGGCCCAATGCATATTAATATCCTGATTACTAAACTATCATATTTTTTATTGATTTGATTTGACTATTAATCTTTCAACTTTTTAGATCAAATGTTTGACTAATTTTAAAAAAATAATTCAACAGGACAAATTTCTGTAATATTAGAAAATTATTTTGATGAGATGCAAAATTTCTTATTTCCCAAAATATCACCTCATTTTTTTCTACCTAAATTCAACAGGACAAATTTCTGTAATGTTAGAACAAAGTAAAAATCTGCTTTGACAGACACTATGTTAATTAAACAAAAAAACTCTATGAACAAATTTTCACCATTCAGTTACTAAAAATCACTTATAAATGAATTGAGATTGGCAGGTTGCGCTTCCTGGGCTAAAGGAGTTGTATCTCATTTCCCTGTTCAATTTAAGAGAGATAGGCATTGGTAGTCTTCCGCTTCATTCCATTCTGATACTGGAAGTTCGGGATTGTGGGAATTTGAGAAATCTATTCCCTTCTTCAATCGCTACTCTTGAACGACTAGAAGAACTCAAAATAGAATCATGCGAGGTCATGGAAGAAATTGTTGCAAGCGAAGGAGTGGAAGAAGTCATCAATCAGATTGTGTTTCCTCAATTGTGGAATCTCGAACTTTCAAATCTACCAAACCTCACAAGATTCTGCAATGCAAATTATGCTTTGAATTTGCCGTCACTGAAATTTGCAACGCTAGAGCGATGTATGAAAATGCAGGCTTTTGCTTTTGGACAAGTAAACATGCCAGAGATAATGATATATGAAAATGAAGATAGTATATTGCCTTGGATGGGAAATCTAAATGTGTATGTAGAACAGAAAGTGTTGAAAGGTAAGGTACTCTGGAGTCATGAAATTATAACATACCAACCTTCTTCTCAACAATATGTGGTTCATTACGTTGCTTTAGAATATTTGACTAACCCTTTACATATTGTTACACTCTTTTCGTGTTTTTTTCAATAGGGACTGGCAGTGGAAGAAGAAAAAGAAAAAGAAGCAGAAGATGATGCATGATAATATGCAGCTACGACAGTTAAGCAGGTTGATCCTTTCTTTACCTTTTCCTTTCCCTTTTTTTTTTTCTTTTTTCTTTTATTCTTCTTTTGTTTTTCCCCATTTTTTGGTAACTTGGAAAAACTTTCATATTAATTTTTTTTTCTAGAAATATAGATGAGAAAGCAGGATTTAATAGGATATATATATATATATATGTGTGTGTGTGTGTGTGTGTGTGTGTAACAATCTATGTATAAATTTGAAAAAATACATTAAAAATTCTAGAACACAAAACAAAAAGATCATTTTAGTCATTTTAACAAAGAAAAGTAAGCTGAAAAAAAAAGGAAGCAATGAAAGTTGCTCTTAGAAATCTAAATGTAATTGCAAATTCCAAAGAGCTAATTTGGTAACGAGGAGGGGAAATTAACTACTTTACCAAATTGTGACATGTAGTTTGTGAGGCAGAAAAAATAAATTTCTTAGAATTACGCAGTGTCCCAAATTTGTTCTTTAGTTATTTCATCCTAAATAACTAAACATGAATCATTAATATTAGATAGTTATTCAAATTATCCGAAGACTTTAGTAGGATTCTTAATTTATTTATGTCATGGCTAAATGCTAATATTAATTATATATAAAACAAGAATGACCACAAGAAAAGTGAAGGCAATTAATCTTAATTTATTTATATCATGGCCAAGTACTAATTTTAATCATGCAAGAAGAATAAGAACAAGACTATTCTTAATTTATTTATATCAAGGCCAATGTTATTAATCATGCGACACGAATAAGCACAAGAAAAATCAATATATAGATTTATAGTGAAAAAACTCTCATGAAAAGGATTAGTAAGCCAATCCAAGCACAAGAGGTAGAAAGCTTACAAACACAAATAATAACATGCTACCACCAGTTGCGCTCTTGGGGGGTCGCCAGAGCGAGCCACCGCCCCTCCAAAATTTTGGAATTTTTTTTTCTACTATAATTTAGAAATTACCCCCTTAAAAATTTTAATGCTTCTATAACATCTCTGGTATATATATTTTTTGCACCCCCAACACAGCCTCTAGGCCCGCCATTGGCTACCACCCTATGGATTAATGCTAATCCTCAATTAGTTTTCCTTCTTTCTTCTTCTTACGGCTTCACTTGCCCTTTGTTCGCTCTCCGACCTCCACAACAAGCCAATACCTTCCTTGGTCACAATCCTCAATTCCACTCCAACAAGTGCACAAGCCCCTATGCAGTGATCTATTTGTAACTACTAAATGCTTAGAAAACAATTAGCACGGATTACATAAACTAGGATTTTATGAAAGGTATATAGTAGACAATCCTAATTCATGAATGATACTCTCATTAAACTCTCTAGGATTCAAGGATGTGTGTATCATTAGGGTTCTATCTTTGTATGTGTATTCGTTAAAAAACAATATATATATATATATATATATATATAGACTAATGCAATACCTAACAGAATTAGGATACTAGTTAGTCAATCGAATTCACAGGTTTTAAAGACTCGTGTTCCAATGGATAGGCTAAGTTTGGACAACTCATGACCACTTTCAAACTTTCAAGGTTTGGAGTTGTTTTACATAACTTTCAAACACTGTTGTTTTGGAAATTATGACCAAGAGAAGGTCTAACAGTTAAGAGCCACATTCGAACAGACAAGCCATAATTTTGACTTTCCATTTCAAAACAACCTTATCTTATGATAATAACCTAAGATCAAATAAACATAATATTAAGGTCTTTCTAACCTATTGTCAATACAAAATATTACAAAGGGTATGTGTAGAATTAAATACAAACCCTACAAGGTTCATACCTGAAACATTAAACCCATACTTTAATGATGGATGCAGTATATGTTGTGCGTGTTTATATCTTTTTTGGTAGAGTAACTATGAAGTTTTGTGTTGGCAACAAAATGCTTTATCTTTATGATCACACTATGGGTATGTATAGAATTAAATACAAACCCTACAAGGTCCATACCTAAAAAATTAAACACATACTCTGATAATGGATGCAGTACATGATGTGTGTGTTTATAGCTTTTTTGTTTTGAGTAATTATGAAGTTTTGTGTTGGCAACAAAATGCTTTATCTTCATAATCACACAATAATTTTGTTTGACTTATTTTGAAGTCTTCACTAGTATAAAAAGACTATACTATGACTCAACTAGCCCAACAATTATAAACTCATAAGGTTATAAAATGAATTGATAGAATACAATAACTTAAGGAGAATATCATTTTTTCCGTGCAGTTTATAACTGTAAATCTAGGAGCTGTTATATAAATGGCAGTCTTCATTTGGGACCATTCAATCTTCATGTTTCTTAAATGAGTAACCAAACATAAATTTCACTAAATTTATAGCTGCAAATCTGCAATTATGTCTAGCTTATGGGTATTTGGTTACAGGTGATTTGGATTATGCTTTACTACACCAACAATGTGTTGTACATATGCTTATCAAAAATTTCCAATTTGCTGAAGTATGCTGGATTCTCATCTGCAAGGACAAAACCTGCTATTCTTTTTAATAAGAAGTGAAAAGTAATGAGCACCTACTTCTATAATGTTCATTTTCATGTCTTTATTAATCAATGTTGAAAAACCTAGTGCAAACTAAAATCCTTTATTTATTTATTTTATTTTTATTTTTTGTGTTTGTGTTTGTGTTTGTGTTTGAAATAATGGGAAGGAATTTTATTGAATCAGTATTAGAAATAGGGTTATCTAAATGTTTGAGTTCATATATTTTGATTTGACTATATTATTATTGAAGCTTTTGAACGACAATTGAGTTCATATATTTGAAATGGAGAGACACCATTTTCATGTCTTTATTAATCAATGTTGAAAAACCTAGTGCAAACTAAAATCCTTTATTTATTTATTTTATTTTTATTTTTTGTGTTTGTGTTTGTGTTTGTGTTTGAAATAATGGGAAGGAATTTTATTGAATCAGTATTAGAAATAGGGTTATCTAAATGTTTGAGTTCATATATTTTGATTTGACTATATTATTATTGAAGCTTTTGAACGACAATTGAGTTCATATATTTGAAATGGAGAGAAACCATTTTCATTTCTGTTATTGACAAAGCTTTTGCATAAAGAAGCTAGCAGGCTCAATCTCCTTGTGAAAAGAAGTTTAAACAAGGGCCATAATGGAGGCTTTTTTCAAATTATTAATATTCTAACTTTATTTGCAAAAGAGAAAAATAAAGAAAAATTGTTTTCCATTACATTTTTCTTTATTCTGATTTCTAACTAAATCTGTGAAACAATCAAAGCTTAATTCTCTACTGGACAGCTTGAAAATTTGTGGAAGTTAAACATGGTAATGGTCTTAAAATTATTGGGGGAAACCGTGAAAGGTCTTGGAAGGAGCTTCGCTAGTATGTGCTATGTTGAATTATAGATTCAGCATAGAGGATCATTTTACATATTCTATTGCAATTACTTTGAAACAGCTCGAATATAAGAATCTTATCCATTTCATAAAATATTTTACTATCATTTCACCTCTCATAATAATTTATACCAGGGGTGCACAAAAAAAATCAAGAATCGTAAAATCGATCTGATCTCTCATAATAATTTATACCAAGGGTGCACAAAAAAAATCAAGAATCGTAAAATCAATCCAATCTCAATGGGTTAGTTTGGTTTTAAAAAAAATTAAGTTAGTTCAATTTTAGAACTGATTTAGTCGGTTCAGTTTTAAAAAAATTCGATTTCTAAGAACATTTGATGTCGTTGCAAATCTGAAGAAAATCGTGGGACAGAAGGAAATCTGAAGCAAATCAAGACAAGTAGATCTGATCATTGGTAACCACAAATACAATCGTCTAATGACGACGTCGTTGGTGTCATTGTCCCTCTCTTAGACCATCTGCAAACCCTCAAATGATGATGGCGACGGAATCCGCCATCCTTCGTCGTTGCTCTTATTGAAATAAAGCTCAGTCCATGCAACTCCTTAAAACTATGAGGAATCACAAGGCCTTATAGCCAGCATAGAGGAGCTTGAATGGGGCGATGTGGGACAATCCAACACCCCCTAAGACCGCAAAAGCTCGAAGCTCGGAGCTTACGTGTGCCACTGTGGGCAAGCCCAAACCAAGCCTTGATACCATATTGAAATGAAGTCTAGCCCATGCAACTCCTTAAAACCATGACATTAAAGAAAGAGGTCAGAAGGCCTTATAGCCAGCACAGAGGAGCTTGAATGGGGTGATGTGGGACAATCTAACAGCTCTGCCCTCTCTGAAAAACTCAATATTTCATTACAAGATTATCTTGGTTGTTACAATCAACCAAAAACTCTCGAATGTGTTAATGCCACTTTTTTTTCTTCTTGCTACTCTCCTTTTTTGTTCTGCAAAATAAAAAAGGCTACGAAATTCAAATAGGAGAATGTTGAAAGGGGCACTGAACGGAGTCAAAATAAATTTGTGTTTTTTTCTATGACTGATATGGGTGTTTGATTCTAGGGAGAAGAGAGAGAAAATATGATATTTTTTAATATTAATTTATTTTATTTAAAAAATTAAAAATAATTTAAAATTGAAGGATAATACGGTAATTTTAATTTATTCATTAACACCATCAAAAAAACAAACTCTAATAGGAAAAGTAGTATAATTTACCTTTGCTTATATAAAAAAATCAACTATATCATAAGCTCTCATGCTGATTATTTTTTTATTTTTAAACAACTTCTTATGTAAAGAAAAGAAATTGAAATTCAAAAATAAATAATTTTCTTTATATGTAATCATTAAACATTGTCTTTTATCAAATTATTTTAAATATTAATCAATTATATAATAATTATTTATGTAATAATTCAAATTAGTTTAAAAAATCTAAATCTTCCTTTATTTTTCCTTTTTTTTTTTGACATAAGTTGGAAATTTATTTATCTTTTTTTATTATATTCTCTCTTAGTTTTCATACTTTACCTCATTACCTTTTTTTTCTCAACTCTTCAAAACAGATGGAACTCTTTTTTGTTCTTGATGTCACTTTTGATTCATCCGTGTGCGTCTTTGCCTATCATTATTTTTTAAAAAAAAATTGATGTATTTAGACTTTGCTCTCCTTGATGTATATCAAAATTGGTTCAAAAGTATATTTATTCCATCTAACTTCATAATTCTGTAGCCCAATTTGAATCAATATTTTCTATGATGAATCATAATTCACTGAATAAAATGGAATTGGGATGAAATAGAACCAGCCATTCAAATAGATATGGTTGCAGAGGTAAGGCATAAACAAATAAATGTTGAAAATTGTTTTCAACTTGAGAAAGAATGTTGGAAATGAAATCAAATAAACTTAAAATGTGCGATGTTGAGATTTTTTAAGTCAAATTTAGAGTGACAGCTACATAATGAAATGAAAATGGTTTGAACTTTGCAATTGTACCCAGAACCCCCCAAAGTAAAAATACCTTATAAATGGAGAATCATGTTATGAAATTAGGGTTATTTTAATATCAAACTCTGTGTGTGTGTGAGAGAGAGAGGGGGGGGGGGGGGTTCATGCTATCATTTGGATGGCCAATATAGAAGGCTAACCTTCTAATGTAGAACAAGTAGTGGAAGAGTTTATACAATAATGGGACAAAAAGAACCCCAAATTGAAGTTATATTGCCTTGTGAAAGAGGTTGAAAAGATTTTTCAAAAATGTTTTGGGTTGGGTCATCCTCAATATATCCGTACTCGAAAACCACCATAGTTTGACCTGTGACGACCCAACGGTTCAAACTCAATCCTATTCTATTACTATGGTGAATTTCTAACAAATTCATCATTTAGCCCTTCAATTAGACAATTTTACTATTTTTGAAAAGTTTTGTTTCTACAATTACTTTGCATAGGAAACTCTTTTTGAGTCCTTGGTTTCTTTCTATCTTTTTCTTATCTTATCTAGAATCTAATATTGGCTTCTATTTAACAAAAGCCTCAAATTTGATTTTATTCGAATTTCTCTACTTTTCTAATTTTTTAGGATTTATATATACGAGTTGTGGTTTCCTAGTCAAAATAGTAGTTTCTTATACTTATAAATTTAGTGTAATAAATTTCTATTATTCAGTTATCACTACTTAAGTACAATTTTCAAATTTTATGGAATTTTCTCTTGCTTGGATTGATTGTTCTCCCATTTTGGATATTGAATTTTTCATATCCATCCTATCACTTTTCATGTTGTGTCACCTTCACTAACTGGTTGATCTCTAACCTTAATCCATCTCTATATAAATATAAATATGTAGACACGCACACACTTTTCATTGACAATAGCCGGTGGTCTCAAACCTAAATTTGATTTCACAATAATTGGTATAAAAACTAATAATTTGACCTTGATGTATTTAAAATTTATTGAAGGGAGTTTCCAACAGTACACATATAAGACCAAAACATAGAATAGGTCCCAGGCAAAATATTTTATTCCCAGTAGTCCTCTAATTTTTTATTTTATTTTATTTTGGAGAAAACTGCCCTTCCATGCATATTACTGTGATTCTCTTTGTGTGAATTGTGCACGCTTCAAGAAAATTTTTTAACTTTCAAAATTCATTATCTCATAATATATAAATCTATTTTTAATAAAATTTATATATTTGGATACTACAAATTAAGATCTATCAAACTAGATCCATATTACATTTGAAATTTTGCAACAAAAAAAAAGGTCCAAAATACTGAAATTTCACTATTTTTTGTGAAACTGGTAAAACACCCGAGTCAGTTTGATTGGCTAGATCTAAAAAACAAAAACATGAAATTCATATATAATTCATGAAAATGGACAATTGAACACAAAGTTATGGTAGTTTAAAGTTTCGATACAATGTATTTTGTTTCCAACATAGCTAAAATAGCTTACTTATTTATCTATTTAATCATATGAATGAGGAAAAAACACTTCAAGATGGATGTTCATGGTACAACTTCAAGATGGATGCTTAATTGGATCAAAATCAACAACTTCATCATAGTTGCTTTCTCCATTTGGAGGATCTGAACAACATTACATATTCAACAAACTTCCATGACGTGGAAATTATATAAGATCACATATTTTGAACAATTACAATTGAATGAAAAATAATAATAAATCAAAAATCAAAAGAATTTAAGATAGTGAAACTTCACTCTCCAACGAAGACAGTGAGTGGTAGAGGTAGCTTACTAGAATTTCTTTAACTTGTTCTTTCAATTTTGACATGTGAAAGATGACTAATTTGCAAAAGCAAACTAAAATTCAAACATGTAGGTTATCAAAGAATTATAGTTAAACATGTAAATGATTAAAAATATATAGTTCTTAATACAATCAAGGTGTTATACAATCAAATAAATCAAAACGTGAAATTTCACTGTTTGGACACAACACTCATTCAATAAACTTGCCAAATGACCACCATAAAACAAAAATAAGTAAACAAACATAGCCTAGTAAGAGTCTAAAATATAGTTCTTAATACAATCAAGGTGTTATGTAAGATTGATTGGTCACAGTTTCAAAAGAGTTTAAGTAACCAAAAGCCAACACATACTCTCCTTCAGCTGATGTAGAGATCAATATATTCAACAAGATGAAAAGAAGACAAAGAAGCCATTTCAAAACCCTAGTTTCCATTGTCATAGGCCCACAACTCTCTTTCTAATCACTATTTATTCTCTCTTTGAAACTAAAGTCCATTATAAATGTTTGTCGGTCGTATGGAAAAACATACTATTGTGTATAAAAGCAAGTATGGCCTTGGGTACTGAGACCCAGACCACAACGTGGGGATGCTCCATGTCGATCCGGTAGCACAGAAGGGTGGCACAATTGCACCTCATTTTTCTTGGATGATGCTATTGAGGGAGGTAATAGCGATGATAGAGGTAACAATGACAACAGAGGTAATGATGACGGTAGAGGCGAAGACGACGTTGGTAATGACAACAACTACAATAATGATCTGTAACTTAAGAGTTAAAACTCTTTCACTATGATGCAAGGGGGATGACAAAAATGAGGCTTCAAAAAGGATTTGTAACCCTATTTGTAACCCATTAAATGAAGGATTTTCACACGATTGACTAATGAGATAGAGGCTGTAGAGACATTGGTGGAGAACTCAATGGAGCAACAATTGAGATAAGGTAAGAAAATATTGCAAACCTTGTATCATAATTAGGAGTAAAAATTTCATTTAAGAAAAATATCCCTAAAAATAGACTTTAACTCAAATAAATAAAAGACTGAGTGGACTTAAAATAATGAAACATAAAAGCGTGGAGTCACGCTCAAATTAAGTCCCAAAATTAAACTAAAGACTAATTATCTATATAATTAAATCACAAGGAAGCATCCATAATGAATTTTAAAAAAAAAAAAACATGTTGAAGGCTATAGGGTGTTGAGCCTATCCTGCCAACAACATCGTTAACTAAAGGGCATTAATGCCCATTATCTAATGGTATGGTTTTTGGGATGCCAAATCTGCATATTATGTTTTCTTTGATGAAACTAATGATGGCAACGCTTGTGGCTATTTTGAGGGGAATTTCCTCGACCCATTTCGTGAACATCTCTGTGGCCACAAGTATCCAAACATGGATTTTGGAATTTAGGTTGATGGGTTCAGTGAGATCTAGGCCCCATGTGTGAAATGGCCATAGAATATTTATGGGGTGAAGTCCCACTACTGGTGCATGGATCTTGTTTCCATGGACTTGGTAGGCTTTGCACTTCTTTACGTATGCCTTGGCATCTTTAATGATGGAAAATGGAGATTTCATTCCATTTTTTAAGCTGAACCTTGATTGGGTCGTGCTAGTCACCATCTTCGTTGTTTTCTTCCTTTGGGTGCGTTAAGCACACTGCTTGGGGTGATTCTCTTCCAAATTTTTATTTTGGTCCACGTTTTCTTGATGTCAACTTTTGAGGCTAATGTTTCTAACACATCAAGATGTTTGTTGCAAGATTTTGGTGCATGCTCAATGGTTACTATCTTGAACTTGTCCATCCATCGTTGGACAATGATGCGATAAAAAACCAACTTTGGTTCTTTTATGTCGAATTCTCCCAAGGTTTGCCACACTAATTAGTTAGAATCCCCTTTGATGCAAAGGGATGCGATACCCACATCATGTGCTACCATAAGCCCAAGTATGAGGGCCTTATATTCAACTTCATTATTGGTGTAGACAAAGTCAATCTTGTAACATAGGCTAATTTCTTCTTTTTTTTTTGGTGAAGTTAGGACTATCTTGCCCTTTCTCCTTCTGCCGTGGAAGACCCATTGAACAGCTAGGTCCATGTGCCTAGTACTTCTTTGCGTGGCACACTAAGTAGTCATCTTCGGTGAGCTCTTCACTTGGGGGCTCAGACTCTCCATTTGGGATTTGTGCGAACAAGTCTGCTAAAACCTGGCTTTTATAGCTTTTGGGGGAGACACAATGAATTTTAAATTCAAATAAGGACAATAACCATTTTATTTCCTTCCCCGAAAGCATTGGGCGATGTAATAAATATCTGATGGGGTTGCACTCTATCATTAATATCAAAGGATGAACCAGGAGATAATGCTTGAATTTATACACAACGAACACCAATGCGAAGAAAAAATGTTCCGCATGAAAGTATCACACCTCAAGATCCCTGACAATACGACTGATGTAATAAATGGGACACTCCAGCCTTCCAATTTCTTGGGTAAGTAAAGCCCAAATTGACTTTATGGTGGTTGTAAGATACAAGATAAGTGACTTGTCCTTCAATGGGGAGATTATTACTTGTAGGGAAGTTAACACTTTTTATTCTATCAAAGGCCAGTCAATGCTCCTCCTTCCAAGAGAATGGGATATTCTCCTTTAACAAAGGGGTGAAGGCTTGCATTATTTCTGCAGAGGCTGGAATGGATCTTCTTGTATAGCTAACCTTACCTAAAAAGCTTTTTAGTCATTTCTGCGTGGTTGGTCGAGGCATATTTTGAATTTTACATATTTTTGATATATCGGCATCAATGTCATGGCCCTAGACAATGTAGCCCAAGAACTTCTCCACTGTCACCCCAAAGGCAAATTTAAGTGGATTGAAGTACAAGTTAGAATTTTTGCAACTTTGAAACATCTTCCCGAGGTCTTCTATGTGGTGTTCCTCTTTTGTGTACTTCGCCACCATGTCGTTTACATCGAACTCATGGTTTATATGTAGCATATCATGGAACATGTAGGCCATGTCCCTTTGATATAAAATCATGACTATATAGAAGAAGTTCCCTATTAGTGTTTGGAAGGCTTTCATCTCTACATCTTGCGGGTCTATTTGGATTTGATTATAGCCACTAAATCTATCCATGAAAGAGAACATATGGCTTCTTACAGTGGCATCAATGATTGTATCAATATTAGGCAATAAGAAATCGTCTTTTGGACATGCTTGGTTGAGATCCCCTGAAGTTGATACACACCCATATCTACTCGCTCTTTTTTGTCATTAGGACAATGTTAGATAGTCATAGTGGACGTTGAAAGGACTTGAAGAAGTTTGCTTTAAGGAACTTCTCTAGTTCTACATTTATTTACAACTTTAGCTCTGGTCTAAAAATGCATAGAGCTTACTTCACTGGATTCATTGTCTAGATTGTGTTAAGTTTGTGGAAGATGACCTTGGGATCCACGCCAAGCATCCATGCATATGACCATGTGAAGACATTCGTGAATTCCTTCAACAGTTTAAGAATATTCTACTTCTGCTCTTGGGGCATCTCTATGTAAACAAAGACTGGGTGTGAAACTTCTCGGTCATATGAGAGATTAACTTCATTGAGAAGTTGTTGTTGAGGTTAAGGCCCATTTTGGAAGCACTCATGGCCTTTTTTAGGTTCCTCCACAATCTTGTTTTCTTTTGCCACACAACAATCTTCGTTAGGTTTACCTTTGAACCCTCCATGCATGGTTGACTTGGATGAAATAACCCTCTAATAATTTATACCCTGAAGTGCTCATTATAGACATGTGTCATACCCTGAATACGGTAGTCAAATTATGGTATATCAACTACTCCCCCCCAAGCTTTAGTTCTATAGCATACTCAGAACTTAGTTTAGGGTTTTTAAGATGTCATACTTGTGTCCGTCATAAATGCGTCATTTTGTATTCTAAGGAGACAGCCGTTGATGTGACATTTATTGCGTTAGCCACCAATTGGATTTACAAGGCCATCATTGCTTCAATTGCCACGGTAGTTCAGAGGGGGGTAACATATTACTACTCCCCTTTTTTCAACACTTTGGCATTTTGAGAGTTTTTAAATTACAAGAGAGATCTTTGAGTGAGGCGAACTCCAGCGTGCCAGGAATATCAACTCCAATCAAAGCTATGGTTAGGTTCGGTTTCAAGAATATTTCCTGAATTCTCTTCATCTTTTCCACTCTTTCTTCTACTCTTCTTCATTTTCTGTTCAGACCATGTCTGCCTTTGATACCTAATCAAGCATTGGTCCCAAAATCGTAGATCTTCAAGGAGTAGATGACCAAGTAGAAGTAAATTTAGTAGTTAATAACCCTTCAAAAAACATAGAAAACAAGTCTATTGAAAGTCTAGTCCCGAGTTCTAAAGTCAAAATAGTAGAGGCCTTTATAAAGCCTAAGAATAGAGGCGGGGAAACCTCTAGGAAAATCCCATAAAAGGGAGAAGGGTGAAAGTGCCATCACTCAAAGGATGATAAATGCTTTAAGGGCTGCTTTTCATTTCCCTACAAACGTGTCTTGTAGGATTCTCGAGCCTATAGATCGTCCTTCAGATGTCTAGCAAGGTGAGATCTGTGCTTACCTTGAGTGATTTAAGATAAGAGTTTGGTTCCCCTTCCATCATATCATTAGAGAATTTTTTTAGTTGGTTTAAGATTTTCCTAGCTAAACTGAATATAAATAGCTAAAGGCGGTTACTTGGCTTTATAGTTTTAGGCCATCTAATCAATGTTGAGGTAGACATCCCCTTGATTAGGAGTAATATGGATGTGAAATACCTGAGGTCAGAAGGCATGTTTTACACGTCTTTCGACAACGGGTTCAAACCTCTCTCCTTAGTGCCCACTTCTAATAAGACCTAGAAGAAATGGTACTTCTTCGTAAAAGGAGGCTAGGAGTTCGAGGACTTTGAGAACCAAGCTTCAACCTTTCCATGAAGGATTGACATTAAGGGTGAGCCCCTTTTTATTTTCCATAAATTGTGTTTTTTCTCTCACTTTCTATATTTGAGCTTAATTGATCTTTGCTCTATATATTTATGCAGACAAGAAAGCTTGGAAGAGATCGATCTTCACCGTCGATCTCCAAAAGAAGTACAGATAGCTTCTCCAGACCAACAATCGTTCTTTCGAGGCCATACTGGCCTTGAAGAACCTAATGGATGCAGGGCTGGTGAAAGATAAGAGCCAAGGGCTTAGAAAGACACTTCTCTCAGGATAGGTATTGGGGAAGAAAAATAAATTTGGGGAAACTTCATCCCCTACCGAGCTCCCTTCTTTAGAGAAGAGGAGGATACTCATTTCTGATTCCCCTGAGTGGACGGTTTTTGAAGAGCTGGGTCGCTCACCAGCTTAGAAGACCCTCCCCCTTCCAGCTCCTCCTGTACCGAAGCAGAAGAGGGGAAAGGGAAAAGCAAGTGCAACCCCACCAGTGCCTGATGACTCTGGCCCAAGCGTTGTGAGGAAGGCCTACAATGATTCCTGGGTAACATACCCCAACAAATTTTTTGAGCTGAAGCCTTAGAGGATTGCCAGAGATCTGATGACTGTCCACATGAGGGTAAGTTCTTTTCTTCCTATTTGTGCATTCTCTTTTTATTTTCTGCATACCTTCAGCACTGATGTGACCCTTTTGGTTTTTCAGGCTGTTCATGGCTTGTCAGCCATCATAGACTATCTTGAGGACACCAAGCAGGTTGACACCCTACAAGTAGAGCTCGATGAGACCAGGCTCTAGCTCGGGACTACACAGTCTACAGTGGCTGCTTGTGAAGAGAAGCTGAAGGAGGTTGTCAACTCTTACTCCATTCTAGAGTCTGGATTAAGCTTTTTCGATTATGATCCCATCAAGGGACTGAAGTGTTATGCCTACTCCATAGCCCTTATCTGTAGATGAACCATCAATGTAAAGTAGTTACACTGAAGTATCTATAGTAGTTTGAGCTTTTGAATGCTGCATTCCAATGAATTCAGCTATGAAGTCTGCAAATGCTTGAACTTTGATGGCAGTTCATGAAACATAAGATATGTCAAATTCTCTTAGTTTCACTAACCATTTAACTAGTCATTCCGAAACTTCATGTTTGTGCAGGACTGATTTTAGAGGATAAGATATGGGGATTACGATAGGATGAGCTTGAAAGTATGGTCTGAGCTTCCAAACAAATATTATTAAGGCTAAAGCTATTTTTTCAATCTCAGAGTACCTTGTCTCGGTGTCCAAAAGTGCTTTGCTGACATAAAAGATAGGCCTTTGAATTCCTTTGTTTTCCTTAATTAATGCAAAGCTAACCACGTTTTCTAATATGACTAAATGCATGAGTAGTTTTTCCCCTGACAGTGGTTTTGAAAGAAGGTATGGGGAGGTTAAGTATTGCTTGAGTTATTGAAAGGCTTCTTCACATTCAGAGATCCACTCTAGGACTTTACTCCCCCTCAAAGCTTTAAAGAACAGGAGGTACCGATCCGTTGATTTTGAGATAAACTTATTCAGTATTGCTATCCTAATATTTAGCCCTTGAATATCTTTCTTAGTTTTGGAGAATTCTAGGTCTATCAGAGTCATGATCTGGGTAGAATCTACTTTAATTCCTCTCTAGGAAACCTAGGAATTTTCCCTCCGTGATCCTAAAGATACATTTCGATGGGTTGAGTTTCATTCTATACTTTTTCAAGATGTCGAATGTTTGTGATAAGTGCTAAGTGTGGTCATCCTTTCGAACACTTTTGACAAGCATATCGTCGATGTAGACTTTTATTGTATCTCCAATTTGGAGGCCAAACATTCTGTTCACAAACCTCTGATACATGGCTCCAACATTCTTTAAAACAAACGACATCACGCTATAATAATAAAAACCTCGTTCTGATATGAAGGCTGCTTTTTTCTGGTCTAGAGGATACATTTGGATTTGATTGTAACCAGAGTAAGCATCCATGAAGCTCATGAGTTCGTGACCCACCGTAGCATAAACAAGTTGATCAATTCTAGAAAGAGGAAAGTTGTCTTTAGAACAAGCTTTATTAAGGTCGGTATAGTAGACACAGACTCTCCATTTGCCATTCTTCTTCTTTGCAAGTACTGTATTAGCAAGCCATTCAGGGTAGAACACCTCCCTTATCATTCCAGCATCAAACAACCTCCGGACTTCTTTGTTGATGATCTTGTGACGTTCTAGGGCAAATGTCCTCCTCTTCTATCTTATTGGAGGATGGTCCGGATCTATCATCAGCTTATGGAAAATGAAATCAGGATTTGTTCCCTTCATATCTATTCACTTTAAAAATTTAACAATCTCCTCTTGCTCAGAAGGAGACAAAGTTAAGCCAATATGTAAGTACTTTCCCTCTTCTTTAGTGCTGACGAGCACTTTGATGGGCTCCTCCATTGGTTTGACCACGCTGTCCCTTCTTTTTAGACTTAATGGCTGGTCAATCTCGGAACGACATTCTTCGACCTCATGAATCTCTGGAGATGGAGAGTCTTCCCCCGTTTTAAGGTACTGTAATTGCTATTTTGAAGGTCTTTCTTTGAGCGCGAGGGCATGGCATTCTCGAGCAGTGGGATGATAACCCTTAATAGTGAGAACTTTGGTTTTGTGGACATATTTCAGACACTGATAGAGGGTTGACGTAACTATCCTCATCTAGTGGACCCAGGGTCTCCCAATAATGACATTATAGGCAGATTTAGTGTCCAGGACCATGTAATCAGTGATCAGGGTCTTCTAGTCATCTCCTTCTCCTACCATGGTCAGTAGATCAATTCTGCCCAGTGAGAAACTAAGATTCCCATTGAATCCTACCATCACAACAACGGTAGCTCTGATGTCCCTAGAGTCGAGCTTCATGTGTTTGAAGGGTTCGTAAAATAACACATTGGTAGAGCTCCCGGTGTTTACAAGAACCCTCCTAATCTCAAAATTAGCAATTTTATGTAAGATGACGAGAGCATTGTTGTAGGGACAGTATATCCCCATAAGGTCCAATTCAGATAACTGGATTTGAGGTTCTGAATTCATCTTTTTTTCAATGGCCGAGATCTAGATGACGTGGGGCTTTGCCATTGCTTCCTTAGCATATCTATTCCTAGCCCTATTAGACATTCTTGTCATCACACTGTCAGCATGGAGCACAAAAATGACATGATTATTTTGCTACTACTGATCATTCTGAACTTTCCTTTTTTCAGGCCTTTGTTCTAGCCTCTTTTGAAGGGGTCTTTCGTCACGGGGTTCTGTCTCTTGTCCTAGCGGACAAACTCTCTCAGTTTTCCTTTCCTAATGAGATGCTCTATCTCTTGCTTCAAAGCTCTGCACTCTTCAATTGTGTGCCTTTGCTCTTTATGAAAGTCTCAATACTTGTTTCAATTCCTTAAGTTGGGGTGGTTTTTTAATGGTTCCGTTCACTTCAGGTTTTCACGAGTTTGGACTTATTGGAGTATATGGGTAAAAGAAGCATTCCATGATGTATAAGTCTCATACCTTCTAGAGCCTGAGTTGTTTTGAACTTTTGGTGTTGTTCTTTTGTCCGAACTCCTAGTCCTCTTTTTATTGGCGTTGTTATCCCTCTTCTGGACCTGCTCGTCCTTATGAGCCTATTCTTTAGCTTTTCAGAAGGAGGCTTTCATGTCTTCGAGATTAATATACTTCCATGCTCTCTCCATGAGCATTGTCATATCAATAGAGGGATTATTGGTTAAGGAATCCTGTATGTGTCCAAAACCAATGCCTAAAGTGAGGGCGGCCACTAGAAAACTCGAACTCCAATTGGTTATCTCTGTGAGTTCGGTATTGAATCGAGTTATGTACTCTCGAAGTGATTCTCCCTTTGCTTGCTTCATAATCAATAAGAACTCTAACCCTTTTATCAACTTTCTGTTTGTTAAGAAGCGGTCAAGAAATAGCCTATTGAGTTTATAAAAGTTGCTGACCAATTTTTGGGAAAGATTATAAAACCATTTAAGGGCGGTACCCTTTAGGTCGGTGACAAAAGTTTTAACACATGAAAGCATATTTGGCCCTATGCAGAGCCATTGTGTGCTGATAATGAGATAGGTGGTCCCCAAGATCATCAGACTCGTCATAGAGAGTGAATTTTGGGACAACAAATTTTTTAGGTCGCTTATTTATCGTTATGGCAGAGGTGAACGATGTGGAGAACCTATTGAGTAGTTTACCCAGCTCATTTTGTTTTGGAAGGACGTGAAACCCCTTGGTTGAAATCATCTGATCTTGAGAGTCCACTATCTCCTTTACCATCTAAGGGGATTTGGATAGGATTTGTTGTACAATCGGTATCCTTTGTTAATCTTGTCCTGTGCTTCTGGGTCCTGAATTCACAGGAGGAACTTGTCTAGCAACGGCAGAAGGGCGGTGCTCTCTTAAAACTGGTAGACCTGAGACCTCGAGAAGTTGAAGTCCCTATTGCGTTGGATTGGCTCTAGAGACCGTTGTGATTGGTATTCTTGTCCTGCTTTGGTAATGGATGGAAGGATGGAATGTCAGTATTCCTTTCCCCATAGTTGTTGACGATTGGGGATCAGTCCCCACATGGGCGGTACCATGGGGGTGCATCGACTACACATTAGGCAACTCCTCATTGTGAGATCCTCCGTCCGTGGTGGTAACGGGAGGTTGAGGTCCTCTGTGAATAACGTTAGTAGGAGGAGGAGGATTATTTCGTTGGTTCTAAGCCAATAAAGCCAGAGCTTGTGACAAGGCTATGAGTTGTTCCTGTATTTGATCGGACTATCGTTGAATCCGATCAAGTTGCTGTTGCAAACGAACAGGTGTTTGTCCCCTTCCTCTTCCAACAAGAGACTGATTTTGAGGGTTTTGAGAGTTTTTTCTAGGACGAAGGTTGGGAGCCACTGTTTCTTTGAGAAAATGAGCTTAGTTTCCGATATAAAGTATTGAGAATGACCGTTGTTTCCTACAAATGGTGCCAAACTGATATTACTCATTTTTTATTTGAAGGTTTCCTCTCCCGAACTTTTTGTCAAGAACTTGAGGTCAGAGGGTCATCGGAAAAGCTCTGGTGATAGCTGCTCCGATGATAAAGTTAGTAAATAAATCGAAAACAGTAATTTAAAAGACAAATTGAACATAAATTGAAAGCGTACTTTATGGCATTATATAGGTTGTAGATCTCCCAAGTTGAGTAGGATTAAAAGCAATAAAAATAGAAATTTGAGGATTTTCGTAGATAGTAGTTTTATATATAAATTTGTTTCCTTATTCTGAGATCGATAGTCTATGAAAGGCGATGATAAGTTTGGAATCCGTTGCCTCTAAACCCTCTATGCTTGGTTGATTTGGATGACATAACTCTCTAATGATCTATATCCTGAAGAGTTCATTATAAATGTGTGTCATGCCTTGAATACGATAATCAAATTATGATATATCAATATTTAATTCTTTAATAAGGAAATAATGTATCCCTAGTGAACCCTTAGCTAGGATGAGTTGGAAATAGAATTTATAATATCCCCAGTGTTTCATATTTAACTCTTACCCCAAATGCCACTTACTTGTAATGATAATAATAATATACTCCTAATGATTCCTCAGTCTCTCTAAATTTAAGGCAGACTTGGCGACGTTATTACGCACATATTCATTCAAGTTAGGCTTGTTACCATATCCAAGTTTATACCCAATTATCCTTAACAAATCGGGCCCAGCCCAATTAGCCTTGATTGTTTTGTTTTGATATTACCAAAAATATTAGCTACACCTTGTTATGTTTTCACATTTGATTAAATTATGGATATTTTCATTGTCCATTGACTCTTTTGTCGCACAGTTATGTCTTCATCGTCTCCCAAACCCAATTGCCTATCACACAATAATTGAAATGTCTAAGTGGAAATTTGTGATTTCTAAAAGTGTTCTCGCGGACCGTTTTATATGCGTTGTGGTGATTAACACCTCATTTTGTAATGTGTATCCTTTGGTGCAATGTTAATCACCTCTATTTTCTAATCACTTTCTTGTAATACTATATAATATAATGAAAAATACGTCAAGTAATTAAGCTATATTGTTAATATATAGTTTTATAAGACATGTATATTATTAAGTAACAAAAATATTAATTAACTTTCATTTTTATTAAAAAAAAAAAATTCTTACAACTAGAAATAAAACATGCATATATATTGTCAAGAGTAAGCTATTTTCTTAAATTATAAAGTTGGATTGTGTTCTTAAAAAAATAAAAAAGAACAGGGATAAATTACATTAATCTTGCATGAGATTTTTGATAATTATACTAATTTTTTTTAAAAAATTTTAAAATTATACTGACTTCTCATATTTTACTTGATAAACTATAAATATCTCTTTAGTCAATTTTTTCTTTTAAAATGATGAAATTATTCATTTCATGTTTTTTTTTATCAATTTTTTTGAGGGTTTTTACTTTCAAAGAGATATTTATTAAAACCTTAAATTTATTTTTTTAAAAATTAAAATAAGTTATTTATTATAAATTTATTTTTATTTAAAATAAAAGAAATTGAAAAAAGTTAAAAATGATTGGTCGAAATTAAAAAAAAATGTAAAAAAAAATTAAAGGGAGAATTTTACTAAAGAAAAAATAATTTGACTGAAAGAAAATATAAGAAAAATCAACGTACTTTTAAAAATTTTAAAAAAAAATATCAGTATACTTCTTAAAAAAATTTCCACATTAATTTATCAATAAATTATACGATATCCTGTTTATTATAAAGAAATGAAAATGTTCCATGCGCATAACTCATGCCAGGAAGACGGAGAGAGAAAAATATTAAAAGTACAGGAAGACAGAGAGAAAAATATTGAAGAAGAATAACTCATAACAGACAATAAATAATAGAATATCAGAAAGTAGAAACCCATTGCCATCACAAGATGATAAGGAGATGCAATCCGGGATTTGAGCTTGAAGATGAAGTGGATGGAGGTTGTAATAACAAGGACGATCTGAAAACGGTTTGATTGTTATCTCATCTGTGATCGATTCTGTTTATGCTTGTTTGTAGGGCACTCTTCGCAAATCTACTGCTTCCATCTTTCTGTTATATGTCTATTTCTGTTGCTACCGTTACCTCAGCTGCCGTTGTGCTTGTATTCTGTTGTATATTGTGTGCTGATTGAAGTATTAAAAACTAACTTCTCAGATTTGGTTAATTCAATATATGGATCTTTACTAGATTTATTAACTCTTTTTTTTTCCCGAAATTCATGTCCATGTGTGATATTTTAAATTGGTGATGCATGGCTTTCTACTTTCTGCTTTGGACAATAAAGTTTCTTGAATTTTTTTTTTGATCGGTAAAGTTTCTTGAATTATCCTATTATCTTTTGGGCATTTTCATTATTATTTTATGAATCCTCAGGGCTGTGAGGTTAATTTTTCTTGGGGATATGTTTTTGATTTACTGTTTGTTTTGCACGACAATGATATAACTTGAATTGAGGTTGGGCTCTGGTGGGGTAAGGTTGCTCCATTGTGACAATAGTTTTTTTTTTTCCCTATATCTTGTTTTGTTTCGACATTTGATTAAATGTCTGGATATTTTCTTCATATGTTAGGTCTCTTTCAGTCAGTGTAGTTGTTTCTTCATCATCTCTCCGAATTAGCTGTTTTAGGGATTAATGATTTCAGAAATGGTTCTCGTAGAGCATGCAGTTTTGCCCTATGCTTGTTTGGAATAGTGGGTATAATTGCAGGTAACTACAGAAAGGGATACACTTGAAAGCAGCCCCATAATACACCTTCAGCCCGGGGAAAAAAAGGCTCATAATACACATTTTGATTGCAAATTTAGCACAAATCAATTCAACATAGTATTATAACCAGAGGCCAGAATTATATATGTAGCAGCACTGTAATATTAACAAAGTTCAACAAAAAAATAATTAACTTTGACACACCAGGAATGACAATAGATGCAACAACAATCCAGATCAAGTCTGCAATTTCAAAATACAAAAAAAAAAAAGGATTTTTAATTTTTTTTGTCTTTGCTTACAATCCAGTATTCATGGTTGTGGTTTTCAATTAACCAAAAATTTACTTTATGTAAAGTGATTCAGTGAATAGCTGCAGTAGGCTTAGTTGAGCGAAGGATTTTGGTTTCTTGGGTCTCATTCAATTAAAAAAAAAACTAATAATCAATGCATTGAGTTCTTTCTTTTTCCTGCCTGTTCTCGGCAACAAAAGACGATTGAATGAGATTATAATGTGAAGCTTACTCAGGAAAAAAATGGAGAATTTGTCTGTTCTCATTGTTCACCAATTCATCAATTTGTCTCAAAGGTATCTTGTTTGATTCAAATCTAATGTGAGACATCACAATGACCCTAAGCAAACATCAATATCGTGAGTCTCAAGAATGTGACTGTTTCCTAAAAACAAGTAATTCCAAGGATAGGATGTCATCACTTAGCAAACCAAATCTCTCTTATCACCCATATCAAGATATCCACTTGCAAACCCTTTGAGCCTAATTGATCAGACTTTTTTTCTTAAACCTATCTACCAAACCTTGAGGGGGAAGCCTGCTATGTGTGCACTCTCACAATAGAAGAATCAGAGAGCAAAGAGAAGAGACATCTTTGTCCCATGTGAAAGAAAATATTTCCAAACAAGGAAATGACAAATGAGAAACAATAAAGAAGAATCAAAAGTAAAGAGAAGAAACATTCTTGCCTCATGAAGGAAAATATTTCCAACCAAGGAAGTGACATAGGAGCAATTGAAAGAGGTTCCTTACGCTTTAGTAGTAGGAAGTCTCATGTATGCTATGCTATGTACTAGAGTAGATATTTATTATGTAGTTGACATAGTTAGCAAATATCAATCAAAGTCAGGACGGGAACATTGGATATTGGTGAAGCATACATTGAAGTATTTCATGAAAACGAGGGATTGTATACTTGTATTTAGATTTAGAAATTCCAATGAATCAAGGATTCCAAAAATTAAGTTATGGATGTGTTTTCTTGGCAGGAGGAGCTATTAGTTAAGGAGTGTGAAGCAATCATGTATTGCTAACTCTGCCGTGGAAGCTAGGGATTTAGTAGCTTCGTAATCAACTAAAATCAAATCCAAGATAGTATCTGTAGAGTATCTAGCTAATTCTTCCATATGGATGTTGTTGGCAAAGACTTTAAAGTCTTATATGGAGGAACTTGAAGTCAAATTTACGTTAGATAAGGTTTAGGGTACGTGAGAGATTGTTAGGATTTGTGTCCTAAAAGCATTGTGTATATTGGGATTTTATTAATAGAAGTTATTAATTTTGAGAATTATGTTAATTATTTAGCACATGGTAGTCCTCAAGGTATATTGTATCTTATTGTTGTATGGAGTATGACTCCTGCACAGAAGATTATAATCATTAGTTCCTTTCGGCTTGCAAATGTAATTCACGAACTTGATAAATTCTGAAATTTTATCAATTAAAACTATAATTCTCTAGCTTATATATCATAGGGTGATTTATCTTTGATCGTTGTTAGCTAGAGTGTAAGTGCATATAATGTATTGGACTCGATAACATAAGAATCAATCTTGAAATTCCTGTCACTTAGATTTGGTTACTCATAACTAGTAAATTGGAAAGATTCTTAATCTTAAGAAAATTTTGAGCTTTGATCCAAAGTATTGGTTACTTTGATTTACTCATGAGTGAGATCTTCAGTGTCCAATGGCTCGATATTTCAAGTCATCAATATGATGGAATTTGAAACACTTATTTTTAAAATGGAATTCATAGTCTGATTAAGATAGGAATTGATATTTTCTTAAGGTAATTTATGAGATCTGTTTACTTAAATTTAGGTCTAATACGTTTTAATCAATGGTTTACTAAAACAGTCGTTAAATTACATACTCAAGGTTTGTAAGATTTAAATAGAAAGGTTGACAATTAATTACATAGTTCTATTTGCGGACATCAAATTATGAAGGGATTTCTTTGCAATACTTTAGTAGGTCCAAGAATGGACTTGCACATTTATGCAAGTCTTGTGGCTATATCAAGGACAAACTTAGATGGTTAGATGATTTGTTTTAGTGAGGTTTGTTCCTCATGGTGTTGTTTATTGTTTGTAGTCAACTATTAATCTTCATTTTTTGTTTTACAATTAAATAATTAAGCCACCTGACCTATGCTTGCAGAAATCTGATTTTGATTGTTCACAAAGTGATCATTGTTACATTTTGTTTCAAGGGTTCATTAGTAAGTGACAAGAGAATTCTATAACAAAAAGTTCTCTATAAGGGCATTCTTTTCTAATGGTAGACTTGAAGCAAGGTGAAGGCAATGGTAGCCATTCAGAAAATGATCAGACACAGCGTCTGACACCTAATATAATGTTAGAGATCTTATCCAGGCTGCCCATACAAGCAATCTTAAGATGCAAGTGTGTGTAAAGCTTGGTATGGTTTTATACACGATCAACACTTCATCAACTTGCAACTTAGTAGGGCAAATCATCGACCACCACAGGGTCTTACTTCAAGCAACACTTGGTCAGGTGTATAATCTAACCAGCCTATTTTTATTGAACATTGAGAAGCACAAAGCTAGAGAAATCCTCATTGGAAATATGGAGGGGTATAGGCTTTGTATCATGGGTTCTTGCAATGGCTTGCTATGTGTTGCTCCGTTTGAAGGATATGATCCTGTGTTTGTATGCAATCCAATAACGAGAATATATCGTTCTACCAAAATCAAAGGAAAATGACTCAAAATACCGTCAATGTCATGTTAGCATTGGCTTTGATCCTTCTACTAACAAGTATAAAGTGGTGAAAACAAAAGATACCAGAGACATTTATGGAGGCAGGTTGGAGATCATAACGCTCGGGGAAAGTTCATGGAGACAATTAAATGTACATTATCAAGTATATACCTCTATGAAGGCACCAGCATTTTGGAATGGGGCATTTCCCTGGATCATATACAAGGATGTTCATGACTTGAGCAACAATGATATCCTCTCATTAGACATGAGCAATGAAGAGTTTCGAACAATCACTTTTCTTGATGATATCAAGTCTCCTCATTTTGAACTTCTAAGGGGTTATAATATTGTGGAGGTTCTAGGTTCAGGAGGCCGTTCAACCTTAATAGTGTTGGATTGTCAAAACAGATGTTTTGCAGTCAATGCAAATTTGGCAAGTTAGGGAGAACAAAGTCGGTTTATCTTTTTGCTATCGATGCATCAGCGATATCCGTATGCCAGGGTCAATTTACGATTTATTTTCTGATATTAGAATGTTGAACCAGGACACTTTCTTGCTGGATATGGTGACACCCACAGGGAACACCTTGTGCTCTACTTCCCCCACGGCAAGCAGCATGTGAAACTGGACATTCTTGGCCTTCCCAAAAGGTTTCTGTTTATATGTTTCAAGCCCAGCCTTGTCTCTCCTTGAGCAGCTGCACTTAGTCTTGTGTGAAGGGGTGCGAAATCATAACTTCATTGTCTTTCAGGTCAGATTAAGAACAAAATATTTTGCAGTTCATGGTATTTTATTTATCGTTCAATTTTCTTGTTAAGACTAAACAATGGCGGATCCAAAAATTTTAGTTAGGGGGTGCCAAATTACTGGTATTATACAGCCTGTCCCAAAACGTCTCAAATCGATATTCTGTTAATCAAAGTTCTTAAAATTATTTTATACGATATTTTTTCAAAGAAAAAAATAATAATAATTTTCGCCTACTGGCGGGCACGGCCAGGCCTACCCGAGCTGGCCTTTTGGGCCCGTTTTTCACACTATCTCCGATTTTGCTCAAATTCTCACAGGATGTGTATTTTAACATTCTAAGTATATTTTCATTCTATGGCATACTCAAAGTATGCTTCCAAACATAACTTATGTCTAAATGATGTATGCATAGTGCCCTACTGGCAAATAATGCATGAATAGTGTCCTACCGATAAAACGAAAAATTTACTCAGGTCTTTACATCCCCCACCCGTTGCATTTCCACCACCTCCATAGTTGTTTGATCAAAGGTTTTCCAATCGGATAACTTCAATCGCACGAGCAACTATTGTCGTTTCATCGAAGTTTTTCTAATCGGATAATTTCAATCCTCTCAACCCTATTTCTAGAGTCCTCTTAATGTAAATTTATTCTAACCCTTTTGTCTCCACACTACTTCAACAACCTTTTCTTCAACATTCCATTCTTAGTAAATCGATAATTGTTTTGAATTTCTTTTCATCTGAATCTTGTGGGTTTAGATTCATTAGATCTTATTGTGTTTTGATTCGTTTTCTTAGTGACTCGAATCTTTTGATTCCATTGCTAACTATTCCATATCTAATGTGTTTTTGCCCGCTCTAAGTAGACAGCCATACCCTACAATTTAGTTCTTTGCACTACAAGACAAAGTGTTTATTCCGACACTAGATGTGGTCGGAAATACTTCATTTAGCGTCGGAAATACATATTACCGACAGTCAAACCCAACGGTCAGTATTAAAATGGTCAGAAAAAAATTACTGACGAAAATCTTGGTGGGTCGGAAATATGTTAATATTTCCGACGCATGTTGGCGTCGGTAAAAGATTATTTCCGACCCTAAACATCATCGGAAAAAAGAATTATTTCCGACCAAAAACATTGTCGGAAAAAAGGATTATTTCCGACCAAAAATACCATCAGCAAAACATTATTTCCTATTGTTGCATTTCCTACATGGACATTTAATCCTATTGCCTCTATCTGCGCTCGGACGTGCATACTCAATAAAGTCCTTAATTCCTTTCATATAACTAGGCAAATGTCTAGCCAGAAGTTTCATCCAACTCTTATCCATTTTTGATCCCTATCACAATAACAAGTAATCAATTAGTATGCACCATGTGTATATGTTAACTCATTTCCATCAGTGCACTAATTAAATGGCCACTGCCCTCATACTAAGAGGTCTCATACAAAGAGGAGTAGTAAGGTATTCTCATGAAGTCTTGACAACTTTTCCTAAAAGAAATTAATTAAGTCTAAAGTATGCAGATTACAACAGCTTCATGCATTGACAAAGCAATACTTAATTACATATGGAAGAGTACTTACAAGGTTAGGTGCCTGTTACATCAAAGAGAATTCTCAAATAAGAACAGTAGAACAGTAAATGATTCTGATCTATTCCACAAAACAAACTACTTTAACCTACATCACTATGATTATGATTCTGTCCCTATGTTACTTGATAGAACAGTAACTGACAAGTATGCATTCTAATTGAAATGTTATTCTCTGTGATCTGTCCTGCTTAAGTGTTGAGAGGTGCCGTCTTTTGTGTTTAAGACTAAAAAGAACACACTCGTAAATACTTGTCCTTAGACTAAAATCAAGACTTGCTAGTGACAAAAGTAGATAATACTTTTCAGTGGGACTGAACTGCACGTCTAACACATTTTTTAATGGGCTGGAAGCCAGACTTGTATTTTTTTACCTTTCTATTATGGTTTGTTTAATAGAAGGGAAGAGTAGGTAGAAGAATGTGGAAAAGGAAAAGGAGAAAAATAGACCTTCTATTTTTTGGAAAGAAAGAAAAAGGAAGAAAAGGAAGAGAGGAGGAAAGGTCTATCCCTACTGTTCTAACTCATTTCTTCTTTTCAAAAATAAGAGGAAAAGAGGAAAATGGCTTTTCCATCTCTTATATTTTTCTTGTTCAATCAAACAAAAAAGATAAAGAAAATCATATAACATCCATTTTCAAGCAAATAAAAAGAGATAAAGAAAAGAAAACACTTTCGCTTCCAAAGACACCTTTTCCATCTCTTTTGTTTCTCTTCTTTATACTTTTCCATCAATTGTTGTTGGAATATTTTAATAAAAATAAAATATTTTTATTGGACTATTACTTTTTATGCATTATGATTTTCATTGGGTTTATAAGTCTCATCTATTATAATTGTATAAGGGGGGGCAAGAGTTATTTTAGAATCTGAGTTTTGATGTTATGAATGATCTACTGCTTAAGCGTTGTTTGATGAAAGATAACTTGGAAATTTCATTGAATTTTGATGCTGTCCAATGCTTTGGATTTCTAATGAAGCTGTTTTCTCCCAAAGATCATTGAAGAGCAAAAAAAAAATATCAGCCATGGCTACATGTAAATTGGAGGAACAGAAAGGAATTATGATGTAGGAGCAGGTGCAGCGGCTCCGCACAAAGAGCAAAGTGCTCTGTTTTGGGTCTCAAGTGGGATTATATTACAATACAAGTAAAAGTTTTTGGTCTAAAGAATTATCTGTAATTCAGCCCCTCATTTAATAAAAGCAGAGCACCTAAGCAAAAAACAGGCATCTCAATTTCTTCTATACCTTTTTATGTGAAATAAATTCAATTAACAGGCTATACATTTTTTATACAAAACAATTGAAAATGAGTGAAACTACAAAAGATGTTTATGTAATTTTCCCTTTTTCTAGACAACCCAAATAATAATAATAATATAAATCTATATATATATATATATATATATATATATATTCAACCTTATTTATCAATCTCTCTGGCAAGAGACTAAATTTCAACACTCAAAAAATTAGTTGTTCTTTACCATTTCAACCAATTCAATTTACACTTGCCTATATTTTACAACGAGAACTCAAAAAAGTTCAACAAAATGACAAAGCTGACACAAACTGAGTTGTTCAACACAACGAGAGACCACAATCAGAAACTAAGTATAATTTGTTATCCACCCAAAAATACACCTTTCATCCAAGTTCTTATTCATTACTCTTTAACATCAAGACTAAAAAATAGATGCCACCAAAACCTCAAGAGATACAAATTTACACAACATTTTTAACTGAATCATCAGGATGCCCCAATCAAGGCACCATCTCTGTTAGTACTACCTCAACATTGCTCATTTACAACTGTGGAAAGTTATAATTACCATAATAAGTTGTCAATCTCATTAAAGGAAATGTTGACCTATATTTCTCTTAAACAAAACATCCCACAAAGAAAATGATAGCAAATAAAGAGTAACACATAAACGTCACCTATGCGGGTATGCAGGCCAATAAGCTACCAATAATAACCACAACTAGTCACAAATTCATTCAGATGGAGGATAAGGAAACAAAATTTGCTAGGCCCATATTATTAGTGATAACAGTATTACTACAACCGCCTTGATATTTTTTATTTCATAGTAATATTGTATCACATTTGGTATGTCCTCTACTTGCCATGGGAAACTAAATCTTTCCACCTCATTATTTAATATTCAACTAAACATCAAATCAAGCCAGTTATGGTGAAATTTTTGATTGAAAATATTGAAATATATGAGTAAAAGGTTAAAAACAAAAGGTCTGATTCGTTACTTGAGAACCGTCCCACAGCTGACCCCAATAAACACTGCCAAATCCACCTTCTCCGAGCTTGTTGTCGTAATTAAAGTTGTTTGTAGCGGCATGTAATTCCTTCAAAGAAAAAATCCTCCATGTCGATTACTTCTTCCCCTGCTCTTTACTGTTCAATTGAGTACTCTACACATCAGGAGAGATAGAGAGAGTCTCCATTTCGTAGTAAAATTCAGTACTAGTTGTCCAGCTCTTTTTTAGTTAAAAAAAGGCACCTCAATTAAGTTAAGCACACATACAGCAGGGCTAAGCCCTCGAAACAAAACAGTAACACATCTAAAAAAAAATCAAAAAAAAAAAAAATTATTCACTTTTTTCCCCATTTTCTCGGTAACCAAACAGGGTAAAAGACTTCCGCCCACCAAAGCGCTTCTGTTTTCTCTCAAAATCTATACTAAACACCGAGTTACCCCCATTATTTATCATTTAACACGAAAAACGAGTACACTAGAAGAATCAATCAAAGTTCAATTACACTGCAATAAAAAAATAACAGAACAAAACCACCGTCATCTTCGATCAATTGAATGATACATAAACGTACCCTCGATCAATTGACCAATTGACAGCTATTTTTAGGAAACTAAGGTTTAATAACACATCGTACATATTATGATAATATATATCTAGTGAAATAGATCTACAATAAATCAATACAATCTTAATGTAAAATCAGTGGTAATGAAATCTAATTTACCGACTGTTCATCTAACATTAAGCAACAGAGGAAGGTATTCATAATTTTGTTTCCAAATTCAATCACATTATAGTTAGAAATCAAAGTTCCAATATATATAACATCAAAAAGGCAAACCTCGTGGTCGCAATCCACAAGCTGTTGCTCGCTAAGGCTCACAAGCTTCCCTGTAGCCAGAAAATTTGCACCTTCCAAAGCTCCAGTGGTTGCAGAATGAGAGAGAAAGAGAGATCGAGAGGCGCGAGAGAGGTGCGAACGAGAGATCGAGAGAGCTCAGAGATAGAGTTTTCGTGGGGGAGAGGATTTACATCGACAGGCGCGAGAGGATTCTAGAGAATTCAGAAAGCGCGGGGTTTAAGAAATTATTTCCGACTCAACTCCCACGTCGGCGATAATCAAATACATAAAACGATATCGTTTATATATTTTTGACATCACATGACGTCGGTAATATATGTTAATTCCGACTAAACTAGTTGTCGGAATTATTGTACATCAAATTTAGTTATTTTGACTCAATAAGTTGTCAGTTATAGTTACAGTATATTACCGACGCATTTTAACGTCGAAAATAATCAAATATTACCGACAATATACATTTCGGTCGGTATTACTTTTTTCGACGACTTAGTGCGTTGGAAAAAAATTTGTCGTTTCCTCACCATAATTCCGACATTTAATTTATTTCTATCCTAAATATTCAATATAACCGACCAACTTATAACCAACGTTTAATATTAATCGAAAATAAATCTATTTGTTGTAATGTTGATTGAAGAGGTTTCGTAACACTTGAGATGTGTGTCATTGTGGTTGGTTGTCTTGGCTAATTTCAACATCGTGTAATTCTCAGAGAAGTTTCAACAATTTTATGATGAGTTTTTGTTTCCCCTTTTTGTTTCGCAGGGAGTATTTTTTCTTCTTTCGTTTTCAAAACATGCAATGTTGCATATCAAATTTTTCTTTTCAAAACATGCAATGCTAGGTATTAGATTTCAAGATTTGGTTTTGATCATTTTCCCTACAAGAATTTGTTATTACCATTGCTAAGACTTTAACAAATAATGTTTCCAAAATCCAAACGATGATAATACCAAGTAATAACTACTGCAATGCATACCTCCTGTTTGACAAATTATTGTTCCAGAATCCAAACCATGAAAGGTGTTAACTACTTCAGTGCAAACCTCCTGTTTGGCAGTTCAGGTATTCAGGTATCTTGTGATATGTTTAGGTGTGCTTGAAACTAATCTGTTGACATTCATTGTTGGGTTTGGGGTAGGCATTTGCAGATTAGTCTATTTTTGGTTTTATAGATGTAGTCTGTCCTGAAAGCAATTTGGATTAGTATGGGAATAGGTAAGACAACCCAACCAAGAAGTGATCTACAGAGTCATTTCATTTCTTTAAGTAGATGTGATTTGCTTACCCGCATTGCTGTAAACCTTTCTACTTTGCTCTCAATCCACTCAAATTGAATTTATAAATTGGGTTTTGATTATGTTGTTTGTAGTTTACATGTTGTTGTATTTTTTTCCTTGCCAAAAGTATGTCAAAACACATTTTTATTGAACCCAAAGGCCTTGTTTGGACGACAGGATAAGAAAACTTATCCGAGATTTGATAAGATATAGTTGGATCGGATAAGATATAAAATCTCGTAGGATATTATATAGAACTCACCTGGATAAAAGGCATAGATATGTTGTTAAATTCCAATTCTGTATTTGGGTGCATACTGGAAATAAGGTTCAGATATAATTTTATTTTTATTTTTATTTTTATTTTCTTATGTATTATTTTTCTCAAGGTCTTCAAAAATTATTTTTCTAAAAGTTATTTAAATTTTTTCCTTTAAATATATGCATATAAGATATCTAAAATTAAAATTTTATTCACAAATCAATTTCATAATCCAATAACCATAATCACAATACTTTAAAATGTGATTGTGCAAACATCATTCCCAATATAATAGTCTCTCACTTTCGGGATAACTCAAAAAAAATTATGATTTGTATTGCTAAGCATTATCTAAATTAATAATTACATACATCAACTCAACAAAGTCTTTTTCCAAATTACTTGGGGTCGTCTGCATGCATTCTATCACTATTAATAATTACATTCATGCATATATATATATATATAAATTATAACAGTAGCAATATAATATATATATATATATATACATACATATAAATAACAACAACAGTATAAGACTTATAACAGTAATAATATATATAGTCCATTTATTGATATGAAAATACATTAAAAAAATGTGGAACATATAAAAAAATAGAAAAATGAAAAAAGAAAAAAATGGTTTTTAACTTGACTCTTCGACGTTTTTGACTATACATATTATGGCGTTGCAAATTTTTTTTTTTTATGATGTGGCATTATATTTTTATTCTAGTGGAATGAGATAACTTAAATACCACCACTCCCTTGGTATGATTTATATCCCACCCAAGTGAGATATAAATGGTTCATGAGATATAGATATCCAATCCAATTAAAGACACCAAACATGAAATTGGCTAACATTTATCCTATTTAACCCTTTTCTCCCGCCGTCCAAAGATAGCGAAAAGGGTCTATTTTTTTATTTTTATATATTGCCTTTTCATTTGAACATCAGGTCCCCAAACGTGATAGGAACCATTTTTGCAGACTGTACAGTTAGCTTTGTACTCATTCAGAGAAGATTGCAGAGAAACCTTGATAGTATGAGTCGTATCTTATGCATGAACAGGAATGTTGGCTGCAAAAGGGGCATGCGCATTTCTAGTACCTAATTTTTGTATTGTTCAATTCTTTTATTGTTATATTTCCATTACTTGTTTATTGGAGAATTCAGACACGGTATGAATTGATCCAAAATCATGTTCTATGTCATTTCATTAAATGGAAAAAATTTTCCAAGTGCTAGAATTTGTTGTTCATATAAATTATTCTTTCTAAAAAAAATTACCCAGAGTTGGTCCTGCCAATGTGAGGTGCCACGAGAAGGAGATTGGAGACAAACCTAATCTTTGGCACTATTTGCATAACTAGAAGCTTAGATACTAACATGAATCCTCCCTACTGCCTATTTTCTTTTTATTCATCTGACCTGTGTAACTTACAAGTCTTAATTTTCATAATTCGTAATTTGCTCCTAAGTTCTATAGTTCTAAAAAGTGTACAATTATTCTGCATACTTATTACTTACCAAACTTCATTGGCTGCAGTAATGTGCATTGCTTCAATATATCTTTAATTGATTTTTGTCTCTTTGGCTGTTCCATAGTTGAGGTGAAGAGTGGGCTAGATGGTTTCATGATTAAAAAAAGCAATGGAAGACATTTAAGATGTGTCCATAACAACCTTCAGAGTGGGCATCTGCCTGATTATGCTTCACATCTTGCAATTGTCGTAAAGATGGAAGATGGAACTGGTCTTCTCATCTTGATAATTTTTTGTACGTACATAATGCATTTTATTCTCTCTAAAGCAAGAGAGATCTTCTTTCAGAATTGTGCAATTGATACTTTTGTCATTTCAATTTTCTTCCATATTCAAGTTAAGGTTTGCATTTAATTGCAGTGGACATGTTGAATGTGTTATTTATGGCAGTTGTGTGCAATGTCCAAATTGTATGTTTTCCTCCTATTGAAGCTGATTAAGCTGTCAAATTTAACTTTGTAAACGTCTTGATTCCATCTTAAAAATTGTTGTGCTTAAAGACAAAAATTGGTGCCTGCCTTTTAAGTAAGGGTGTCAATTCGTGTTATCATGTTGTGTTAAGATATATATATATTCAAAAATATGTGTTAACTTGAACCCGATACTCTTAACTATCGTCTCAAGTTTCAAAATCCAAACCCAACCCATTTATTAAACAGGTTACACGTGTCGATATGCTTAACCCATTTATTTTAATTTTTTATTTTTTAAATGGAAACGTTACCTATCTTTTAATATGTATAGATAATTTTCAAGTTTAGTAAACTTTAGACATTGGTCAAATTAAAGTAGAAATCTCTTTTATAAGTAAAAAAATCTCCAAACCTTGATAAACATTCAATATGAGACGAATTACCTTAACTCGTAATATTTTTTATAATTAAACGTGTTAAGTTGTGTTAAACGGGTTGACACTACTAAAATTCAAATACGACCTGTTTCTTAATTATGTTATACATGTCAATCTATTTATGACTCAAACTTATTTATGCTTAACCCAAATTCGTTAACTTCGTGTTGTATTCGAGTCGTGTCGTGACAAAAATTGACACCGAGACTTTCAAGCTAGGCCCACATTGTATCAAGTGGTGAAGGAGATGATAGAAAAGATGCACTATGTGGTAATTTTATGTGTGCATTCTTATTTTTTTATTTTTACAAAAAGCCACACTCTGTTCTCCAGCTTTCCCTAGGACTTGGGAGAACAAAATGCACACCTTGTTCAATACCTTAAATTCTCTTGGACTTCCATTCTAATATATTTATTTCCCTTTCTTACAAGTAAAACTTGTTCGTATCACCAATAGAGTACATGAGGCATATTTTTTACCTCACAAAGTCATAGATCTATTACACCCTTTTATTTAATTTGAGTATTTGACCAACTTATAAGTTATAAAGCTGTAAAAAAAAATATTAAAAGTGTTAAAATGACATTATGGTGGTCATGATCTCAGTTGTGTAACGAGGCAAAGAGTGTCAACTTTGATCTTAGACCTTTAGATGCCATTACCATCGCAATAAGATGCAAGGTAATCTTTTTGCATACTATTAATATAAGTTGATTTTTTTTTTCTATATACGTTTATTGTCAATGTATAAATCACTTTACCTAATTTCTATCATTTTTTGTGCATAGTTTTAAATATCGCCAATATCAAGAAATATCATTAGATAATGACATTAGGTAATCTTTTTGCATACTATTAATATAAGTTGATTTTTTTTCTATATACGTTTATTGTCAATGTATAAATCGCTTTACCTAATTTCTATCATTCTTTGTGCATAGTTTTAAATATCGCCAATATCAGGAAATATCATTAGATAATGATTTGGGCAAAGAAAATAATATTGAAATGCAAAATAATCAATTAAGAAATATTAAATGGTTCTTAGAGGGATTATGATGGTGTTGGAAGTGAATCTGGTAGAAATCTCAACAAGTAAGTTAGAAATTGAACCACTGGATGGGACTTTGGAAGAGGGAGAGGAGAAATGAAAAGGAAAAAATTATAGAAAAATCATTTGCAATGGCAGACATGATTGGCTTCTCCTAAATGGCTAAGGAAACTTCTAACAGAGCCAAAGTGGCACTAGAAAATGAAATATTGTGACACATTCCGTTTCCACTACGTCATGAGAGACTAAGATTTAGAAAAGTGAATTGGAACATATAGGAATGAGCTGGCTATTTCTGACTGGTGGTAGCAAGATAAAAGAGTTGCTCCCTCCACCACCCCCCCACCCTGTGCATAAAATAATAATTGTTTGAGGCAACCAAGCTTATTATTGCCTTTCTTTTCTGTTAAAAATTGGAGGCACAACTCTAAATTAGCTCCTTAAAACTCAGGTGTTAAGAAGAGGGAGAGAGGGCCCTTATATATAGACCAGAGGAGCTAAAGACAGGCGATGTGGAAAAACATTTTCCATATAACCGGGCTTAATGTTTTTATAGGATTGTTTTGCTTTAATGTTGGCATAGAGGTTTATGAAATCCTGGTTTATGCATGCTTGTTGGGAAGTTAATTAAGTTAGTTGTGGTTGTGGTTATGGTTTGCCAATTAATTACAAATTTTCAAATTGGCATGTGTATTGAAGGAGCATGAGATAAAGTAGTTTAGCTGGGAGCATTTTTTTTTTTCCTTATTCACATTTTTTCATAATATTCAATTGTTTTTAATAATATTGATACATGTCATTCCAAGTTTATAAATATTATTCCATATCATTTTCTTGTCAAAAAATTATAATTTTGTAACACATTAGTTCTTTAAAATTATTAGAATTTTCGATATCTATTAACAATTTCGAGCTGTACATGGATGCACAACTTTCTACTGTCTCTTTCTCTTTCTTATTCTGGGTTTTGTTTGCAAAATGGAAATTACAGTGTAAGTCTTCACTTTGTAGAATTCATGTCCACTGATGACAAAACATATGGCAACCTTAGAAGGCAAATATTTGAAGTTTATATTCAGGTAGATGTTCATATTGTGCTATAGACAGGGATTTTAATTTCGATAAAAACTAAGAAAACAGAAGAAAAAGGAGAAAAACTCTTACTAACCATTTATACTAAGTTTAACTAATATAAAAAGGGTACCAATAAAGTTAATGCCATTATACTAGTTATTTTTCTTTACAATAGGATTAAATGTGATGGCCATATGATGATTTAGTGAATTTTTCATTTTGAATTTGGCCTGTTTGGATTCTTTTTCCCAGTTTTTTACTATGTAGAATTCAAGATTATGTTTTTAATAGAATTTGGATAAATTTTGGAAGTATGTTTTAAGTTTACTTGATTTTAAATTGATACCAAATTCAAATCTAAACTTTGCTACATCATCTGAGTTAAAGATATATTGGATTATAATTATTACGGTAAAAGCTGGTGCCAAGGGATTTTAATCTTGAGGATGGAGCATGTGGGGTTGGTAAGGAAATCATAAGAAGATTTACTGTAGTAGTGACTAATTGTACGTTGGAGATTTGCTTCTATTGGAACCGGAAAAGGGACAACAAGTATACCTATTAGAGGAGTATATTGTCCTCTTATTTCAGCTATTTTTATGAATTCTTGTAAGTTGTGCATTTTGTGAGTTTCTTATTTCTTTGTGTGTCAATGTTGGGTGTTGACCCATCATTCAATTTTCATAACTTGTTTTCAGATTTAATTTCACATGTTACTTATTAATTATAGATCAAAATATAGAATCTCATGATGCAAGTCCTACAACTTGTTTTTAGATTTAATTTCACATGTTACTTATTAATTACATATCAAAATACAGAATCTAATGCCGCAAGTCCTGTTTTGTGCAAGAACAAATGGAAACTGCATGGGTCTAAAATTTTCTAATTCACACAATTTTATATATTGTTCTTTACTATGTCATGTTCCATTCTTCGTTGAGATAAATCATGTTCTTATGAATTGATGCTGCACTTTCTAATCAGTGGGAGCTCCACTCTCTGTGGCCTGTTGAACACTCAAAGAAAAAAATCAGAGGGCCACCGGGTTGGCTCTGGCGGTAGCCTCTCCGATGATTTAGTCAATAAAATTGTAAAGAGAGACTGAAAGTAAAAGTAATTAAATGACCGTAATCGAAACTGCGTACTTTGGGTTCAATTTATGGGCTGTCGATTCTCCTAAGTTGACTAGGATTCAACCTCCTGAAAGTAGGGATTTGATTGCCATCAAAGAATGACAGTTACCATGTAGAACACTACGCTCCATGGAAATGGAAAGTAGAAGATATCCACGAATGATAGTTTCCATGTTGCACATTGTTTCCTTATTTTTAGCTCGGTAGGGCACCAGAGGTAGTTAGTCAGCTCAGGATCCTCTTGTGGATGAGTATGGTGCCTTTTGAACTGAAAGTGAGTTCGGAAGTTGCTTGGGGTTCCGAGCTATGAAGCTCTAGAGGCCATATGTATAAACTTGCTCTAGATGGACAGGCTTTGGTTGTTTTGTGTGTACACGTGGTCTGTCACTTTATGACATATCAACTATTTCCCCCCCTGAACCTTAGTTTTGCACAACGCGTAACTAGGGTTGTGGGTTTCCGAAAAGTCACGCGTCTTGTCACTTCGTCTTCCCAGGCAACTGTTGATGTGGAATTTAATGCATATCCGCCGCTTGGGCTTTCGAGGCCATTATTTCCCTCAACCGCAGTGACAATTCGGTTGGATAGGCCCCAATTTCTGCAAACCTATATAAGGAAGGGAGGGGGTACATGTATGCCCTTTTCTTCATCGTTTCCTTTGCTCCCAAAAAAATTTCCTGCCATCAAATCAGAGCGATCAGAGTTCTTGAAGAGGTTGCCACCGTTCGAAGCTCCTTCCTCCGGTCATAACTCAGGTTCGGTTTTGATCTTTGCTTATTTGTTTTCCCTTTTTTCCCATCGTTCTTCTTCTTCTTCTGTTTCTTTTCCATTTTTATCCACCATGTCGGTCTTTGATGCCCTTTTCGGCATTGGTTATGGCACAAAAAAGCTCCTCAGAGACGACTATGCCATCCCAAGTTCATATTGTAGGCAGTAGTTCTTCTGATGATGCCGGAAATAGAGTAGTAGAGTCTCCTTCCAGTCTTGGAGTTAGGATTATAAATGCCTTTATTGAGCCTAGGAACAGAGTGGGGGAGGCCTCTAGTAGGCCTTTCCAAAGAGAAAAAAGAGAAAGTGCCATTACGCAGGGCATGCTAGATGACCTGAGGGCTACTTTCGAATTCCCCTCGAACGTGACCTGCAGAGCCCCTAGTTCTTCAGACAGCCCTTCCGATGTTCCTTCGGGTGAGATCTAGTGTCTATCTCGCATGGTTCGAGATGGGACTTAGACTCCCTCTTCCTCTTCTAGTTAGACAGTTTCTTCACATGGTTCAACATTTGCCCTACCGAACTCAACCTCAATAGTTGGAGGCATCTGTTAAGGTTTATAGTGCTAGGACATCTGAATGGTGTCGAGGTAAACCTTGACCTGATCTGTAGCAATATGGATCTAAAATACACGAGGTCTGAGGGCCTCTTCTATATGTCCTTTGACAAGAGGGTTCAGACCCATTTCCTCAGTGCCTACCTCCAATAAGACTTGGAAGAAGTGGTACTTTTTTGTGGGAGGAGGATAGGGAGCTGGAGGACTTCCAGGATCAAATCTCGACATTTCCCCGGAGTACTAGGATTAAGGATGAGACCCCCCCTCTTAAATATATCTATGCTTCTATTTTTGCATATTTTTACTTCTTGTATTGATTGTCTAACCTCTATGTTTATGTCTTCTATGCAGATAAAAGTGCTTGGAAGAGGTCAATCTTCACGGTTGATCTCTAAGACAAGTACCGCCGACTCCTCCAGACCAGCAATAGAGCTCACACTGTCATCCTCGTACTAAGGGGATCCTGATGGATGCTCGACTGATGACCTCCCGAGCTGGAAATCTTAAAAATTCCCTCATGTCCAAGTGGGCTCCAGGGCAGAAGAAGAAGACAGTAGGGAAGCCTTCCTCTCCTGCCAACCCACCTCTTCAAGTGAAGAGGAGGAGGCTCCTCTCCAGCTCCCTGGATCGTACTTCGGTTGAGGATAAGAAGGTGCCTCCTGCTCCAGCGCCTACCCCCCTTCCTGCTCCTGAGGTTCTGACTAGGCGAAGGGGGAAGGGGAAAAGCAGCTGCTCTTGCTGTTGAGGTGCCTGATGATTCCGGCTACTTAGTGCGAAGAAGGCCTTCGACGAGTTCTGGGCTTCTGGCCCAAAGCAATATAAGGGGCAAACTACAAAGTAGATTGCCATACATCTCCTGTCCCTCTAGTTGAAGGTGACTTCCGAACTCTCTTCCTTCTCTTTTTTGTGTTTTGAAACTTTACCTTTACTTGTTTTGACTTGTTTCTAGTTTTTCTTGGCAGACTATGCATGGCCTTGCTGCCATTGTGGAATCTTATACGGATCTGGAGACAATTGATAATCTCCAGTCCGAGTTGGATAAGAGCCAGGCTACAATTAGGGACAGCCCAGTCCACTACCTCTGCTGCTGAGGAGAAGCTGATGGAGGCGACGAACTCTTTGTCCATCATGGAGTCTGAACGGGACTCCCTTGCTCGAAAGTTGGATGACCTTCAGAGGAGGTTTGACGACTTCCAAGCTACCTCCATCCAGAAGACCAAAGATGCAGTCGAATCTGCCAAGGCCCAGACCGATGAAGGCTGAAGTTGAGGAGATGGGTGAGAAACTGATCGAGCATGGGTACAATACCTTCAGAACAAAGCTCCTTCGTGAAGTACCCCGACCTTGATCTGACTGGGATTGACAATGTTGAAGTCCCTCCAATCGAGGCCGAGGTTCGGAACGATGATAATGAGGTAGCCCCTCTTGATCTTCCCCCGACAGAAGCACCTACTCAAGCTGATATGGTTGTAGTGTGCTAAATTTGAGGAGAACGAAGGAAGAGAGTGACGACGACATGGTACAAAATGACCTCTTCCTTGTTTGGACCAATTACACCAAAAGAAGAGAGTGATGATGACATCGAGCAAAACGGCCTCTTCCTCGTCCGGACCAACTGTATTCTAGGATTTTGGCTTCTATATTTTGCTTCTTTGTAAACTTTAGAGATCTGAAAAATGAGGGATGAATTTTTCGTTTTTGCCGGTAGGGCACTATTCATGCGCAGTTTTGACCGGTAGGGTGTTTTCATGCATCATTTAACTATAAGTCATGTTTAGAAGTATATTTTGAATGTGCCATAAAAGAGAAACATGCTTAGAATATTAAAATACACCTCTTGTAAAATTTGAGCCTGTTCGGAGACAGTTTCAAAAATAGGACCAAAAGGACGTCCAGGGTGACCTGGGTGGATCCGGCCAAACCCGGCCACAAGCAAAAATTTATTTTTTTTGAAAATTTTTATTTAAAATGATTTTAAGGACTTTGGCTAAAACAAAATATCAAATTGAGGCGTTTCGGGACGGGTTGTAGTGTAACGAGGTCCCGGATTCATTAAGGGCAAAAGGGTCATTTTGCACCTTTGCCCCTCCACTATAAATATAGCCCTTAGTGTATTTTTATCACAATTTGGTCTGAAAATCAGAGCAGCTCACGTTCATGGTGAAAAGGTGAAAAAAGCCCTAGTTTCTTCAAGCTTTAAGCCACCAAAACACACTCCTAGGCCGGGATTCTTGCGAGGCTTCCTTCTAGGAAGTTGTTCCTCTCATCAATATCTATATTCTCACTAATTGATTCGGCTGTGCAGCGAACACAACTTCCCCGATTGGAGAAAAATCATTCTAGGTATGATATTTTGCTAAGCTAGGAATAGGTTTAAGTTTTCTTGCCTTTTTACATGTTGTTTGATTGTTTAAGGTGTTTACTTGAGGTTAGGAAATCACTTTGGAGGTTGTTGCTTTGAAAACTTAGAGTTGGTAGTTTAGGTGTTTGTGTATTCTTTGAGTTGCTTGATGATTTGTTGTTATTATAAATATGTGTCTTGTCTATATGTTTGGATTATTATATTTTGACTTTTATAAATGTTTATATATCTTGTGTTTTGGAGGATGTGATGGTTTAATGCCTTGGTGCTTTATGAAAATTATGTGTTCTTTGTGAATTAGTGAGATTGTGAAAAATGTGGCTTGAGTATGTGTTGAAATGGATAGTTTATAGCTTATGCTCATGTAAAGGAAGTTTAGGGATTTTGAAGTTATGATTTATGTTGAGAAAAAAAAGCATGACTCGAGGTGAACACCGTGTATATGATGAATTGTCTCATTGAAGTTGCATAATGAAATCTTAGCATTTTGGCATATTGTGATTTCTTGGAAACATGGTATGGGTTGAGCACTTGGTGCTATGCATTATGAGGTGTAGATCCTGTGGTGAAAAACCCAAAATTGGTCATTGTGTTAGTACTCAAGGTCCATCGGGAACGATCCGTAAACGAGACATGGGTGTGGCATAACATTGCATGTATAGGTCATGCATGTTGATATTGCATGGCATTGAGGGATTATGGGATTGGCATTGAGGGATTATGGGATTATAGCTTTTAAAATATACACTTGCACATGCCACGCCTTAAATTTTTTCCTAGTATTAGCATCGTGTTATACCAGCGGTTGTACTGACCCATTCGTGGGATATCATATTACAGATGACGCTCCTGGTGTTTGAGACTTGTTGAAGTCTTGAAGAAAGGAAGGAAAATGGACCATGGAGTATATTTGGCCCTTGGGGCATGTTTTTGTATGTATGGGCATAAGCCCAATTTACTTGTATTTAAACTTGAAAAACTAGTGAACTATGTACCTTGGGCCATTTTGAAATATATGGGTTTAAGACCCAAATGATATGTATGATGTCTTTATTTAATAAGTATTATATGTGTATGTTGAGACAACCAGATACAAATGTTGATAACAAGGGATGTATGTTTAATTTAATGAATTTGTGGCCACCAAGTGAGGGTAGGTTGTGACATATTTATACTTGTGAAATATTGTAAAAATTAGGTGGGAAAAATGCTTAGAAAATAAAGTAAGTAATGTCAAAATCTCGGTGAAATTAAGGGAAGCATTAAGTGTGTGAAACACCCTTTAAATGGGTGAGAAAAGTGCTCAAATTTGAGGTTTAGAAACCTTGAGAAAATGGGCTAAAAATAGGTGAAAAGTGGCTTGAAAAACTTTGGAAAAAAATTGGGAAAATAGGGAAAATTTGGGCTGCTGGACAGAGAAATTCAGCCTCAGGATTTCTACTGTTGCTACAGTAATTTTTCAGGAAAAAAATTAGAAAAAAATCAGACTGCCCAGCCAGTCGGCCAGCCGCGCGAGCGTGCGCGCCGCGCCTACCCCTGCCGCGCACCATGGACTGCCTCGAACCACCTACGCGCGCGTGCATGCGCGCCCTACGCGCCCACGGCCTAGCGTTTGGCCTGCTACTGCCTTGTCCTTGTGTGCTGCTCTGACAACCTGACCCCTACTCCTTTGGGCACCCTTTTTGAGCCATATTTGGGCACCTTTTTGGGCTATGTTTGGCCACCCTCTTGGGCTATGTTTGGCCAATTTTTGGGCCATGTTTGGCCACTCTTTTGGGTCATTTTTGGCCACCTTTTTGGGCCATGTTTGGCCACTTACATGGGCTATGTTTGACCTCTTCCTCAAGACCATTTTTAGTGGATTTCTTGAGTTATTCTTGGCCTATGCTTTAGGGTATTTTAGGGCCCATATGGGTCGTTGTTCCAAGGCATACTTAGAGGGGTTTTGGGATTGCTTTGGAAGCCATTTTTTTAATATGACTTAAACTATTTTAAATACTAATTGGGAAAGATACTTGAACAACATTAGTGAACCATTTTAGTTGAGTTAAATGGTGAGTCTCTACTTATTATTTTGGGAAAACATGGGGGAAGAAATGAATAATTAATTGAATTCACCTTAATGGTCTTTCATTTACTTTTTTTCTTTCATTTCACTCACTTCCTAAGTTTGTGGAAATTCGGGGCGTGACATAAACATTCCGATCTGATGTAATCCTTTGCCAATTATCAATAAAATTGACTTTTTTCCAAAACTGGTGTACTTTTATATTTCAAAGCACTTTGTTGATTGCCTCTTCAGAGTAGCACTACTTGTAAATTTTGTGAATGTTAATAATATGCCAAGCTTGCAATAGACTTCAGCACTGTTCCCACTCATTACTGCTCTGAAGAACAACCTTGGGCTTCCAGCCTTTAATCAAGTAAAAATGTTCAGGAATCGAATAAACTTCATATCTTCCTTTTAACCTTAACTGAGCATGAGCTGAGAGCTATCTTTCGAGCTGAGAGACTTGTAATTAAATAATAATTGAATAGGCCTTTTGTAACTAGAACTAGCAATAACCTGACTTCCGAATAATGAGACTTGTAATTAAACAGTCATAATAATTGAACAGATCTTTTGTAACCAAAACTAGCAATAACATTCAGTAAACAGTGCTTTTGGAAATTTGATAGTCTTCTTGGAAAGACAAACCAAGTCTTCATTGCTTGCATTGAATGTAAAGGTATGTTCATTAGGTTGGTTCAGACCTGTAACTCTTGAATTAATTACAAGGTTTTTAGGGTCTGAACTTTGAAACGGACCAGACCTATAACTCTTGCATAGGCTGCAAGGTTTTTGGGGATCTGTACATTGAGATGGACCAAACCTGTAACTCTTGCATGGGCTGCAAAGTTTTTAGGGGTCTATATATTAAGATGGACCAGACCTGTAACTGTACATTGAGATGGACCAGACCTATAACTCTTGCATGGGCTGCAAGGTTTTTAGGGGTCTGTACATTAAGATGGACCAAACCTGTAACTCTTGCATAGGCTGCAAGGTTTTTAGGGGTCTGTACATTGAGATACACCAGACCTGTAACTCTTGCATGGGCTGCAAGGTTTTTAGGGGTCTATACATTGAAACGGACCAGACTTATAACTCTTGCATGGGCTGCAAGGTTTTTGGGGATCTGTATATTGAGATGGACCAGACCTGTAACTCTTGCATGAGCTGCAAAGTTTTTAGAGGTTTGTACATTGAGATGGACCAAACCTGTAACTTTTGCATAGGCTGCAAGGTTTTTAAGGGTCTGTACATTGAGATGGACTAGACTTGTAACTCTTGCATGAGCTACAAGGTTTTTAGGGGTCTGTACATTGAGATGGACCAGACCTGTAACTCTTGCATGGGCTGCAAGGTTTTTAGGGATCTGTACGTGAACATTTTTTGGGGAAGTAAAGAAAGAAAATCTTTATTGATAATATTTTCGTAAGTGTTCTACATTCCATGGCCTGGGTATAGGTTTCCCAGCTATGTCTTCTAACCAGTATGTGGTAGGTCTGACAATCTTTGTTATCCTATATGGGCCTTACCAGTTGGGCGACAATTTTCCCATAGTGGGATCCTTAGTGTTTGGGAACACTCTTCTTAGGACAAGATCCCCGAGTTGGAAACTGAGGGGCCTTATCCCTTGTTTAGAGCTATTGGCCATCCTGTGCTGGTATGCCTTCATCTTGATTTTGGCCTGATCTCGCTTTTCTTCAAGTAGGTCTAGATTTTCTACAAGCTACTGGTCATTGGCCCCTTGATCGAAAGCATTCGTCCTCGAGGTGGGCATACCGATTTTGATAGGAATCACTGCTTCTGAGCCGTAGACAAGTGAGAACGAAGTTTCAGAGGTTGGTGTTCTTCTTATGGTTCTATAAGCCCAGAGCACACCAAGAAGCTCCTCAACCCATCTTCCCTTGGCATCTTCCAACCTCTTCTTAAGAGCATAAAAAATTGTTCGATTGGTGACCTCGGCTTGCCCGTTGGCTTGGAGGAGCCTTGGCGAAGCGAAATGATAACTAATGCGCAAGTCTTTGCAAAATTTTCTTGAAAATTTTACTGACAAACTGCATACTATTGTTTGAAATGATGACGTGAGGTATGCCTGGACATGCAGACTATATTCCTCTATGTGAAGCCCTTTACTTCCACTTCCGTGATGTAAGTGAGGGGCTTGACCTCTGCCCACTTGAAAAAATAATCGATGGTTACCAAAAGGTACCTTTTGTTTGGAGTGGCCTTTGGCAGCGGTCCTATAATGTCTATTCCCTACTGAGCAAAGGGCCATGGGCTGGCAATAGGAATGAGCTCATGGTGGGGATGGTACTGGTAGGGAGTAAATCGTTGGCATTTATCACATCTTTGGACGTACTCCTTGGCTTGCTTCAGCATACTAGGCCAATAGTAGCCCTGTGTTAGAGCTCAGTGGGCTATGGTTCTGCCACCGTTATGGTTGCCGCAGATTCCTTCATGTATTTTTGCCAGAACATATTGAGATTCTTCTAGAGCCAGGCACCGCAATAGAGGTTGAGAGTAGGGTCTTCGATAGAGCTTTCTATTCAAGACTAAGTACTGAGCCGCCCTAACTTGAGTCCTTCGGGCCAGGTTTTTGTCCTCCGGAAGCAGCCCTTCTTCTATATATCGGAGGATGGGGGTCATCCAATTTTGAGTCTGTTCAAAAACCTGCGAAGACTGTACCTCTTCAATGCTTGGCCTTGGTTGGTGAGAGATCTTCGAAGTTGAATCTTCTTTTGGTTTCAGATGGGAGGCCATGTTTGCTAAGGTGTCAACCCTAGAGTTCTGACCCCTCTTAATTTTTTGAATGATGAATTCATGAAAGGAGCACTTCAGTAAGTTTACCAATTCTGAGTACCGAAGCATTCTATCGTCTTTGATGGAAAATTCTCCCATAACTTGGCTTACCACCAATTGGGAGTCAGAGGAAACTTTGAGATTTTAGGCCTCGTACTCCATTACTAGCTTCATCCCAAGGATAAGGGCTTTGTACTCAGCTTCATTGTTGGAAACTCTGAATCCCAAGCTTACTGCCTTTTCTACTACCTGCCCTTTAGGGGATCGTAACATCAGGTCGATGCCAGAACCTCGGTTTGTGGACTATCAATCCGTATAGAGCTGCCATATAGCGGCGCTCTTACTCAGCTATGCCTTATCATGCAGCGCTGGAGTGAACTCCACAACAAATTCTACCAATGCCTGCTCTTTGATAGAGGTCCGTGGAACGTAGGATATATTGAATTCTCCCAACTCTACAGACCACTTAACCAATCGCCCCGAGACTTCAAGCTTCTATAATACTGACTTTAGTGAAGAGGCGGTTGGGATCTCAATAGGATGTGTCTGAAAATAAGGTCGGAGCTTCCGGGCAGATATTATCAGAGCGAAGGCCAGCTTTTCAATCTCTAGATACTTTTTCTCTGTGTCTAAAAGTGTCTTGCTTACATAGAATACAGGCTTCTGGACCCCCTTGTCCTGCCTAACAAGTACAAAACTGACGGCATTTTCAGAGACTGCAAGATAGAGGAGCAGTTTTTCTCCTTGGATTGGCTTTGAGAGGAGTTCGGGGGAGGCCAAATACTTCTTCAGTTCTTGAAAGGCTTTCTCACATTCATCGGGCCTTGCAAGGCCCTGTTTTCCTTCAAGGCTTTGAAGAATGGTAGGCGGCGATCGGTAGATTTGGAGATGAATCGATTCAGAGCCGTAATTCTCCCATTCAGAGCTTGAATGTCTTTCTTAGTCTTCGGTGATTCCAGCTCAATCAAGGCTTTAATCTGAGTAGGGTCTGCTTCAATACCCCTCTAGGAAACCAAAAAACCTAAAAACTTTCCCTTGGTTACACCGAAGGTGCACTTCAAGGGATTTAATTGCATCTTATGTTGTTTCAGGATATCAAATGTCTGGCTTAGGTACTGGATGTGGCTGCTCTTCCATAGGCTTTTGACCAGCATATCATTTATATAGACTTCCACTGTATTGTCGATCAGAGGGCCGAACATCTTGTTCACCAAACGTTGAGACGTTGCCCCAACATTTTTCAGACCGAATAGCATCACCCTATACCAATAGAGACCTCGTTCGGATATGAAAGCTATCTTTTCCTGGTCATGAGGGTACATATAGATCTGGTTGTATCCATAATAGGTGTCTATAAAGCTCATGAGTTTGTGCTCTGCCGTTGCATCGACTAGTTAGTCTATCCTTGGAAGAGGGAAGCTGTCTTTGGGACAAGCTTTGTTGAGGTCTATATAGTCGATGCAGATTCTCTATTTACCATTTTTCTTTTTGACAAGAACAGTATTGGTGAGTCATTCTGGATAGAATACCTCCCTTATCATCTTAGCATCCAACAACCTCTGCACTTCTTCATTAATGATCTGGTGACGCTCTGGAGCAAACGTCCTCCTTTTCTATCTTACAGGAGGGTGATCAAGATCAGTCATTAGCTTGTGGATGATAAGGTTGGGATCTATCCCCTCCATTTCTTTGGTTTCCCAAGCAAACACCAAGAGGTTGTTGTTCAGGAATTCCACCATCTCTTCTTGTTCGGAAGGTGATAGGTCTAAGTCGATTTGCAAATATCGCCCTCCTCCTTTGGGGCTGACGAGCACTTTGATAGGATCCCTCATTGGCTTGGCTCTACTATCCCGTCCTCTAGGGCTTAGAGGTTCATCAATCCAGGAGGGGCAGGCTTCTGTCTCATGAAGATGGGAAAGGTCTGGGCTCCTATCTTTATGAGAGTGCTGTGATTGCTGTTTGGGAGCCTTTTCTTTAAGTGCGAGAGCGTGGCACTTTTGGGCAATTGGCTGGCACCCTTTGATAAAATAGACCACATTGTTATGCACATACTTCAGGCATCAGTGGAGGGTTGAGGTGACCGCTCCTATTTAGTGGAGCCAAGGCCTTCCGATTATAACATTGTAAGGGGACTTGGAATTCAGAACCATGTATTCTGAGATTATGGTCTTCTGACCATCTCCTTCTCCTGCTGTTGTGGGAAGGTCAATCCTCCCCAGCGGGGTGGTGAGGTTTTCATCAAATCCAGCCATTATTGTGGCGGTGGGCTTGACGTCATTGGAGTTGAGCTTCATATGTTTGAGGAGCTCATAGAATAACACGTTGGCAGAGCTCCCTGTATCTACCAAGACTCTTCGGATCTCAAAATTAGCAATTTTGAGCTAGATAACGAGGGCATCACTGTGAGGATAGTGCACCCCTACAAGATCTTGATCTGAGAACTAGATCTCAGGCACTGGCTTCAGTCTTTTCTCAACAGCAGAGATTTGAAGGATGCTGGGAGTTGTTCTGGCTTCCCGAGTATAATGTTTTCTTGCTCGGTTGGACATCCCTGTGACTGGGTTATCAGCGTGGAGGAGGAAGATGACCTAATTGTTCTGTTGTTGAGGCTCATTCCGTCCATCCCTCTGTTCCGGCCTCTATTCTTGCCTCATTTGCTGCGGCCTGTCATTTCGAGGGTTTTGCCTCCCGTCTTGTCTGACAAACTCTCACAGTCGTCCTCTCCTAATGAGTTGTTCGATCTCCTGTTTGAGGGCTCGACATTCATCAGTAGTATGCCCGTGGTCTTTATGGAAGTCCAGTACTTATTCTGGTCCCTAGTGTCGGGATTACTTTTTAGCGGCTTCGGCCACTTTAGATTTTCACGTGCTTGGACCTGCCGAAGTATGTGAGTTAAGGAGGCGTTCAGAGGATTGTAGGTGCATACCTTCTAGTGCTAGTATTGGTCGGGGCCCTGGATGCCATTCTTTTATCGGGACTTCTGACCCTTTTTTTGGTTGCACTGGAGTCTTTCTTATGATCATCTTTCTGGACCTGTTCTTTAATTTTTTGGGAGGTGATCTTTGCTTCCTCCAGGTTTATATATTTTCTAGCCCGTTCCATAAGCGCTGCCATGTCAGCGGGAGGCCGGAGGTTAGGGTGGCTACCAAAAAGCTCGGACTGTAATCCGTGATTTCTATGAGTTTGGCATTAAAGCGTGCGATGTACTCTCTGAGTGACTCTCCTTTGGATTGCTTTACATTTAGCAAGAACTTTGATCCTTTCCTCAACCTTCTACTGGTCATAAACCGATCAAGGAACTGCTTGCTGAGCTTATAGAAACTAATAACAGATTTCTGAGGGAGACTGTGAAACCACTTCAGAGCAGTGCCTTTGAGGCTGGTCACAAAGGTGCGGCACATGAAGGCATCCGTGGCTCTATGTAGTGCCATGGTATGTTGATAATGAGAAAGATGGTCCCCTAGGTCCCCAGTCATGTCGTATAGAGTGAACTTTGGGACGATGAATTTCTTTGGCCACTTTTCCGCCATTATGGCGGGGGTGAATGATGTGACAAATCTTCCGAGCAGCTTGGCTAGCTCATCTTGTTCTGAAGGGATGTAAGCACCTTTAGTAATAGCTATGTGGTCCATAGAGTCCGCTACTTTTTCAATCCTTTGTGGGCACCTAGGTTGTATCAGTGGTCGAAGGTCCTACCTTACAGCCTCAGTGCCCACATAGGTGGGATGATTCTGTCCCAAGGTAGGGAGAGAATGCCGATTTTCCTAGACTGGGGACCAGTGCCATGTGGGGCTGAAACACTTGCGGCACTGGGTTTGCCCTTGAAGCCACCGGAGTCGGAACCCTTATAGTACTTTGGTAGTGGACAGCCAGCTTGAAGGTCGGTATCCCTCTGCCGGTGGCGACTGATGGTTGGGGGTCTCCTCCCGTATGAGTGGTGCCTTGGGGGTGCACTGGTTGCTCAACGGGAATCTCTTCGTGGGGTCCTCTGCCCATGGTGGTGGTAGGAGGCTGTGACTCCGCATCAGCTGCACCAGTGGGAGGATGTAAAGGGTTATTCCTAGGGCTCTGGGTAAGCAACGCCAGAGTTCTAGAGATGGAAAGAAGTTGTTCCTGCATCAGGTTAGTCTGTCGCTGAACTTGATCGAGTTGCCACTGCAAGGGATCAGATGCTTGTCCCTTTCTTCTTCTAGCGAGTGGCCGATTTGGAGGGTTTTAAGGGTTCGTCCTTGGACGAAGATTGGGAGCCATGGTCCTTCAGTGAGAAAGGCAATGAGTTTATTTGCAGAAAAAATAACTTAGCAAGAAACGATTTTTTGTTTCCCACAAACGGCGCCAAACTGATGTTGCACTTTATGATTAGTGGGGGCTCCGCTCTCTGTCGCTTGTTGAACACTCAAAGAAAGAGATCAGAGGGCCACCGGGTTGACTCCGGCAGTAGCTTCTCCGGTGATTAAATTAGTAAAACTATAAAGAGAGACTGAAAGTAAAAGTAATTGAATGACTGTAATTGAGACTACATACCTTTGGGTTCAGTTTATAGGTTGCCGATTCTCTTAAGTTGACTAAGATTCAACCTCGTGAAAGTAGGGATTTGATTGCTATTAAAGAATGGCAGTTACCATGTAGAATACTGCGCTTCATGAAAATGAGAAGTAGAAGATATCCAAGACTGGTAGTTTTTGTGTTGCACATTATTTCCTTATCTTTAGCTCGGTAGGGCACCTTAGGCGATTAGTCAGCTCGGGATCCTCTTGTGGATGAGTATGGTGTCTTCTGAACGGAAGGTGAGTTTGGAGGTTGCTTGGGGTTCCGAGCTATGAAGCTCAAGAGGCCATATGTATAAACTTGCTCTCAAAGGACAGACTTTGGCTGTTCTGTGTGTACACGTGTCATGTGGAGACTGGTCTATCACTTTATGGCATATCATGAATCATCTCACGTGAATTGCATATAACGCATGGGAAGTAAACGACAAAAGAATTGTTAACAAAAAATGTTATTGGTTTGAAGGAGATATAAACTAATGATTATGTTTAAGTATCATTTAAATATGCCATGAATTGCTAGGAACTACATTGTTTGGGCAATCACTTTAGCTATACCAGTCTATATTTTAATGTTCTCGACGTGTTTTCTTGTTTTGCTTTCAATGAGATTAAGGACAATCCATTTAAATTTATTTAAGGATATATAAACTAACGTGTTTTCAACAAGTTAGATTGATCAAGTTACTAATTGGAAAAAAAAAGGATAAATCAAATTGATCCAATTTACTTATTTAAGGACCATTTAATTTAGTTTATATTTATTTACTCTTGACTATTCATGTTTTTCTACAAATGTTTTTATCTGATTCATTAGCTCCCAAATCCTCATAAAAATCTCCCCTTTTTCCCGTTAAATTTCTTGTGATTTGGCCGTATTGAAACCCAATGAATGAAGAAATTCATTTAATTTTCTTTACAGGTTTGATTTCATTATTTAGAAGAAAAAAGATGTTATTGGAACTTAATTTTTCATCAATTACTTAATTATCTTCAGGTTAATATGGTTAGAGATATTATCAGAAGCTAGTCCAGTTTGATACTTAAACATGCTAAAATGCAAGAAAACAATTGTTTTATAATTTTATTGACAAAAATGCTCCTTTTCATTAATTTATTATCCCAAATATTTTCACAATTCCACCGTTTCAGAATTCTTTGGATTTTCTTCTGGGTTCTCCAAAAATAGATAAGCTAGGAACGTTCCCTTTCTCTGCAAGCCCCTGCGTTGGCTGTGACATCTCCCCCGCCCGCTGCATGTCCACCACTTCCATAGTTGTTTGATCAGAGTTTTTTCCAATTGGATAACTTCAATCGCACGAGCAACCATTTTCGTTTCATCGGAGTTTTTCTAATCGGGTAATTTCAATCCTCTTAACCCTATTTCTAGATTCCTCTTAATGTAAATTTATTCTAACCCTTTTGTCTCCACACCACTTCAACAACCTTTTCTTCAACATTTTGTTCTTAGTAAATCGATAATTGTTTTGAATTTCTTTTCATCTGAATCTTGTGGGTTTAGATTCACTGTTAGATCTTATTGTGTTTTGATTCGTTTTCTCAATGGCTCAAATCTTTTGATTCCGTTGCGAACTGTTCCATATGGAATCTAATGTGTTTTTGCCGGCTCCAAATAGACGGCCATACCCTGCAATTTAGCTCCTTGACTGAAGGGGTTTCGTAACACATGAGAAGTATGTCATTGTAGTCGGTTGTCTTGGCTAATTTCAACATCGTGTAATTCTCAGAGAAGTTTCAACAATTTTATGGTGAGTTTTTGTTTCCACTTTTTTGTTTTGCAGGGAGGATTTTTTCTTCTTTCGTTTTCAAAACATGCAATGTCATATATCAGATTTTTCTTTTCAAAACATGCAATGCTAGGTATTAGATTTCAAGATTTGGTTTTGATCATTTTCCCCACAAGTATTTGTTATTACCATTTCTAAGACTTTGAAAAATTATGTTTCCAGAATCCAAACCATGATAGTACCAACCAAGTAATAACTACTGCAGTGCACACCTTCTGTTTGACAAATTATGTTTCCATAATCCAAACCATGAAAGGTGTTAACTACTTCAGTGCGCACCTCCTGTTTGGCGGTTCAGGTATTCGGGTATCTTGTGATATATTTAGGTGTGCCTGAAACTAATCTGTTGACATTCATTGTTGTGTTTGGGGTAGGCATTAGTTTGTTTTTGGTTTATAGATGCAGTCTGTCCTGAAAGCGATTTGGATTAGTGTGGGAATAGGTAAGACAACCCAACCAAGAAGTGATCAACAGAGTTATTTCATTTCTTTTAAGTAGATGTGATTTGCTTACCCGCATTGCTGTAAACCTTTCTACATTGCTCTTAATCCACTCAAATTGAATTTATAAATTGGGTTTTGATTATGTAATTTGTGGTTTACATGTTTTCTAATTTTTTTTCCTTGCCAAAAATATGTCAAAACACATTTTTATTGAACCCAAAGGCCTTGTTTGGACGACAGATAAGAAGACTTATCCGGGATTGGATATGATATAGTTGGATCAAATAGGATATAAAATCTCGTAAGATATTATATAGAACTAACCCGGATAAAAGGCATGGATATGTTGTTATATTCCAATTCTGTATTTGGGTGCATACTGGATATAAGATTCGGATATAATTTTATTTTTATTTTCTTATGTATTATTTTTCTCAAGGTCTTCAAAAATTATTTTTTTAAAAGTTATTTAAATTTTTTCTTTTAAATATACGATACAAGGTATCTAAAATTAAAATTTTATTCACAAATCAATTGCATAATCAAATAATCATAATCACAATATTTTAAAATGTGATTGTGCAAACATCATTTCCAATATAACAGTCTCTCATTTTCGGGATAACTCAAAGAAAAATTATGATCCATATTGCTAAGTGTCATCTCAATTAATAATTACATACATCAACTCAACAAAGCCTTTTTCTAAATTACTTGGGGTAGGCTACATGCATCCTATCACTATTAATAATTACATTCATGCATATATATATGAATTATAACAATAACAATATATATATATAGTCCATTTATTGACATGAAAATATATTAAAAAAATTTAGAACATATAAAAAAATAGAACAATGAAAAAAGAAAAAAATGGTTTTTAACTTGACCCTTCAACATCTTTGTCTATCTATATTATGGCGTTGCAATTTTTTTTTGATAATGTGGCATTATATTTTTATTCTAGTGGGATGGGATAGCTTAAATATCACCATTCCCTTGGTATAAGTAATATTCCACTCGGGTGGGATATAAATGGTTCATGGGATATAGATATCCAATCCAATTGAAGACCCCAAACATGGAATAGGCTAACATTTATCTTATCCAACCCTCTTATCCCGTCATCCAAAGATGGCCAAAAGGGTCTTTTATATATATATATATATATATATATATATATATATATATTGCCTTTTCATTTGAATATCAGGTCCCTAAACGTGATAGGAACCATTTTGTAGACTGTACAGTTAGCTTTGTACTCATCCAGAGAAGATTGCAGAGAAACCTTGATAGTATAAGTAGTATCTTATGCATGAATAGGTGTGTTGGCTGCAAAAAGGGACATACGCATTTCTAGTACCTAATTTTTGTATTGTACTATTCTTTTGTTGTTATATTTCCATTACTTGTTTACTGGAGAATTCAGACACAGGGTGAATTGATCCAAAATCATGTTCTATGCCATTTCATTAAATGGAAATTTTTTTCCAAGAGCTGGAATTTGTTGTTCATATAAATTATTCTTTCTAAAAACAATTACTCAGAATTGGTCCTGCCAATGTGAGGTGCCACGAGAAGTAGATTGGAGACAAACTTAGGTCCCGTTTGGATAGCCGCCCAAACTAAATTCACAGTATCCAACTTTTCAAAAACCTGTTTGGTTGTAAATATTTCAGAATATCACTTGGAAGTCTCTGGAGAAATGAAGATAAAGCATGCCCCTCCGTACAAAAAAGCTGATGCATATGACAAAGAGAGGATGAGTTTGATTGAAAAAAAAGAAGAAGCTAATGCATATGACAGAGAGAGCTAACGTGAACAGCTGGGAAATGCAAGGAAAGGAGGATGGGTTTGATTAAAAAAAAAAAGAGGGTACAGCTTGTAGGGGGTTCAGCATCTCAGTCTCGCACTCTCTGCAACTCTCACGCTCTCACTCTCTGCAAATTTGTCTGGATCTGGCTTCTCTCCATCTGGCTTTCTCTCTCAGATCAAATCACTCACGCACCCGCATCTCACTCTCTCACTCTCTGCATATCTCTCTCTCTCACACTCTCTCCAAATCTCCCTCGATCTGGCATCGCCTGATCTCGCTTGTGCTCGCAGATCAAATCTACAACGGACGCATGAAATTGGCTCTCTGAATAATCAAATCCAGAAGATCATCCGTGCAAAAGAATCCATCACCAATTTGAGTACCAACCATTATATCTATTGGTTCTGCAAAGAAATCTCAGTAAGATTTCAGCATCTTCTCTCATAATCTCCTTCGAAGATTTTATGTAAGAAGCTGTACGAGTTAGACGTACATTTTCTTCCATAAAACCCATCAATCTGAAAATTTTTCTTCACTACACCATTGCAAAAATTAGCTGTATTTATATTCAGGTTTGTTTTTGCTTGTTTATTCACAAGGCGATGTTAACAAGAGCCCAGAAGCGGAAGCTTGAAGAAGAACCCGCCTTTCATTCATCCTGCAGTTATAGAGACAAGAATCAAGTGCCAGTACCTCCATCTCCATTTAAAAAGGTATGGACAATCCTATATATCTTAACCAAATACCCTCTGTGTTGAGCCTATTTTGGATTCTGATGATGATTTATTTTTTTCATTATCAAATTAAGTCATTTCTACATATTTAGTTTTGCATTTATTAATTAAAATTGGGCATCCAAAATTTTTTCTATAATTATATGTTGGTTGTCAATACCATGTCATATTGGTAGTAGATGTCTGAACAATATGCGGAGTATGAAGATTATGTGCTTTGGCCGTCACGGATTGAGGAGACCTTTATAAGACTAATGGTTGACGAAGTTCAAATGAATCCTCTACAAACAAATACATTTCATGCAAAAGTTTGGAAAAAAAATTGAGGATGAACTATTTAACTATTATGGAAGGCGATATATCCTTCAGCAATTGAAATCGAAGTATACAAGGTTGCGAATGAAATATAGGGAATTTGTTTAACTGTTGGGGGATAAATGCTCTGGTTTCGGATGAGACCCGGAAATGAATACAGTTACTACAACTGAGGGTGTATGGGAACGGTATCTTAGGGTAAATATCACTCACAACTTCTCCCTACTTGCTATACTTACACAACCCTTTAAAAAAAAATTCTCACTCCATATTCCTTTTCACAAATATAGGCACACCCTAATGCGAAAATATTTTGTCGCAAGGGACTCGACCATTACGAGTTGTTGGGAATTATTTTTAACACCACAACCTTCAAAGGGTCATTGGCAAGATCATCTTCTCGGTTGCTTTCACATCAGATGAGGAAAGAGAGTTAGAAGAGAGTTTTTTTAGGATTGGTGTGCATGTGAATCCTGTAACACATACACAAAATATTCCATTACCAGTCAACCTCACCCCATCATCTTTTAGCAAATGTGTTTCATCCGGCCCACAGTCACATAGACCCTCAAAATCAAGTAAAGTGTCAAGTATGAATATCGTTTTGGATACGTTTATAGATTATACCAAGGCTCGTACGAAGAAGTTAGAACACCCAAGCCAAACTACAGAGGCTGTCTCTAACCTCAATGATCGTTACTCAATTACAGCATGCATGGATACCTTAAATGCTTTGGCAAATGTCAATGATGAACAATATGTAAAGGCTGCTAAGTCCTTTGTGGATGGCGAGTGGCGCACAGTTTTCATGTTAATGCGAGGATCTTCTCCGATGGCTTGGGTTCAGAGCCTATAGGGGTTTTGTTAGTCCATGGATTTGGTGGTTGTTTTGTGTCTTATCCATTTGTGGTGGTTGTTCGCTGTCGTTGTATGCTTTTATTGTTTCGTGATCTGGTTGTCTGTTTTATCTTGTTCGATGACATTGAAACCATATGTTATGTTTGTGATCAATTTTCTTTAGTCTTATGCATGTGGTCACCGACTCATGCAACTAGGTTCTGTCCATGTATACATGTTGAGGAACTAACTATGTCGCTCGTAGTATTATGGGTAAAGTAGACATGTCATATAAGATGTTTAGGATTTAATCTTACTATGTTATCTATATAATATAAGTTGTTTTTTGTGGATTCTGAAATGCAAGTGTTTGATTTGGAGTTTTAGTTGTATGTTTTGTGTTGTAAATTCATTTTGTTTCTGTACTTTTCTATGATCTGGTTTTATTTGCAGCTGTACTTTTAATGATCAATCATCGAAATGTAGTTTTATTAAGTATCATCCAATGTTATGATCATTGAGATATAGCTTCAAATTGAGTAAATGAAATTTTAATTCCCTATATTTTCATGAGCTGCTACATTATTTTTGACATTTACTTACTATGAAAGTTGTTCCTCTAAGTTAATAATCAGATTTTACTTACAAGAACATTGTGTTTTATCATTAATTACTCACTGTTCAATGTCTCAAATTCTCTTATTGCTGGTTCTTTTGTACTCTGTATCGATACAGAGTTCTCTTTGAATTTATATGCATGTGGCTTTTGGTGCAAGGTTTATATATTGTGAGACAAACCCAAAAATGAAAATAAATATTGATCACTACCCTCGTACTGATTAATTAAATCTTGATTTAGCACTTTTTCTTGTTTAGTCGTGTTGAATTCCACAAAAAACTCTGCTATTTTCCTTTTCTTTTTGGGTTCTCTTTCTTTTTTCAATTGTATGACTTTCTATTATATTGAGAAACTAACTAGTGAATTCAGTTAACTGACCATATGAAATTTTATACAGATAACCATATTTTTTTTGTCTTTTTTTTTTATTATTTATTTTTGAATCTTCTTTTTCTTGACCTTGCAAGACCTTTTTAATTTCTTTACATATTGTTTAACCATTTTTTATTTTATTTTTATTTTTATCTTTAATTTTCGTCTGGTTCAAAACTCACAGATCGGTGCATGATCGTGTTGCCATAAAATTATTAATCGTCAAATCCCTGTATTGCATAGTGAATGCCTGTGCATTATCCAAATTTTTTATGTTCATTCTCTAGGTGATGGGATAAGAATCTAAGCAAAATATAAATTTGATAATGTTTTGAACCTAAACCTTTACTTGTCTAAAATATAAATTGAATTGAATCCACCATTGACTCTTATATTTGATAATATTTTATTAAGGTGTATTGTTTATGCACCAAGGTTCATTAGGAATTTAAAATTTTAATAATCACAACTTTATAATGAGAAATCCCCACTGATTTCAATACAGTCAAATTTTTTTCTTTTGTTTTATTTATAAAACTGAAATAAAATAATTAATGTAAGCCCGAATTAGGTTCAAGAAATATTAATTATTGCATCAGTGAGGGACAAATTTACACATGTTTTGCAATTTAAGTGTCATGTTTTTCCAGAAATTTTTTTTTGTCTCTTGCAATGTTTTTCCACCAAATTGGTTGGAATGCTTTTGATAATTCGGTACTTCTCCATTTCGTGATTCATTTGTCTCACATGTGATCTATTACAGTGAGGATTCATTTGCAGTGTTGTGAGAGAAAAAAAAATTTCTGTTTTATTTTAAAATGAGAAAAAATCAAATTGGCTTTTGACAACACTATCAAGGTCTTGGAATACTATTTGCATCTTCAATATGTGAATGGGTTGTTCAAAATTATTAAATGGGCCATTTATAATGAATTTAATTAATTTAGTGAAAGGAAAAATATTATGTATTTTAATTTTTTTTTCCTATCTTTAATAATTTTGAGTTTAATACAATGCGAATTTTAAAATTATTATATCTCGATGCATTACATTAAGGCCTTGTTTATTTAGTTGCTTGGACATTCTTATATGGGATGATTTTTATTTTACATAGAGCAGTGTAAATAATGTCTCAGTTTTACAATAATATTATTGGTTATATTGTTTATTTTACTAATAAAAAATTCTACCAAAATTTTATTACCCTACCACTAAAATGTGTTTGGTAATGCAGTAACATGTCGCATAGTACGTCAAACGACTCAGATACAGAGGATATTGACATGATGCTGGATGTGTTTATGTTAACACAAATTCATAATCACATGAGTAGTAATATTGGAAAACAATCTTGTAGAACATTTGCCTTAATAAGTATTCAGTATATTCAGGAATTATTAACTGGTAATCCGACGCGCATTTTTGACATGCTTTGTATGGATGCGCCGACTTTTATGGCCTTGTGTAATACATTACGCAATGGTTTCCTTGATGAAACTCCACACCGACACGTACCAATCAAAGAATCTCTAGCTTTTTCCTACTAACAGTAGGGCATAATACTAGACAAAGAGTGCTGGCAGAACGATTTCAGCATTTAACTGAAACAATCGACTGCCATATTAAGGATATGATGCGAGCTTTGGCTAAATTAGGTGTTCTACTAATTTGCCCAAAGTTGTCGTATCAAACTGCTCCAGAAATAATGACAGATCCTAATTTAACCTTTACTTTCTGGTACGTATGATATGGAATTTGTGTACTTTGAATTGTTTTCTCCAATTAATTGACTTCTTTTAAGTTATAAAATTTGATGGCATGTATCCTATAGGACTGTATCGGTGCAATTGATGGGACACGTGTCTGCATGGGCACTTGTTTCAAAACAAACAGCATTTTGTGGTCGGAAAACTACTGTGATACAAAATGTTCTTGCTGCTTGTTCATTTGACATGTTGTTCATATTCGTTTACACGGGTCGGGAGGGAAGTGCTAATGACTCTCGTGTATTTCTAAATGCAATAACAAATCCCGAGGCCAAATTTCCTATGCCACCCATTGGTAAGATTCATATTACATTTACAGACCCCAGTAGTTAACAAATAAGGTATAGTCTACGTTTATATACTTACATTTGGGTTTGTTTTCTTTAAATGCTTCAATGGTTAGGTAAATATTATTTGGTTGATACTGGTTTTACGAATGTTGGTGGCTTTTTATCCCCTTATCGTGGTGAGAATTACCACCTGCGAGATTTTCAAGGAAGCAGTCGGAGCTTTAGCGAATATAGGGAACTATTTAATCATAGGCATTCATGTTTGAGGAATGTAATAGAGATATGTTTTGGGGTACTAAAGTCACGATTTTCGCTTCTTAAGAGTATGTCAAACTATAAACTATCTCAGTAAGGACCATTAGTCACTGCTTGTTGTGTAATTCATAACTTTATTCATCTACATTCTATGTCGGATAATATATTCAATGAATTTCAACCAGATGACATAGAGTTATATGAAACAAGTAATCCGCTCCGGCCCCAAACTGAAGTTGACATGTCAAAAGAGCAAGTTAACCACATGACACATTTATGCGAGCAAATTGGATTACAAATGTGGGATGATTATGTGCAATAAGACTACTAGATGACTTGTAATATTTGTATCTGTTTTTGTAATGTAATTATCATTGAGTCTTCATTTACATATTGTGGTATATTTGCGTGTTTGTTAATTTTTTCTTTATCCATGTGCTTTATTTATTATGTCTTATATACCTTAGTTTGTTCGGATCTATATAATAATAGGATATTTAATGGAGGCACCATACTGTACATGCATAAGACTAAAGAAAATTGATCACAAACATAATATATGGTTTCAATGTCATCGAACAAGATAAAACAGACAACCAAAGCACGAAACAATAAAAGCATACAACGACAACGAACAACCACCACAAATGGATAAGACACAAAACAACCACCAAATCCATGGACCAACAAAACCCTTACAGACTCTAAACCTAAGCCATCTGAGAAGATCTTCACATTTCTATGAAAACTGTGCGTCACTCGCCATCTACAAAGGACTTAGCAGCCTTTACGTATTGTTCATCATTGACATTTGCCAAAGCATTTAAGGTATCCATGCATGCTACAATTTAGTAACGATATTTGAGGTTAGAGATAGCCTCTGTAGTTTAGCTTGGGTGTTCTAACTTCTTAGTACGAGCCTTGGTATAATCTATAAATGCATTCAAAGCGATATCCATACTTGACACTTTACTTGATTTTGAGGGTCTATGTGACTGTGGGCCGGATGAAACACGTTTGCCAGAAAATGATGGGGTGAGGTCGACTGGTAATGGAATATTATGTGTACATGTTACAGGATTCACATGTACACCAGTCCTGAAAAAATTCGCTTCTAACTCTCTTTCCTCATCTGATGTGAGAGGCAACTGAGAAGATGATCTTGCTAATGACCCTGTGGTGGTTGTGGTGTTAAAAATAATCCCTAACAACTCGTAATGGTCGAGTCCCTTGTGACAAAATATTTTCGCATTAGGGTGTGCCTACATTTGTGAAAAGGAATATGAAGTGAGAAAGTTTTTTTAAAGGGTTGTGTAAGTAAAGCAAGTAGGGAGAAGCTGTGAGTCATATTTACCCTAAGATGTTGTTCCTATACATCCTCAGTTGCAGTAACTGTATTAGTTTCCGTGTCTCATCCGAAACCAGAGCATTTATCCCCCTACAGTTCAGCAAATTCCTTATATTTCATTCGTAACCTTGTGTACTTCGATTTCAATTGCTGAAGGGTATATCGCCTTCCATAATAGTTAAATAGTTCATTCTCAATTTTTTTTCAGACTTTTGCATGAAATGTATTTGTTTGTAGAGGATTCTTTTGTACTTCATCAACCATTAGTCTTATAAAGGTCTCCTCAATTCGTGACGGCCAAAGCACATAATCTTTATACTCTGCATGTTGTTCAGACATCTACTACCAATATGACATGGTGTTGACAACCAACATATAATTATAGAAAAAATTTTGGACCCCCGATTTTAATTAATAAATGCAAAACTACATATGTAGAAATGACTTAATTTGATAATGAAAAAAATAAATCATCATCAGAATCCAAAATAGGCTCAACACAGAGGGTATTTTCCTTTTTAAATGGAGATGGAGGTACTGGCACTTGATTCTCGTCTGTATAACTGCAGGATGAATGGAAGGTGGGTTCTTCTTCAAACTTCCGCTTCTGGGCTCTTGTTAACATCGCCTTGTGAATAAACAAGTAAAAACAAACCCGAATATAAATACAGCAAATTTTTGCAATGGTGTAGTGAAGAAAAATTTTCAGATTGATGGATTTGATGGAAGAAAACGTACGTCTAACTCGTACAGCTTCTTACATAAAATCTTCAAAGGAGATTATGCGAGAAGATACTGAAATCTTACTGAGATTTCTTTTGAAGGGTTTATTGATAATTTTCTAGTTTGCACGGTAATGAGGACTACAAGTTTTCAAGTTTAAGTGGCATGAAAGACATATCTGAACACGTGCAATAAGAATAATTCAAGTTACAAATGTCAACATGGTCACTGGTATTATGAATTGTGTGCATAGAGGAGTTTTACCTAATGAAATGAAGCCACGGTGGTCTTCTTTTTTCCTTTTTTCCAAGGTGGACTGTTGTGATAGTTTAGTTTGTACATTGAAATGTCTTCCTTCTAATTTAGGTCTGAATCTTCCAAAGCTCAATTTATTTCTAGCTAATTTAAACCAATTTTTCGGTTCTATTCCAGCATCACTTACTAATGCTTCAGGACTTGTAAAAATTAATGTAGGAGATAATGATTTTACTGGGCCAATGCCACTGAATTTGGGAATCCTCCAAGAACTCCAAGTGTTACATTTTGGTGGTAACCCACTTGGAACTGATGAAGCCAACATCTCTTTCATCTGTACCTTAACCAATTGCACCAATCTGCGAATACTGAGTGTATCTAGAATTCAAATAAAAGGCGTGCTACCCAATTCCATTGCAAATCTCACCACCAAGCTCACATCAGTATGGCTGGATCAGAACTACATATCAGGAAGCATACCTCAGGAGATTGAGAACCTTGTCAGCCTAATGTCACGCCCCACCAAGACTGACAAAGGTTATGCCACGCAGACGCCACATAAGCGCTTACTGGATGATCACTCTTGTCTGCATGGCCTGCTTACTAGGATTCTCTAGAACATTCTGAGAGTGTGTAGAGATTCCTAGACTTGTATAGATTCTTGTACATTCTTATAGACTTGTGTAAAGTATTCTAGATACTCAATAGTGGCCATTAGATCAGATTAATCCTAGCCATTGATTGTAAGGCCAAGGGCCTATATAAAGGGGTGGCACTTCATTTGTCCACCAAACAAGCAAGTTGTATCTCTTACTTGAGCAATACAAGCTTTCTTCACTTAAGCCTTCTTGTTCTCTAGTTTTTCTCTTCTCTAGCCACAAGCCTAAGTGTGCTAGCTAGGTAGGCTGACTTAGCACTACAAGTCGAGTTGTGAGTAGCTAAGTGCCGCACGGGTGCTTAAAATATTAAACTCACGACAGTTGGTATCAGAGCCTAGATTGCGAACGCGTCGCAATAAGAGGGAAGGACAGTATGTCAACTTCAGAGGCAATTCAAGAGGAGGAGCAAACCCAAGTCCAAGAGCCTGGCCGAGGTATGCACCAGAACCCCGCCCAAGGGAAGCAACGGACCAAGTCCAAGGATGCTTCTAAGGACATGATGGCTAGCTTGGAGTCACGGGTGGCTAACGTGGAGGCCTCCGTGTCACTATGGGATTCACACTTAGAGGAAGCTGGGTAACGTCTCGACGGCTTAGAGACAGAGTGTGGAGAGCTTAACCAAGCTATGAAGGGATCCCTTAATGAGCTAGGCGGTTCCATCAGACGGGAGATCCGAGCCTTGCGAGACCAACTCATGGGTGAGGTCATCAACCTTCGTGGGTATGTTGACGAGGAGCTTAACACTATCCGTGCTCATGTGGAAGAGGTACGTTCTGATTGGGCACTATGCAAAAGGGCGGTCACTGCGGGCAACGTCGTCACTAGAGAGACACCCAAGGTGGATGTGCCCAAACCAAAGAGCTATGCTGGTTCAAGGAATGCTTGGGAGCTCGATAACTTTCTATGGGGCTTAGAGTAATATTTTGAGGCCGTTGGTATGACTGACAAGCCTGCCAAGGTACGCACGGCTACCCTTTACCTAACCGATACTGCCATGTTGTCGTGGCGTAGGAGGCACAGTGACATTGAGAGAGGCACAGTGACATTGAAAGGTGCACTTGCACCATGAATACTTGGGAGGACTTCAAGAGAGAGATCAAGCGGCAATTCTACCCAAAGAATGCCGAGGAGGAGGCACGAGGCAGACTACGCCGACTCAAGCAAACGGGTGCTATTCGGGACTATGTGAAGGAGTTCACCACCCTTGTGCTTGAAATCCCAGACTTGAGCGACAAGGATTCCCTATTCTTCTTCCTAGATGGCCTTCAACCATGGGCCAAGACGGAGCTAAGGTGACGTGGAGTGCAAGACCTTGTGACGGCCATTGCGGAGGCCGAATCATTCATTAACTTTGCCGTCAAGAAGGACAACCCCCAATCCAAGAAGGGTAACTTCAGCAAAGGTGGGGGAGGCAAAGGAGGCGCCCCACTGCATGATGGAAACAAGGAAGGTGGACCACACAAGCCACCTAGTGGCAAGGATAGGGGCAAAGGAAAGGAGGGCAAGGATTAGCCGGCCAAGCCCAAGGGCTCATGCTTCCTGTGTGATGGCCCTCACTGGGTGAGGGACTGCCCCAAGAGAAAAACCTTTAATGCTATAACAGCTGAGTACGAGGAGCAATAGGAGCAAGAGGATGCTCATATGGGGTCCCTACAGATTCTCAATGCTATCAAGGCCAAGGCCACATCCTCTAAAGGCCAAGGCAAGGGACTCATGTTCGTGGAAACCAAGATTAATGGGGTGCCTACTCGTGCTTTGGTGGATACTGGGGCATCCCACAACTTTATATCAGTGGAAGAGGCCAAGAGACTTAGTCTCAAGGCTACCAAAGAAGGCGGTTCTATCAAGGCAGTTAATTCGGCAGCCAAACCTATCATGGCATTGCACGAGACGTAAGTACTAGCATTGGCGAGTGGATAGGATTGATTGACTACTCAGTGATACCCATGGACGACTTCCAAGTAGTGCTTGGCATGGAGTTCTTGGACAAGGTCAAGGTATTCCCGCTTCCCTTCGCCAACACAATGTGCATCATGGAAGGCGGTTCAGCATGCATGGTTCTTATGAAACGGGCGACCAAGCTACAAGCCAAGTCACTATCCACCATCCAATTCAAGAAAGGAGAGACTAGCTACCTTGCTGCCCTACGACCAGATGATGATGAACTAGTCTCCCCTCAACAAGAGCTGCCTAAGCCTATTCAGCGTGTGCTTAAAGACTACAAAGATGTTATGCCTAAGGAACTGCCCAAGAAGCTACCACCTAGGAGGGAGGTGGATCATAAGATTGAGCTGGAGTTAGGGTCCAAACCCCCAGCCATGGCACCCTATCGTATGGCGCCATCTGAGTTGGAGGAGCTAAGGAGGCAACTTAAGGATTTGCTTGACGCTGGCTATATCCAACCTTCCAAAGCTCCCTATGGCGCACCGGTACTCTTTCAAAAGAAGAAGGATGGGTCACTTTGCATGTGCATCGACTATCGAGCGCTCAACAAGGTGACGATCAAGAACAAATACCCCATACCATTGATAGCCGATCTCTTTGATCAACTTGGCAAGGCACGGTACTTTACCAAACTAGACTTATGATCGGGGTACTATCAAGTACGAATAGCGGAAGGTGATGAGCCCAAGACTACTTGTGTCACAAGGTACGGTTCTTACAAGTTTCTAGTCATGCCCTTTGGTCTCACCAACGCACCGGCTACATTTTGCACTCTTATGAACAAGCTCTTCCATCCTTACCTCGATCAGTTCGTTGTAGTATACTCGGATGATATAGTGGTGTATAGCATTACCTTAGAGGACCATGTGCAGCATTTACAAAAAGTCTTCCAAGTATTGAAGGAGAACGAGCTTTATGTCAAGTTGGAAAAGTTCTCATTTGCCCAAGAGGAAGTCCTATTCCTAGGGCATAAGATCAAGGGTGGAAGGCTTATGATAGAAGAAGCCAAGGTGAAGGCTATTCTAGAATGGGAGCGGCCTACGAAGGTGCCAGAGTTGCGGTCATTCTTGGGTCTTGTCAACTACTACCGCCGCTTCATCAGGGGCTACTCGGCACGAGCCGCTCCTTTGACAGATCTTTTAAAGAAAAATCGAGAATGGGCATGGACGGAGGCATGTCAACAAGCCTCTGAGGACCTTAAAAAGGCTGTCACTGAAGAGCTTGTCCTTAGCCTACCAGACCATTCCAAGCCTTATGAGGTGCACACGGATGCATCGGATTTTGCTATTGGGGGCGCACTCATGCAAGAAGGTCACCCTCTAGCCTATGAGAGCCAAAAGCTCAATGACACCGAGCGTCGCTATACTGTTCAAGAGAAGGAGATGACTGCTGTCATACATTGTCTACGGATATGGAGACACTACGTGCTAGGCTCTCAGTTCATCATTATGACCGATAATGTTGCCACTAGCTACTTCCAAACTCAAAAGAAGCTAAGTTCAAAGCAAGCTAGGTGGCAAGATTTTCTAGAAGAGTTTGACTACTGGTTTGTGTATAAGCCCGGAAAAGAAAATGTGGTGGCCGATGCTCTAAGCCGTAAGGCTGAACTTGCTACCATTAGCAAGCCCCAATGTCCCCTACTTGATCGTATAAAGACAGGTCTGCAACATGATGCCTTAGCCAAGAGCTTGATCGGGTTAGTCAACGATGGCAAGACAAGGTGTTTTTGGCTCAAGGATGACTTGCTCTTCACCGTGGAGGACCGACTCTACGTGCCTAAGTGGGAAAGCCTACGGAAAGAGTTGATCAAGGAATGTCACAACACCAAATGGGCGGGCCACCCAGGCATGAGATGCACTCTAGCCTTGCTAGAGAATTCATATTATTGACCTCAGATGCGTGATGATGTAGCGGCCTATGTAAGGACTTGTCTTGTATGCCAACAAGACAAGGTGGAGCAGCAACACCCCGCCGATTTACTAGAGCCACTACCTACCCCAGAAAGGCCATGGGAAAGTGTTTCTATGGACTTCATCATGGCATTACCCAAGTCAGAAGGATGTGGGTGCATTATCGTGGTGGTTGACCGTTTCAGCAAGTATGCTACCTTCATCTCTGCCATGGCTGATTGCACAGCTGAGGAGACAGCTAAACTATTTCTGGGGCATGTTGTGAAACTTTGGGGAGTTCCACAGAACATTGTCAGTGATCGAGATCCTCGCTTCACGGGGAGATTTTGGACGGAGCTCTTCAAACTAATGGGATCGGACTTGAACTTCTCTACAAGCTTCCATCCCCAATCAGATGGCCAGACCGAGCGGATCAATGCTCTATTGGAGCTATACTTACGGCACTACGTTAGTGCCAACCAACGAGATTGGGCCAAACTCCTTGATGTGGCACAGTTCTCCTATAACCTACAACAGAGTAAGGCTACTAACCACAGCCCATTTGAGATTGTTACCGGACGACAACCAATGACTCCTAATGCCATCGCATCATCTTATGGCGGAAAAAGTCCGGCAGCCTATAAATTCGCTAGACTTGGCAAGAGCAAGCCAACTTGGCACGGGCGTACCTCGACAAGGCGGCGAAAAAGATGAAGAAGTGGGCCGATACGAAGAGGAGAAAGAAGGAATACAATGTGGGAGACTTGGTCCTAGTCAAGTTTCTACCCCAACAATTCAAGGTGTTCAGAAAGGTGCATAAGGGGCTAGTAAGACGCTACGAGGGGCCATTTCCTATCCTACAATGGGTAGGCAAGGTTTCTTACAAGGTGCAACTACCACCCAAGCTAAAGATCCACCCAGTCTTCCATGTCAGCTTCCTAAAGCCTTATCATGAAGACAAGGAAGACCCAAGTCGGGGAGAATCGAAGAGGGCTCCAACAGCCGTGGTTACTTCCTTTGACAAGGAGGTTGACAACATCCTTGCCAATCGAGTGATACGGAGGAGAGGTGTCCCCAACTACACAGAGTACTTGGTAAAGTGGAAGGACTTGCCGGAAAGCAAAGCAAGTTGGGAGCACGAAGACACGTTATGGCAGTTTGCTGAGCATATCCAACGATTCAAGGATGAAGGCGCGATGAGGGCGTCGAAAGCTTAGGTGGGGGAAGATGTCACGCCCCGTCAAGACTGACAAAGGTTACGCCACGCAGACGCCACATAAGCGCTTACTGGATGATCACTCTTGTCTGCATGGCCTGCTTACTAGAATTCTCTAGAACATTCTGGGAGTGTGTAGAGATTCCTAGACTTGTATAGATTCTTGTACATTCTTGTAGACTTGTGTAGAGTATTCTAGATACTCAATAGTAGCCATTAGATCAGATTAATCCTAGCCATTGATTGTAAGGCCAAGGGCCTATATAAAGGGGTGGCACTTCATTTGTTCACCAACCAAGCAAGTTGTATCTCTTACTTGAGCAATACAAGCTTTCTTCACTCAAGCTTTCTTGTTCTCTAGTCTTTCTCTTCTCTAGCCACAAGCCTAAGTGTGCTAGCTAGGTAGGCTGACTTAGCACTACAAGCCGAGTTGTGAGTAGCTAAGTGCCGCACGGGTGCTTAAAATATTAAGCCCGTGACACTAAGCTACTTTACAGTAGATACTAATGTGATCACAGGTAATATTCCTGATTCCATTGGCAAACTTACCCAGTTGCAAGAACTCTACCTTTTCACAAATAACATCTCAGGAAAAATTCCAAACTCTATTGGCAACATTACTGGATTATGCATTCTTAATCTTTAAGAAAATTTGCTCGAGGGAAACACACCTGTTTCTTTAACTAATTGCACTAAATTTTAAGAATTGTATCTTGAGCGAAATCACCTCACTGGTCCCATACCCGAGCAAAGTTATCAGTTTTTCTTCCCTCTCAATTGGCCTCATCTTAGCCCAAAACTATTTAACAGGACCACTACCATCACAAGTGGGTAACCTAAAAGATCTTGTGTCACTGGATATTTCAGAAAACAAAAACTATCCAGTGAAATTCCAAGCACTCTTAGCAATTGTCTGGTGTTGGAATCCCTCCATATGGAAGGTAACTCTTTTGAAGGAACAATTCCTTTATCTTTGAGAAACTTAAAAAGCATTCAAGTCATGGATCTTTCTCGCAATAATTTGTCTAGACAGATTCCAAGGTTTCTCGGAGAGCTAACTCTACTTAGGAATTTCAATCTTTCTTATAATATGTTTGAGGGTGAAGTGCCAAATGAAGGGGTCTTTTCTAACATCAGTGAATTTTCAGTTGTGGGAAATAAAAAGCTGTGCGGTGGAATTAAGCAATTAAATTTGCCTGTATGCCCCTCAAAAGTCTCAAGGAAACAAAGAAAGCTTTCTTCTTGGACAGTAATAATTTCCGTGACCACAGTTGCTTTTTTCACAGTTTTGGTACTAGTATGTGCTTGTGCAATTTATCAAAAAAGAAGGTCCAAACAACAACCCTCTATGGCTTCCATAGAGGAAAACCAAATTCAAAAAGTTTCTTATGCTGAACTTTTTCAATCTACCAATGGATTTTCTTTAGTTAACTTGATTGGTGAGAGAAGATATGGCTCTGTTAATAAAGGGATTCTCAGTGCCAGTGAACAAATTGTTGATGTAAAGGTACTCAACCTTCAACAACATGGAGCCAACAAGAGTTTCTTGGCAGAATGTGAAGCAATGAAGAACCTCCGTCATCGAAATCTCGTCAAGATCATCACCTCTTGCTCAAGCATAGATTTTAAAGGCAATGATTTCAAAGCTTTGGTCTTTGAGTTCATGTCAAATGGGAGTTTAGAGAGTTGGTTGCATCCAAGTTTGTCTGAGCAGCATGACACAAAGAACTTGAACCTGACCCAAAGGATAAATGTTGCAATTGATGTGGCATCTGCATTGGAATATCTACATCATCATTGGGGAACACCAGTCACCTATTGTGATCTAAAGCCAAGCAATATTCTTCTTGATGACGAACTCTGTGCCCATGTAAGTGATTTTGGCCTAGCAAAGTTTCTTTCATCCACCACAAATGAATCAAATCGTGCACAAAGCAGTTCAATTGGGATTAGAGGAACAACTAGGTATGTTGCTCCAGGTAATTATCGTCCTTCTATTTATTCTTTCTTTCAACCTTTGAAGAAAAAACTTATTGAAAGCTTGGAAATATTGAAGAAATTTATTAACTTTGAAATTTTAATTTTTTTTTAAATTGCAGAATATGGAATGGGAGGAGAGGTATCAACAGAAGGCGATGTGTACAGCTATGGAAGCCTCTTATCGAAAATGTTTACTGGAAAAAGACCTACTGATAGCATGTTTACAAACGATTTGAGTCTCAATAACTATGCTAAGATGGCTCTCCCAGAAAGAGTGATGGACATTATTGATCCACAAATCATATTGGAAGATAAAGATGAGTCAAATATGAGCAGCCAAAGTAGCAAATGCAACACTGCCAGAACAGATAAATGCTTGGTGTCAATCCTTCGAATTGGAGTGTTATGTTTTGCTGAAATGCCACGAGAGCGAATGGGTATTAAAGATGTTCTTGTGGAACTGCATTCAATTAGAAATATGCTTCTTTTAGTTGAAAGAGAGAGTAGGAGGAGAGAGAGAGAGAGAGAGAGAGAGAGAGAGAGAGAAACAAGGAGTAATTCTTAGTAGTATCCATAGCTCATCATGTAATATTTGAAATAATGTATATAAGCTTTGATAATCACATCTTGTGCATACTTGTACTGTTTATGTATTGATCTCCATTGAAAGCATACAAAATGAGATCAATCAGATACCACATTACAATTGTATTCAAACTTATCTTGTGAAAAAATGTTTTTGGGTTGTGGCTCCATTTAGAATGCTTAGAAGACAGTGTTAGCTTAAATCATTGATAGAGAATGCCTGAAAAATGGGTTACTGCATATAAACTATTTGAGAGATGCAAGCCCCTATTGATGAAATTCTGCCATGTTTAAAGTGGTGTGTGAGCAACTACTGGATATAATCAGGTATCATATTGTTTATACACAAAAAGTGCCAATTTAGTCTAGATCATGAAAGGTAAGTGGGAGGATAGGAGTGAAAAAGTAATAAATTTTTTGTGTTCTAAATGAACAATACTTAGCTACAAACTAAGTAGGAAGAATCTCTTTTTACCTTAACACGTGATTTAACCACAATCTACTATATATGCAATGCACGTGTCTTTTATTTTTTTATTTTTAATTTTTTAGTTAAAATTAAATAATCACATGATATTTATATGATTATATACATGACAAATTAAAATTATAACATGTACCTGAATAAAAAGAAGTTCCTCGCCCATCCTGAATACTATTTTAAAACATTGTTTCCCGACTACTGGTACAGTGAGACTTAATGAAAATCCTACCTCCAAGATACAATGCCTTGAAATCATGAACCTTTGCCTTTAAACAAGAAGAAAAAAGTATGATAGAGAAAACACTTCCTTTAAACCACAACAAATGCAATGTATGATAGTGAATAATATTCTACAACTAGCATTTATAGTCTTAACCTTGTCAAACTTACTTAATGCTTGTTCAAAAAAATAATAATTTGATAATCTCAACATAATAAATTTTTTATGTAAAATATTTTAAATTTATGATTTTTCTTTTGGACTAAGTAAAAATATGCTTTCATATAGAAATTCCATTGTGAATTGCCATTTTTAATAGAATGAAAGCAAGATTGGCCGGACAGCCAAACCATTTAAGGTTACTTGTTTGTAGGATTTTTCGGTTTGTAACAATACTTTTTAAATGATTTATTTGTACAATTTTTGGTTTTTAATAATATTTTTATGGGTAAATTATATTAATCTTTATGAGGTTTCTGATAATTACATTAATATCTCCTAAAATTTTTGAAATTACACTGATCGTCCCTACTTTTCTGATAATATACGAATATTTTCTTCCAGTCAATTTTTTCTTTAAAAAGACAAATTTGCTCCTTTTATTTATTTATTTTGTATTTTTTTCAATTTTGATCAATTTTTTCTAAATATTTTTTATTATTTATTTAAAAACAAATTTCAAGTAAATAACTTATTTTTATTTTATATAAAAATAAATTTAAGGTTTTTTATGAATATTTATTTGTAAAATAAGAAAATTGAAAAAAAAAACACGAAAAGGGATAATTTTGTGATTTTTAAGAAAAAAAAAATTGATTGAAAAGAATATTTGTATATTTTCAGATAAAGCAAAAGAGATCAGTATAATTTATCATATTTTTATTTAATTAATTATTTATAGACAATGTGTTTGAACCTAACTTCCAGCACCAGCACTTTAAAATGCTTTCACATTATTATTTTTTCAATTTAATGGCTAGGGCTATATAGCAGGACTAACCTTTTTCCTATCCATAAATCCTCCTAATCCTGTCTTAAACTTGGATAAAAACAAGATTTCATCCCAAGTGTCTAATATGACCATTCAAAAATTTTACCAGCTAAGTTTATTGACACTTTTATTCACTTGGAAAAGGTAATGCTTGACCCAAGAAATAACTCCATGGCATTAACAATTAACAAAGTATTCAAAATTTCTAATTTTGGCATCAAATGAATGAACCTAAATATTCTCTACTCTCTAGTGACAGCCCTCCGGGCATCTGAATTTCATGCACATGTTTGGTACGGTAGAATGAACATTTTAGGAATGTTCACTCTAATTTTTTTATTCTTTATTCTTATTTGGTATAATTGAAAATGTCTATTTCATATAATGGACATTACATTAAAAATCATTTCAAACATTCCTTTGATCCAAGTAAGTAATCCTTATTTCATTATATGTCATTTTTATTCTATCTTTTATTTCATAGAACAGAATAGCTATTCATTCTTGTGTACCAAACGTGATCTTAAGCGTTGTTATAATTTGTGACCCTTTTAAAAACATATTTTCTATACAATTAACATTCATTTCGAAATTGGGTGGGGTCTTGTAGGTATGGCAATTTGCTTTGTCAGGCTTTTAATGGGACAGTTTAAGGAGAAAATGAATGGGTAAGACGGGGATGGGAGAAAATACTAAAACCCAACACGACTTTAGGGTAGTAATGGGTGGAGGTACTCCCCCTTGATTATATATTTAAATTATATAAATATCTTTCAATATTTTCATATTACATTAAATACTATCACATATATAAACCTAAATATGTGTATCTATATGTAAGTATAAATTTGTATTTGTAATAATATTAGTGTATTAGTTTTAATTTTAAAAATTTAAAATAAAATAATTTTTAGATAAAGACAGGACGTGCCAGAAGGGTGGAGACGGGAATGAGAGATATAATAAATAAAAAATAAAAAATGTTATTTTTTAATGAGACAGAAATAAGGAGAGACTCACACCGAACCCGACCCATTCTCCTTCCTAAATCCACATGCATAAATCCATTTATGCTCAATAAAGAAAAGTCAAATCTCTATATTTAAAATTATGAAATTATTTTAACCAACTGGGGCTATCCAAAGTTTGACCGTCACGTTCTTCTCATTATTAGAAATTTACTCTCAATAAAGAAAAGTCAAATTCCTATATTTCTAATTAAGGATCCAACTCCATTTACTCTCAATAAAGAAAAGTCAAATTTTTATATTTATAATTATGGAATTATTTTAACCAATTGGGGCTATTCAAAGTTTGGCCAACACGTTCTTCATATTATAAGGAAGTCATGAATTTAAGTTTCATTTTTTTATTAGAAAAAATTTTCATTTTCAAGTATTTTTAAACTTCAAATTTTCTTTGATTCGCATGTAGATAAGAAGTTTTATAAATTAGACTATTTTAATAACACGTCTTTTTAAAGTGAAAGTCGAATTTGCCTATTATTTTTTCCTTTTCATTCACTCGAATATTTTCCTTTTCTTACAAAAAAAGGGGAAGGAGAAAGATATTCTTTGGTGGATTCCTCTTGTTTCTATTTAGTCCCTTTTGTTTCAAAAGTTGTTTTTATTTCTACATCTGTTTCTTTCTCACTTTCCCTCATTTCCTCTGTTTTTGAGATTTCTTTTAGTTACTTTGCAGGTTCATAATTGAGAGGCTCCTAATTTGTATATGGTTGATTGATTGATTATAATTCATATATTGTAATATCTCATCACTTCCTTCAAAAAAAAATATGGAATTGTTTTTTAAAATTGATTGATTGTAATTCATTTATTGTAATTTCTTAAAAATATGAAATTATTTTTAAAACAAAAAAATATTTAAATCATATAACTATATAGTGATTTAAAAATAAATCACAACTACTTGTATTTCATACATAGGAGCAATTCTAATCATGCAACCTAAAATTAACTCTAATGTTAGATAAAATAGCTAAAAGTTATCTTTGGCAAATCACTTTTGAAGTGGCTATTTCAACCGTGCTATCTAGTTTGTAGAGTCTTAAATTTTTTATTAAATAAAAATAAATTTATAAGAGCATTTTCAAGGGGCTCTCTACATGGAGCTCCTTTAGCTATTTTAGAAAATAAACTTGAAAAATCATGCTCCAACCACACTCCCTATCAAGCTCCTAAAATAAGGGATGCCCAAATTGCTCCTAAATATGAGGACCGAGAAAGTAAAGAAAGAAGACTCCCTATCAAGCTCCTAAATCCATTTTTAATTTGTTTAGTTTCTAGAATTTTATATTCTATTTATCATATATTTAAAGTGATTAAATATATTTTTTAATATGGTGTATTAAATTGTGAGAGCTTTATTTAAACTATTTTTTATATTTTGTCTTAATTAATTTTTTATTTAATATTTTGTTAAGTTAAAGAAGTCAAATGGGTGCTAAATTTAAATTTAGAATTATATTTATAAAAAAATATTAGATTGATTTTGTATAATACAAATTATGTGTGTAGATAGATTCTCAAGGTAAAAAAATAATCATTTAAAAAAGTAATTAATTTGAAATAAATCCAAATTGAGATAATTAAAATTTCAAAAATTAATAAAAAAATTCAAAGTTAGTTAAAATATGGAATATGGTTGGAATAGACCTTTCAAAAGTAACTCCCTAAATTAACTTTGTTGCAATTTTAGACAGAATAGAGAGTGGGCTTTCTAGAAGAGTTCATAAGTCATTTTAGGAACCAAGTTCAAAAAATTCAAACTCAAAGGAGGCTCCCTATCCTACTACTAAAACAAGGAAAGTTCAAATCACTCCATACATGTGAGGAGAGAGAAATGAGAGTGAAGACTAACTAAATTGATTAAATGAATATTTTAATGTAGTAGTTTTCTAAAATTGTATTTATATTAATTGATTAAATGTATTTTTTTAATGTGGTTTAAAAGTATGTAGAAGACATTTAATTAATTTATTTTTTATATTTTCTCACACAAATAGTAAAATTTTACTATTCACTTTTTTCGTATACTGATTTTTCTTTTTTACAATTTTCATTACCTTAAAAGTCTCTTTGAATATTGAAAAAATTGACTAAAACTAGTAATAATTGAGAAATTTACAGTGAAATTAAAATTATTTTATTTTCTTATGAGAGTAAAATTTTACTGCCTTTAAAATAGTAAAACTTTACTGTGTTTCTTTAAGGACAGTAAAATTTCATTATTTGAAACTAATTTTTTTAAAAACAATTGTATGTAATATAATCTTATTTGAAAGATTTCGGTTTTTAAAATTCAAATATATAAATTTTATTGAAAATGAATTTATATATTTTAAGTTATTAAATTTAAAATTTTTTTTTTATATCGAGTGTTATTTACAGAGTAATTAGACTTTTTTTTTTTTTGAAGAAAATATTGAAAGAATATTTTAATCGCTTTATAATTGAAGAGTTTCTAGAGTTAATATATTTGAAAGTAAATTCAATAATAATTTTAATTTAATCTGTGCACCTTTAATAGAATGACTCAAAAATAAAAATAAAAATTAAACCAACCACCATCCAATATCGGGTACCCGATTGTCCAAAGTAGATTACTTCGGCCGAGTCGGTTAAAAGTCGGCTACTCGGCGAGTCGGCGCGTCGGCGGAGAACACTTTCCGGAGATAAACCATAGGTTTTCGGTTTTTGGTTTTTGGATTCAATTAAAAAACCACTAGGGCTATTTATCGCTTTGCTTCATAGTTCATTCTCGATCAGCCGGCTCCCTCTCTCCAGCGCCAAAATCCAAGCAAACTTCTGTTTGCCTCAAATTGGTAAATTGTTTCTTTTCTTTGCTTTATGGTGATATATGTTGATTTTTATATATAAATATACAAGCTTTTTAATAAGAAATTGTCTAAGGAGGATAGAATGATTATACTTTTCTGACCTGCAGCAGGCTGATTTGATAATCCCAATTTAAGCAGTGAATATGATTACTGGGTTAATCAATGCCAATCCTGTTGTGTATGAAAAAAAGGAGCGTCGACTTCGAACTGCACCAGGTTATGTAGACGAGTATACTGCGGAACCCATTGACCAACAAGAAATTTTTGATATCCTTTCATTTGATTACATTTGATGGGGAGGGGCGTGGGGGGATTTTAAACTTTATATATGATTAAAATTGACATGTATAGTGAAAACTTACTATATTGAATCTGTATTTTCATGGTTTAGGTTTTTTGCTCAAGCAAATTGATCAATTGTTTTAAGCCCCTATCAAGCAAAGTTTTGCACGTTGCACAGATTCACTTTCCCTTAGAGGCATGAAAAGAGTGTAGAAGAAAGAGTAAGAAAGCACATGCCAATAGGAGGTCCAGAATTTTATGTGAATGTAAAATTTTATAGCATTATTTAAATATTAATTACATTTATCAGAAAACATCATTGGCATCTTATTTGTCTGCTTGTAATACTTCTGAAGATAATGGAGGGTGTGCTTCCTTGGTTTTAGTATCATACAATATAGATTTTGATGCATATGTGGAAAGCATATTGATATTGCAAACAAATCAACAAGTTTAATCAATGGGTATTGCATTTTTACTTGTTTTATAAGATGCACCATTCAATATTTAAAGCACACATTTCTAGAATATAAGACAACGATTATAGTGTTTTCCTTTTGTATTGTCCTTCCTTCCTTTCACTAAATCCGTGGACCAAATGAAGCCTTGAAGGGAAATAGGGAACAACAAAATGAACATGAAAGTTCTTTTGGAATAGAGAAGAAAATGAAGTGCAACATTCACTAGATATGAGAAGGCAATTTACTGTGAAATCCTTCTACTCAACCTTTTTTGTCATGTGAATAGGCCAGATCTTCCTTGGAAGGATATTTGGATAGTGGGGGTTCCTTCTAAGGTCTCTAGTTTTCTTAGGTCAACAGCTTTGGAAGTGATTTTGACTATTGATAATCCTGTGCATTGAGGGAAGATGTTTCCCAGCTGGTATTGCATGTGCAAAAAGGTATAGGAAAGCAATAATCACATTCTTCTTCTTCATTGTAAGGTGACTTGGCATGTTTGGAGTGTGTTATTTTCCTTATTTCGTGTTTCTTGAGTGATGCTGAGGTCAGTGATGTAATTGCCTTTTGCTAATTGGAGGATTGTGCTAGGAAGAGAGTTTGTTATTGTCCTAAACTAGTTACAGTTTTGGATTTCTAGAAAGTTTCAAGACTTGTATAGAAGGAATGCAATGGCTCCTCTATTCTTTCCCGGCCTCCCTTGGCGCCTTGTTTATTATATATTACTAATCAAAAAAGAAGGCACTGCTTACAAAGAAACTTAAACAAGCACAAGTAAAAGCCTGGAGGCAAAAAGGTCTGCATCCCTGTTAACTGAACTTGGACCAAGAGAGAGAAAAATTTGTATCGAATTAATTGCCCAAGGTCTCTGTTCAAACAATGCATTTGACTTATTGCCCCCCCCCCCCCCCCCCCCCCCTTTTTTTATCAGTGTTTGACATACAGGCGTTAATGCATGACCTAATGAAGATATCCAAATCCTGATAGATGCTGGACAGAAATTTCAATGTATTATCAAATTTTACGTAGGCACTATGTAAAACATGACTCTCTCTCTCTCTCTCAAATTTAAAATTGCATTTATTTTACATATAGACATGTTTATGCATGTTGTTTAATGAACTTGTGCTTCAAATTAAATATTAGAAAGTATTGTTGTTGTAGATATTCAAGTCATCAACTCAAGTTAACAAAGTCTTTAATTTTTAACTACTCAAGGTCAGTTACATGAATCCTTTTTACCCACATATTAAGTGTATGTATGAATTTTGGCTTCGTCTTTCAGGGAAAGGAAAGTCCAATGAGTCTTGGTATTTGTTAAAAAAATAAAATTACATAATCTTTCAGAGAAAGGAAATATATTGTTTTAGATGATCTGATTTGAAAATGCTTATTATATAGCCTGAAATAGTGGCTCATCTTTTTGGAGAGTGTTCTCCTTGTGAGGAACTTATATGGTAGAGACTAGATTCTAGATCCTTGTTTTTTACTGCTTCCCTTTCTGACCAAAATAGGAATTCACTTTCTAGTGATACAAAGATATGAGAATTGCTCACAAGTTTCATCCATTTTTTTAGACCTTGATTTTTTCCCTTATTTTTCTTTTGAATATTCTTTTTAATTTTGTATCAAAGTTTGAATGCTTTATAGAATTTATTAGTATTAATTCGTGAAAGAATTTGAGCTCACTCTTTCTTAAGGAATGAGAGAGTTGATTTTGTATATTTTTCATATTTGCATTTCTATAGCATTCATTTTAACTGAGAAATTGTCAGTGTCTATAACTACACTTTGAATGTAAGCATTAACTAGCTGCATGGCATGCTTTTATCTTGTCCAGAATTGACACAAAATTTGAATGTGTGGTTATATAGTTGGTTTTCTCATCATCCGCAACCGTTTATGGCCAACCTGAAAAAATTCCATGTATTGAGGATTTCCAGTTGATGGCTATGAATCCATATGGGCGAACCAAGGTATATGCTAAAATGGCCTTAACAATATTCTTCCTTTTCTAGAAAGTTGAAACCAATTAATAATTATTATTTATTTGTATGCTTGATGCTCCAAGTGGTTGGTTGTACTTTAAGTTCAGAATTGTGCAATCTCTTGGCTTCCTAACCTATGTTTGATTGTGTTAAACTAGCTCTTCCTTGAAGAAATTGCTCGAGATATTGAGAGGGCGGATTCAGAATGGGGAATGATTTTGCTAAGATACTTTAACCCTGTTGGAGCTCATGAGAGTGGCAAACTTGGTGAAGATCCAAAAGGCATCCCAAACAATCTTATGCCTTACATTCAACAAGTAGCTGTTGGAAGATTACCCGAGCTAAATGTATATGGTCATGACTATCCCACAGCTGACGGTAGTGCGGTATGTAGAGTCCATTAATGTTTGGTTTTCTAGTAGTTTCACGACGGTTTCACTTTACCTTATACTATGCTCACCTTGGAAACTCTTTGCTAACAAATAACTAGTTAATTTCTTGGTTAACAGGTTCGAGACTACATCCACGTTCTGGATTTGGCAGATGGTCACATTGCTGCTCTTCGGAAGCTCTTTACAACAGAAAATATAGGTGAGAAAATATTTTATACATAAGTTCACATATTAATGATACTGCAATAGAAAGATTATGCGAGCTCTTCAATTTAAAAAATGCATTAGGTTAGACGAACATTACCATGTTTATGTACAAAATGCATATCAATTTGGGTTTTCATAATATTCTCTATAGCATCACTAGAATTTGATGTTTAACATATGTACTGTGTTAGGCTGCACTGCATACAACTTAGGGACGGGTCGTGGTACATTTGTACTTGAAATGGTTGCTACATTTGAGAAGGCATCTGGCAAGGTGATTGTACCTTTGTCTTACCTCTATTTTTCTCTCTCACACACCTTTGCACTTGTGCACACGCAAGTTTTGGACATGCTAAAGTTTTTTTTTGTCTTTCAGAAAATTCCTATAAAACTATGTCATAGAAGGGCAGGAGATGCCACAGCTGTCTATGCTTCTACAGAGAAGGCTGAGAAAGAGCTTGGTTGGAAGTAAGTTCATCATCTATGTTCTCCAACAATTGGTTAGTTTTTATGCATAGAAAGATGTCTAATGGTATTGTGTTTAATGTGACATTGATGGTACTTTATATATCTAACTATGCTATGCCAAACCATACAACATGAAATAAATATTGATGAAAAGGATATATCGCAAGTGATAAAATAGATATTAATATCAAATAATAGATATTTTTAATAGAATTTTTGGAAGTGTTAACAAACATATACTTATGAAGAAAAAGTGTTAACATACATATAATGCATGACTTTAAGTTAAAATATTAAAAATAACATGTATATTTGACAAGTATGTAGTCTATAAAAAAAAAATGCCATTGAGAATAAAAAGCAACTGATTATTTTGATTTCAGAAAATTTAACCATATTAACATCAAATAAATATAGAAAATACATTTCTAATAATATAAATTTACAATTTACAATTATACTAATCATATTATACAAAACCCTACAATTAGTACATGGAGTACCTTTGTGGTTCGAATGTAAAATTATTATTATTATTTTTTTACATGGATCACCTCAGGACACTTAAAATCTTATTATTAAGTTGTTCAAGGTGCTTTACCTATCTCATGCATTATTTCGGTTATCTCATTTAGTGGTTAATATATCTTTTCAGTTCCTACGTAATGACATTCTCAGAATTTCAAAGTATGGCAAACTATACCTACTAATAGTTTACTAATAACTATATAGTTATGGTCCTGATGGATATCATGCTTAGCCATACCCATAAAACTTGTAATATACTCAATATTACTAGTCTTTTTTTTTTTATAAGTAATATGTGCATTAAAGATCGCCTAAGGAGGGTGAACCCATATACATAAGAAGGGAGGAGGGTTACCCTGGCTTGTCTCCATTTCATCAAGTTGTTTACAAATCCAACCAAATCCATCTCGATCAACCCTCAATCTCCTCACCACATTTTGACGTCTATCTGTTATTTGGTAGAGAACACAATTCCCTTTTTTCAATTTCCTTGATTTCGAAGGCTTTGCCCCCTACCTGCATAAATCTCGCTGGCCTTGTCCTCGTGAGAGAGGGTTTTTTTTCTTCATTAAACTCGTTTGATCCAAAACCCTCAATTTTACTAGTCATATTCATTGGAGTTTAGTTATCAAAGGAATACATATTCAATCCTCTATCAATCAATAATATTTGAAAAAATATAAAACTACTAGTAGAATTATTAAATACCAAGTTTCTTAATTATTTTCTTTGATGTAAATACTTGCTCAAACATACATGATTTTAACAAAAAGAGAAGACATGGTGCATACTTCCAAAAGTGAAGAGTTTTTTCATCCCAAAAAATTCCATTTATAAAAAATCTAAGTTAATAAATCTCCTATAAAACTTGTAAATTAATGTTAGTAATAAGTTTCTTGTAATAATATTAGTAATAAATCTCTTGCGATTGATATCCATGTATTTTTCTATTGTAATTATAAATAAAACGAAAAATATAAATTGTTAATCAGCCAGTAATTTTTTTTGACCTTAGAAAAAAATTGGTTTTTAAAATTTTTTCAAGTAATAAAAGTTATTAAGCTATAAAATATTTATGATTGGATGGTTTTCTCGTATTTTAAGACAGATGTACCTAAAGTATGATATGTGCGATATATCCAAATTTTCTGATGATATAACGAGAATTTCATTTGGAATATGTGCAATGTATTTAGTGATATATCACAATATTTTGCAATATAAATGTGATATCTTGTTAATTTAAAATCAAATATAAAAATCATTTTGCAACTCAGAAAATTGCAATATGTCAATAGATATATCATGATGCCTTTGGATATTTTATCCATGCCACACACTACTAGCTCAAGACTGGTAGATATGGATATTGACAACCTAACTATGTATATGTACACATGTTGAATTGAATTCTTCGAACTAGTAGCTAAAACAATTCAGCGGTTGAAATCTCAACATTAAAATCCTGCCAGAAACTCTGAAATATAAATCATTTTGAAGTTTATATATATTGTGTTTATAGTTGATAGCGTGATAATGGTGCCTCATAAATTGTGTGTTGCGTTTCACAGCTAACTCAATGCTTTTTTTTTCAGGGCAAAATATGGCATTGAAGAAATGTGCAGGGACCAATGGAAGTGGGCTAGCCAAAATCCATGGGGATACCAGTCCCAGCCTTGAATGGTATACTTTTGAGCATTTTGCACGAGCTATACTTAACCCCATGGATTATGTAGGGTTCAGAACATTTTACTAGAACAAATCCCATATTTCATGATCAAATTAATAAAATACATTGGAAACTCTCTTAGATGTCATTTCATTTGTTGGGAACTAAGAACTTGATTATAATTTCTCTTTTGGCAAACATAATTGTTTTTCAAATAATGTTTTAGTGACCTGTATTCATGATGTATATAAAGGGTTCAACTTCTTGGTTCCTTTCCTATTCTTTTGTTTTTCTAATGTTTGGAGAGCTTAATCAACCACTCCGACCCGGGGTATTGCAGACAGATTATATGGACAAAGGTCTCAACTTTCTTTCCTCGATGTTGGTTGTGATATTATTTTCGTACAGCATGTGATTCATTATTATTTCTCCGACTAAGCAAAGATATGCATTTGCTAACCAAAGTTGATGTGAACAACTCTGGAAGCATAATCATGGACGACGGCCTTTTCATGCTTACATGGAATCTTGTAATTGGGCTTTTGCAAGCTTATTTTGAAAACTGTAACTGCACATTTTTCCTTTCAAAACATATAGGTAAAAGAGCTGCAAACTACTCTCCAAGTTAAGAAGAGGATAGAACTTTAGAAGATGAGTTTTGTTTAATAGCGCAAGAGGGAAATTTTAAAAACAAGTTTGGGCACATTTTGACTGCAAACAAATTTGTGGAAACTTCCTTTGAAGGAAGGAGCAGTTAAAGAAAGCATTCTATGAAAGAAGAAAGAATTTGGCAGTGATTGCTTGTAGATCAATGTCTGGAGTTTCGCTTGTTGCAGCATACTCTCCAGCACAACCACCGGTCCACCACCATTGCCAACTTCTCTGTTTCACTTTCAGTTTCTTCCAGAAGGTGGAGCTCGAGACCTTTATTCATCTTTCCAATCAAATTCTGCTGTTCTTGGCACTCCTTTTCTCCTTTGTCTCTGCTCTCTCACTGGCAGCTCCATCACCAAAGAAGAAGAAAGGCAAAGAGAATATCCAGAATTACTGAAAGCTTTAGCTGTGGGTCATATATAAAGGAATTTAGCTTTAAGCTTTACAAAAGAACCTGGCGGACAGTTTTGACCCATGAACACACAACCCACCAAAAATTAGCCCAATTATGTTCATCCCCCCTCCAACAAAGTTAGAACTTGGGACTGAGTCGTCAACTCGTCGGCCTAACACTGCAATCACTAATCAGGAAAACAAGGGAAAAGAGGGTCAAGTTCTCAACACAAGCTTCTGGTTGTCTTTGTGCAGGTATGGCTTCATTATGACAATATTGGCATTCCTTTACTACCAACTCTGCAAGGGTGTCTGTGATATTGCTTACAGGGGCATTATCGTATCCAACATGACCTCTGGTTACAATAGCTTCATTTGCTTCTAATGATGCCTGTTAAGAGACTGTTCCTTTCCAATAAAATCAAATCTTGATGTTTTAGCACATCTAACTGCAACTACAATCTTCTGAGGGCCAAACACGTATAGGCTATAATGAGTCATAGGCTCCACGCAAGATGCTCCATATGCCCATATAAAAAATAAAACTAAGCATGGGCTCAACTCTGCTAGACATGTTTCTATGTTTTCATTTTTAATCCTTTTCTTTTTTTTTCCAAGAAAAATATCATCTGAAGGCTAATTCATTTCTGGCATGTAACAGTTGGCAGGTTTACCTGCTCATGTTGTCTTCTTCAGTGACAGTGTTGACCATCCAACAACTAAAACAAACTGCATCAATTTGGAAGGCAGCCATTGTCTCTGTTAGCATGCCTTCTGCCGATTTCTTTTCTAATGTGGCTCTTGCACTATAGTCAGGCTACAAGCTGTAAAAGGATCATATGGTAATACTTTATGTCGGTGGTTCTGCTCTCACGACCAGACAGACTTCAATGGTTGGGCAAAGACAAACCAAAGGGAAACAAGAGAAGCAATATGTAGTTAACATTTGTGTAATTTTTATCCTTCCCAAATCTCAATAACATGACTTTCCATTAATCATTTTGATGGCATATTGCTATTGAGTTTCAATGGTTCAGTTTAGCTGATTATGGTGGTGGTGGTTGTCATCACTGCTATTGCCTTTGGCATTGTTATACTAGTAGACTCTAGCTCAACTCAACTCAACTTAACTCGTGTTTATAAGAGATCGGATCTAAAGTTTTTAGACTAGCTGTCAGCTACCTAATACAAACCTTCTTTTCTGGTCTTGGGACCACCGTATAATAATCAGACACTAAGTACGATACATGCAGAGTTAGAATCTAGCTTCAACAACAAGGAATTTCATTTCCTAAGACAGATTGCAAAACATAATTTATATTGATCCAAACAAAAGCATCAATATGAAATTCAGAAGTCAATACATAAAGAACTATCCCTAGAACATTCACATCTTTTATCAGAAGAAAAACAAGAAAACTAGGAAAACTTTCCTCATGACTTCTCTTGTAAGATTTGCATGTGAAAGTAGGATACATATATACTACCTCATTCTATCTAGAGTCCTTACTTCTTCTTTGACAAGAAGTTTGCCCTCTGTAAACTCACAAGCATGAATGGTGACACCAAGCTGTTTCTGCAGCTTCTTCACAACAAACACTTCAGGCTCCTCACATATTGTGACCACATTACCCTTCCTGCCGAGCCGACCTGTTCGACCAGCTCGATGTGTATAGTGAATTGAGTCTGTGGGTAAGTCCAGATTAACCACAAGATCACATTCTGCCACATCCAAACCCCTTGCAGAAAGCTCATTTGTCACCATAACTCTCACCTCCCCGCTCTTGAATTTCTTTAAAGTTGTTGATCTGGCCAACTTGCCAAGATCTCCATGTAGCTCTGCAGCTTTCATTCCACGAGCTTCTAGCTTGAAGACAGCATCCTTTAATTGTCTGGTGTGATTCATGAAAGCTATCACAGACTTCGCATCGAGAGCATGTACACATTTTCTCAAGGTATCAGCCTTGTGTTGTAACCTTGTAACACAGTAGTAGTGTTTCAGGGCTGGTGGCAGGCTCTCCACTGCAGCCTGACTCTGCAAATTCAAGGATGAACTGAAACTGGAAGCAGGCCCTGACATATTAACAGGTCCAGAGGGCAAGACAGATTCAAGCGAAATGACACGTTTGGTTTGAACAAGAAGTGGATCCTGCCCCCAGCTCCTAACAGCCCTTATCACTGAAAATGGCACTGTTGCAGACACCATTATAGTCTGACGCTCACCCTGCCTGGCTAGATAACTTTTTGTACCACGTGGGTCTGCACCAGATCTCCAGATCTCCTCCCCACATGTTCCAATATCCGATGCATGTCCTCCCAGAAATTGAATGAGAGGAGCTGATCAACTTCATCTAAGACCAGGTACCGGCAACCATGAGTGCGAAGTTTCCCAGATGCACTAATCTCCGCAATCCATCCAGGTGTTCCAACAATAATGGCCGGCTTGTTTTTCTTGAGAGCTTCTTCCTGCCTTGATCTGTTAGCACCTCCCACAAGCTGCTGAACCAGTTTCTTGTCTACAGGTCCTAACAACTTCTCAAACTCCCTCACAATTTGCATGCCCAGCTCTCTTGAAGGAGACACAATTACTGCTTCTATCTCCATTTTCTTCACAGACTCTTCGCCACTGGAGGCTTTCTTCTTCAATGGGCCCACTTCAGAAAGTATAGGGAGGAGATATGCCAATGTCTTTCCTGAACCTGCGTAAGACTGAATCACAACATCATGATTTTGAAGAATCACTGGAATTGATGCTGACTGAACATCAGTTGGAACCATAAAACCCTCCTCCTCTAGCCTTTCTATTAATGAAGGTGGGAGGCCAAGCTCGGAAATGACTTTGCAGCAAATGGAGCTGCCTCTATGTCAAGCGATTTTTTAAAACCAACTCCCTTGATTCCTTCGCTTCTAACTGCCTTCACTTTACTTTTGGGGACCTCGATTGCAGCGTCCAGCTGCTCAAGGTTATTTTTTATTTTCTTGTTTGTAGTTTCAGATTTGCTCTTGGAACCAAGACTTGCAAGCGTGAGAGGCCCATATTCTCGATCAACCCGGCTCAGAAAACGAACATTGTTGTGGAATGGAGCTCTCCTAGAAATGTGCGGTAAATTTTTTACAGATAAAGAATCACCAACAAGGAAAAGCAACCGTGTTGCGACTACTGCTGCCATCTCTTGCAGTGTTCACCCAATTAATAATTATTCGTCCAATTCACATTAGCTCATCCAAGTAGCATAGGAAAATTGGCTGCTGAGAACCTACAACACAGAATAAAATGGATTCTCCTCAAGCTGTAAGTTAATCACATAAGAACAGGTACAAGACAAACATAAAAACTGGTGTTTTTTAGCTTCCATGCTGGCAAAAAGAACTGTCATTACTGTGCACTTTAAAAGCAAAATAAAACAATGTTTAGTGAATCAAAAACATGTATCCTAAAGCATACAAAGTCAAAATAATTATAAAAAAAAAAAGGAAGTCATCACAAAGTTAAAAAAGCAGGTACTATCAACTTTTACATAGTAAAGCTTGATTTGGTTGATCAATTACTATCACTCAAGAGTTGAGACTGGTGAGGAGAAAGGAAACTGAACAGCTCAACCATGTTAACAATGTCTGATAAATCTTGACTTGGAAAGTAAACTAGTGTTTCCACACAATCCCTACCTAACTGAACTGTCCCATAATTGTTGTTATAATATAGATTACAAGGAATAAAAGGAAAAAATGAAGGTGGCCAACTGTATAGACACTCCAAATTCATCAAAATAAGCACCACTAGTAACAATGGATAAATAAGTAAATACAAAAAATATTAGCTTCCATGGCATAGAAATTTATTTATGACCTTAATTTTTAGTAGTCACTCAAGCCCAGTATAATGGAAATCCTAGTGTTTTGGAATGTATGCGGACCTTACAAGTTACACCTTAATGTAAGACTCAAGAGATACGCCTCCCTGTACAGCCTTCAACACTACAACCCCTAGTGAACTTGAGCCAAGTGAGAGCTCACTTGAAAGTGCACACTTGAGCCCCAACACTTTCCTGTACAGCCTCCAACACCAAATATACAATTATTTGCACAAAACTATTTTTTTCTTTCAAAATATCTACTTTTCATTTTTTTTTTAAAAAGTTAATTAAATAAATATTTTTTCAGTATATTCAAATTACAAGCCACAAAGTAACGAAATCCTTATCCCCTCAATTTAGGCATTTTGTCAAACGGTTGGTGACCATGAGAGAATGAAAAACCAATCTTGAATGGATGGCCAACTGAAACTTATAGAATAATTTTTGCCGAGGGTTTTCAACTTGTTAGTATTAAAAAATCAACAAAAAGTTGTATTAGCAACCAAAAAAAGGAAGTTTAAGAGAAAGAGAGGCAAAAGAATCAAAATCAACCTAAAAATATAAGAGAGACAGAGACAGAGGCAGAGAGGGACTGACTAGTAGTTGCGGATGGCGGGAGAAGAATGAGGAATACGCTTCAATAGGACTCGAACAACATCGCCTGCTAATGGAACTGAACTCGATACCATTCTCTCGCCTCTCTCTACTTCAGCGGACTGAGAAATGTTTTGTCTTTTTTTTTTTCCTCAAAAACTCAATAAAATAATAATATAAAAAATAAGTATTGAAAAATTGAGAGTATAAAACTGACAGCACATAAATATTTATGTAGGTATACAAATAAAAGAAAAAAATTTAATCATTTATGTAAGTGAGTATAATAGAAGATCTTACTAAACTTAGGTATACAAATATTTAGGTATACAAATAGGTCAGCTTTAAACTTAGGTATACAAATAAAAGAAAAGAATTTAACCATTTATGTAAGTGAATATAATAGAAGATCTTACTAAACTCATAACAAGTTACCACTTTCAGTTTCAGTAAAACTTTTTTTTTTATTTCTATTATACTCTATATATAGGTAATTTTTGCCACCATAGGATTCTTTGCTACCTTCACATCTCTTTGCCGCCTCCACAATTCTTTGTTGCCTCACAATATATGGTTATAGGACTCATTCGGCTTACAAGTTTACAATACTCCTTCTTAGGTGTCATGCTCCCCCCCCTTATGATATAGGTATTGTTTATTTAATGGTTTAAATCTTTGAGTTGGCGTATATCATATTTGTATATTAGTTTCTTGAAAGTTGTTGTTGGTAATATATTAGCGAACAAATCAACCAAATTGTCATTGGAGCATATTTGTTGTACATTAATATTATCGTTTTTCTAAAGCTCACGAGTATAAAAGAATTTTGATGAGATGTGTTTGGTTCTATCTCCTTTAATGTAACCTCTTTTAATTTGTGCAAAACATGTTGCATTATCTTCATATATTATTGTCGGATTGCTTTCAATTGAAGATAACCTACATGATTCCCGAATATGTTGGACCATAAATCTCAATGATATGCATTCTCGACTTGTCTCATGAAGTGCAAGAATTTCGAAGTGATTTGAGGAAGTAGTAGTCATTGTTTGCTTTGTAGATCTCCATAATATAGCAGTGTCATCACAGGTAAACACATATCCAGTTTATGACCTAGTTTTATGTGGATCAAAAAGATAACCAACATTTGCATATCTAACTAATAGTGATTTGGATCATTTTGAATAAAATAAATCTATGTTAGTTGTTCTACGTAGATAGCGAAATATATCATTTGAATTTATTTTATCAACAGAAGACGTTAAAATCACAAAGAAAAAAAACAATATTATTTCAAATCATAATTTCCTTTCCATTCCCCATACTTTCCAAGAAAAGCTCTAAACTTTTTAACATTTTGAAGATTTGAGAACAGGTAGAACTCTCAGACTCTCTTTTAAAATCATAGGACATTGCTTCAAAGTAAGTATCCCATAAATTCCTCACATCAGTTGGCTGGTAAACCAGTATAGTTGCAAACAAACTTCGAAGTGCATATGACATTCAAAACAAATTTGTCTCATTCAAACATTCGAAAATGCTATTATCTGATTCTAGCAATCTTTTTTTTTTTTTTTTTGTGCAGATTCTTTGAAGCTTAAGAATTGTATGTGATCTATGTTAACAAATCTTCAAATAATGTTGGTCCCTTCTCCTATGACTATGCGTTGATTTAGAAACATTTTCTTTTATCATCACCGCTAGACGAGGAGGATCCAGATTTAGGAAGTCGGAGGAAAATACACATTGAACCTACCTTACCTATATATCTCAAGGCAATTTAGTGATCTTGATTCCTTGGACTTGAATGTGTCTATTTGCTTGAATTATCGTGAGAGCATTCCATTTGATTGAATTTTGACTTTGAAGTTTATGCTTTGAGTGGAGTTCTTAAGCTTGATAGACTTTGTCATTTCTTGGTCAAAAATCTTCTTTGACCTAAATGACCTATTTGCATTATCACTAGATAAAATATTAGTCCATATAGATAATGTCTTATTATTATTAAAATTACTAAAATACCTTTGACTGAAAACCTTTAAGACTAACAATCACCATTATCGGTTTGGTGTTTACTCATTTGAGGTTGAATGTCTTGGTGTCGTTGATTACTAGGATTGTGGTTGTTCGATTACAAGTTACGTTTAGGGTTATAGATAAGTTTTATTTGGATTAACAAGAGGCGGTTGAAAGAGGGTTGCTTTCGGTTGTTGGTGACGAGTTGATGCAACCAACTTATACTGTAATTCACATAGACTCATAGAGAAAGGAGAAAGAGAGAAAAACGAGGAGAGAATTGAGTGAGAATAATTTTAATTGCATAAATAGAAGGTTAAAATTATTATTTTTTTAAAATAAAATGTTACCTAATTATTCATGACCTAAACTCAAAAATAAAAATGTGAACATAGACTTGTGAGGAAAAATTGTTAACTACTGTACCCATGCTTTCACAAATTCTATATTAAAAACTATTCCCTAATTATCCCTAATTTCTTTGTATTTGTCTATTGAAACAATAATGCTATCCATACACACTTTTTATACCTAAAGACTCTACCTGCTGATGTGGCTGCCCAATCAGCCAAGCCACATCAGCAGGCGTAAAGAGAAATTTCTCCTCTTTTTTCACTTTCCCGCGCCCTCTTTTAAGAAATCTTTTTTTCTCCTCTTTTTTTCACTTTCCCGCCGCTGCTAGATTTTCCCTTTCTCAGTCTTCCATCATTATCGTCGGTCGTCTACATCCTCATCGGCTTCTGTCAGCATCTTTCTTAGTCTCTCAGTCTCGCATCATTGTCATCTCGCATCTCTCTCAGTCTCGCATCGTCGGTGTCGACCATCTCTCAATCTCAGATTTTCATAATCGTCAGAATTGTTAATCGAGTCGCAAGTAATACCCAATTGACAGAACCCATCAATGCTACTTTGAACGTGTGTGAATGAAAGTTCTAAATGCCTGAAGTAGGTTTAGGGTCTTCCATAATCTTTTTAACTGGGATTTATCTTAATAAGTTAAAATGTATTTTGGAAGAAGCTTTGATGCAGTAGAACTGAAATTTGACTTCGTGTTGCCTTATTGTCACTTTTCCTATGATTGACTTCCATTTTGTTGCTCCCCAGCTGATGGAAAATATAAAATGCACTTGGTTACATGAAAAGTTGGTAAAAAAATTTGCAATCCTGAAACTTCTAACTTTTTAATCTGATTACTAAGGATACTAGTTTAATTTAATTTTCAAAATGCCCTCTTATTGCAGCCCATGATTTTTCTCCAGCATCTGAGAAAGTTTTTGCTCCGGATTAATGGAGGAATTTGTTTGTTTTCATTAACACAAGTTTCTTCAGCAGCCCATGGTTTTGTGTGTGTATTAATCAGGATGTGCTTGTCTGCCTGCAAAACTTATTGTAAATTTTTTTAATACCTTGATTAAATTAGTTTCTTGAATCATGGAAGAAAATACCCATGATTAATTAATTCCCGATTTTGCTCTTTATATTGGGTTTCAACTTATTGATGTATTTTGGTCAAAAAATATTGTTTCTTCATTGATATAGTAATTGTTGTATGACCCTCTCTCATTTTTTTGTTGTTTGGTGACTTCTTAGAAAACACTGATGGGATAGACACTCTGTTTACCTGATTGGAAATAAGAGGATTTCCAATCTATATGTATAGCTTTGGCAATGGGACAGACATGCTTGTGTTTTTTGGACCATTGCCTTTTCTAATCTATATGTTGGATTAATTTCATCAGAATCTTTGTCCAAAAATGTTTTTGCTCTATGAATCAGTTTTTACTTTTGCCCGATATGGCCATTGTGAGTGGAATGTGAAGAACCGAACACTACGCTAGAGAATATCCAGGATGCATACTACACTTAGTACATCTGTGCTCCATGCTTCTGTACGCCACTCATAGCTTACATCTGCTGTTTTTCCCTAAAATAAAAGTAATCTTATAGAAGCAAGTGTGTTCAGTTCTCAGATTGCATAAATAATCATTTCTTGAGCTTTTATGCAGCTAACTTTCACATGTAAAATTGAGTGCAATTTGGTAAATAGAGTTTGATTTAGAAAATTAAGTTTCATAAAGCTTCTGAAAACATTAAATTGGTTTGAAGAAAAGTTGTAAAGTTAGTTTGGGAACATTATCTGCAGATTCATGAAGAAGGTATGGCTTCTCTTGTGTAATCATCAAACAAATTGCCTCATCACAGCAAAAAATGTGTTGCCTTCATTTTTTAAAAACAAGGAACAGATTGACTGCTCAATGCCCCTTCCCTTTATTGAATATGACAGTAGCACCCTAGCTGTTATATAGCTGGCAATCCACATTTTCCTTATCTCCTATTAGTATTATCAATTTTTGACTGTTGGAAGTCAGTTCTATTTCCTATCAGTATTACCAATTTAAATTGGACTGAATAAACTTGTAAGCTGGACGAACCTGTTCCCTAGTTTGGTTTTTGTATATGACTCTTTTCACCATGGATGGTGGATAGTTTGTTATTTTATTGAAAAAGCTTAGAAATGCATATTCTGAGAATGGAAACGAGCTATCTCAACTCTTCCTCAATGTTCCTACTCTTGAACCGGAATGACTTTCGATAAAACAATGATTGCTTTTGAAATTTTGTTGTTTTGAGTTACAGCCAAACTTATGAATGCTCAACAACATATACATAGATATACATTTACATGCATAACAATGCAACACATGCAAGCACCCACTGTTGACTGTATATACATATCATTTGCAATACATATTTTGATTGTTTGGAGTTTGATGCCTTATTTCTGAAGGAATAATGTACTTTAGCCATGGCCATATATATATATATACACACACACACACACACACACACGATGTTTTCCATCTTGCAAGAGATTGTGCACATAGCAATGAATTAACATCCTACTAAAAAAATAATAATAATAATTCCCCTCCGGAATGTCCATCTTAAAATTTTGTCGATCTTGATCTCCCATAATGATAATTGGCTCTTCTTAATTAAGACATGTCTCTTTTATAATTTGTCACACACATATATATATATATATTAATATTATATAATTATTTTTAGAAAATAAAAATTAAATGAAACAAAAAAAAAATGTACATCACATAAGTAGCAAATTGCTGTTGAAACATTTACCTAGCTGGTATTCTCCTATCAAGTTTAGAACTAAGTAATATATATGTATATCAATTGAATTGAATTATTTAAGCTTTCGATGTATCACACAATTCATATGGATGGCAAATTATTTTCTCGAATCTTTACTTGTGCAACCAATTATTAGCCGATTTTTTAATATCAAGTACATCTTCAAGAATCATAGATTTAGCAAAACTCATTTTGGAAATAGGCCATACTTATCATTGTGGTGTAATGTGACCCTGGTAAAATCTGTTGATGCAAGCCTCAAAAGTAGGCAAGTTGATTGAGGCTGAAAACTGGGTTATTCAAGCTTGCATACTTCATTTGCACCTAGATCAAGCTTGGATCCTGCTGTTGAAAATTAGAGCCTTTATACACACACACACACATACACATACAACCATCAAGAAATATTATTTATTAGACTAGAATCAGTTGGCAACAATAAACCATCTAAGCTAGATATTTTGTTGGCCATAAATAGAAGATCGGCATATTGATCTATTCAAGCTCGCTTTGTATTTGTTTGGACGAAATTCTGTAAACGTGCTAATTTAACTAATCTAACATCTACTTTTGTATGACAGAATCAAACATTTCTAAGCTTAATCAGTTTTCATGTTGCAGTTGTTTTATATATTTGTCAAAATGCATATATTATACATTTCTTGGCTTTCAACCTATACTGGCTTAGCTCGTTTAGAATTTTTATTGTTTAGTATGAAAACTTGGTTTGGATTTGGCTTGACAAGTGTAGAAAGAAAATTATCAATCAGCACATAAGTTTATTTAACAATCCTTGTATATAAGCCAACTTTAGCTTTTTATGTACTTTGATTGGAGTGTTTATGCAACACATCCCGTTGTATCAAAATTATTTCCTTTTTTCTTTTAGCAGTATTGCCCAACGTCTTTTCCCTTCTTTCATTCTTAGGTGAGCTCTTAAACTTCAAGTTTGGGAAAGGACACATTAAAAAAATACCAATTAAACATTGTCAAACACGGTTGGAATTTAATAAGAAAAGAAAAGGGTCCAAAAACATTTCCTAATTTTTATTCTTAGCTTATTTTTCTTTCAAATTTTTCATGATAAACAAATCAAAAAAATTGATTTTCTAAATTCTTGGAGGTAAATCTTCACTTAAACCAAGATTAACAATATCTGATCAATAACTTAATGTTTCTTTTTCTTATTTAAACATTCACCTTTTCATATTCTGTTTCCCTTGATAGTTAATCACCACCTTTTTATAGGTTTCATTCATTAGTAGAGTTTGACGAGGGAAAGCGAAGCTGCAGGAAACGTCTAGATGGCCACAATTGACGCCAGAGGAAGCTTCAGTCAGAATCTCTCTCCAGAATACTGGAAGGTTTCTTTCTAATCAACAAGGTTTGGATTCTTATTTCAAGAACTAATGCTCTTTCACCATTCAGCTTATAGTTCAAATCACAAAGTACTTTTGTTCATGAGCACAGTGATTTACATTGTGTTCTAATTGAAATGAATGGGACTTCTTTTTTGCGCACAAGTGCTATTGCTGTCGTTCGGTAGTGCACAAATGTTTCCAACTGTTGTGGTAAACTCTACTTGGGCTGAAGCTTTCATGGCTAAGAATAATGCTTTGCTGTATATCAACAGACGTGACAATTTTCCTGAATCTTCAGCTCATGACTTTCTAAGCTTTTT